>CM070028.1:10705812-11018312 GCA_036247105.1 Cirrhinus mrigala
ACAAATTTCCAGATTAATATTCTCAGTCAAAGTTTACTGAGAGCAAGCTTTGAGTCAAAGCACAGAAAAGAGTACTAACAAATAGAACTGTTTTTTTTTTGTTTGTTTGTTTGTTTGTTTGTTTTTTGTGATTGTACAAACATTTGTCAAGTCAAATGGTAAATCTGGAGAGACTAGACTGAATTTGAATTCTGTACTCACCATAGACAGTAACAATGAATGTTTTGTCTACTACTGAATATTTGGTGGTGATGTCTACTTCATCTTTATAAAGTCCAGAGTCTGTGGTTCTGATGTTTATAATGGTGAGAGATCCAGTCTTATTGTCCATCTTCACTCTGTCTCTGAATCTCTCATCAGTAACATAATTTATATTTGCCGCTCTGTTGATTCCAGCAATGACAATATCTGGGTTTTCAGGTCCAAACATCCACTCTATCACTGCATCATATCTGTGTATGTCAGTATCAGTTTGTAGAGTGACAGAATCTCCCTCCATCACTGACAAAGTCTTCATTTCACCTGACACAACACCGAACACTCCTGAAACACATTCATACATAAATTCTTAATTCTGAACCCCCTTTTCAAACTAAGTGCAAGAACAGCATTTCAGACTTTATGGTTGTTTGGGAAAATGCAGAAGGATGTGAAAATCTGATGATTCAGTAAAGTGAATGCTGAATCAGTGTGCAATTTTTGCATACACACACACATAACACTAATCTCAACCACTCAGACACACAAAACTTACATACATACAGTATGACATCTTTCATGATATTGACTGCCCGCCAAAATTTTGAAAATTCCCTAGAAAAGTGGGTTTTCGAATATATTGGCATGAATCCTTTTTAATTTGTCATAATTTTGCACTGATAAGGGACAACACAAACTACAAAAACATATTTTATTACATAAACAGTTTACACATAGGAAAAAACTTTGATTCATCAAAATATCCACCATTAGCAGCTATTACAGCTCTGCATAATCTGGGCCTAAAGCTAAATGGCACTTCTCCGGATATGTCTGAGATTCATTGAGTAATTATTTTGGTGATCAGATTCTCTGACCGCTCACTCCACTTTTATCATCAATAGGCCTTTATGCTAAATCTCACAAACATTAACATGAAATCAATAAGAAGATACCGATCACGGAAACTGATAGCAGAGGTAAGAATCTAGTCATATTGCAGTTTTCATTGTTAACAATATAACTGATTTTAGGCACATTTTCCCGAACCATTCATTCAGTTCTCAAAACAAAGACACATTTCTCAAAAAGATTAACAATGAGTTAAACTATGTCAAACATTAGCAAAACTGATGACGAACCAATCAGAATCTCTGTATCCTAAGAGTGGGTGAGTATGATCCTTTTCTTATGTCTCTAGATAACCTTTTTCTAGAGCTGTCTATTAAGGATAGCCAGGTGTTAGCTCGGTGATCGCTCCCCTTTCTAGGGTTTTTAATAGTGGTCTCTTTGAGTTAGCCAGATAAGTGCTGTCCCCCTGCCATGGGGTTTAGGTAGACGGCCCATTCTTTATGGTCAGGTCAATTTGTTGGTCTACTCCCCTTCATAGGGCCTTTTAAGCAGTGGTCTCCCTGCGTCCCTGCCTAGTTGGTACTATCTCCCCTGTTAGGGTTATAAGTAGATGGTCTGGGCGGTTTCTCAAGAAGGTCTACTGGACTATCTGGAGTCATGCGCGGGAACCACGGCGGGTGAGTACGACCCATTATTATGTGTATAACCATGCTGTATTTCTGGGAACTGTCTTGTGTGTTTCCTTTGGTAGGTCCTCTTCGAGCACCCCCCTCTGGTCATCGACCATGGTTATGGTCTGCTTGCCTGGATCTGCCTTCAGCATGTTGAATGGGAAACTTTCAGGTCCCCACTACAGCACTACATTCAGGGCTATGGTCCTACCTCCAGGTAAGCTCTTCGGAAGTCTTTTCTCGCAGGAAGCTCCTGGACATCCTGGATAGACACATGGACCTGTGGCCATGCCATTTTGGTGATCTAGCGAGTCGCCCCTCTGAGGCACAGCCCGAGGGCTGGGGACGCTACTGCTCTCTGCGCAGTCTTATAGAGGTGGCTCTCCGTCATATCTGATCTCTGTGATCACTTCCTAGGCCTCCTTTACAGGGCACGACGATGCTCCCCTTTCTACGGAAAGGGTTTGCTGAGAACTCGCCTCCCCTGGGGAGATCAGGTGTTCCTCCCGTCTCTCGGGAGTAGAAGCCTGTCCCGATACACTTCCTTCTATTTTGGTTAAATGTATCGGCTCTATGGCAGTATTATTAGACAGTCAGCTGTGGCTACTGTCTGTTTGGCGCAGTATGCTCCCCTCCTTTCAAGGGTTTTGCTTTGAGCATTGCCTTATCGGGCAACTAAGGTTCGCCCTTACTGCCTTCCCCTTAGGCCAAAGGAACTAATCGCCGGGATCAGATCTCATCCAAGGCTCCTTTACAGGGCACGACGATGCTTCTCTCTCCACGGAAAGGGTCTGCTGAGAACTTGTCCCTCTGGGGGGATCAGTGGCTCCTCCTGTCTTGGGAGTAGAAGCCTGTCCCGATACACTGCCTTCCCTGTTTGGTTAAGTGTATCGGCTCTATGTATGTTTAGTAGACAGATAGCGGCGGCTACTGTCTGTTGGGATAGTATGCTCCCCTCTCTTCGAGGGTTTGCTTTGAGCATTGCCCTATTGGGCGACTGAGATTCACCCTTACTGCCTTCCCCTTAGAGCCTTGTTATGCCAGCAATGCTCCCCTCACTCTGAGGGTCTTCTTATTTCACCGTTTCTCAATGGTACGTCTAAAAATCCATTGTTATGGTAAGGCCCACACAAACCTTTGGGCGCTTTCTCAAATCCATGTATATGGTAAGTGCGCACACGAACCTTTGGGCACTTTTCTAAAATCCACACTGTGGTATGGAATGCACCGGAGTTCTGCGTCCATTCTAAAATCCTTTATGGTAAGGGATTCACGCGCTATTGCCCGTACCCTTTCTTGAGATGGTTAGAACCCCGACCTGGGTCCCATTCCAGAGCATTTGCCAGGCTAAAGGAACGGTATGGCGCGCTAGTCCCAGCACGCTCTTTATTCACGCTCAACCGCTTTTGAGCAGGGAGTTACCACTTGCGTTCTGTAACACGGCTCCTGAGGGAACCTTGCAGAGCTGCGGTAGCTCCCAGGTGACAGGCCAACCCAGGTAATCCTAGGCTTTTGGCTATATCCCCTTAAAGGAATACCTCGGTTTCCAAGCTTGAGGCTCTACCCCGGGTCCAGTGTTCTGACCCTTGCAGGTAAGTTTGGGTATGCAGCCCAGGCTCTGGCCGTAGGGGTTATGTTTCTGACAGCCGTCACTACATCTCAGGGGCAACTCCCTTAAAGCCTAGGAAGTTGGTACTTAGTGCTCATCTCTATGATGACAGGCACTCCCCTCAGCATGGCAGCGTGGGTATAACCGTTCTCCATAGCGGCCCCTAGAGGACGCAGTTCGAGTTCCTCGAAAGGGAACATCTCAGGTTACGTATGTAACCTTGGTTCCCTGAGAAGGGAACAAGACACTGCGTCCTCTAGGCTCTTCGCCATGCTTCGGATGTGAGCCTCAGACAAAGAAGCGACTGTCCCGTTCTACCAGCTTCCTTTTATACTCTGGTCGCACCGGTAGTGACGTGCCGGCAGCGACGAGTCGCGCCGGAAGTGACGTCAAAGGCTGTCGCCGGCCAACTTTGTTGATGTTTTTGTATGTAGGCTTCAGACACGGGTCATGCAGACGGCGTTCCCCATAGGGGCCCCTAGAGGACGCAGTGTCTCGTTCCCTTCTCAGGGAACCAAGGTTACATACGTAACCTGAGACGTTTCCTTTGTACCAGGAGAGAGTCACATCACTCACATTCAGCGCTGAACACAGCAGTGAACATTTAGACACTGATGAACTTCCAGATGATGAAAAACATTGTGAATTGTTTCTGATAATGACAGGAACGGAAAGAAGAGCTGGAAAATATCAGAGGATGAAGAGAAATGAAAGTAAATAAAATGAAAGCAGGCACAAATTTCCAGATTAATATTCTCAGTCAAAGTTTACTGAGAGCAAGCTTTGAGTCAAAGCACAGAAAAGAGTACTAACAAATAGAACTGTTTTTTTTTTTGTTTGTTTGTTTGTTTGTTTGTTTTTTGTGATTGTACAAACATTTGTCAAGTCAAATGGTAAATCTGGAGAGACTAGACTGAATTTGAATTCTGTACTCACCATAGACAGTAACAATGAATGTTTTGTCTACTACTGAATATTTGGTGGTGATGTCTACTTCATCTTTATAAAGTCCAGAGTCTGTGGTTCTGATGTTTATAATGGTGAGAGATCCAGTCTTATTGTCCATCTTCACTCTGTCTCTGAATCTCTCATCAGTAACATAATTTATATTTGCCGCTCTGTTGATTCCAGCAATGACAATATCTGGGTTTTCAGGTCCAAACATCCACTCTATCACTGCATCATATCTGTGTATGTCAGTATCAGTTTGTAGAGTGACAGAATCTCCCTCCATCACTGACAAAGTCTTCATTTCACCTGACACAACACCGAACACTCCTGAAACACATTCATACATAAATTCTTAATTCTGAACCCCCTTTTCAAACTAAGTGCAAGAACAGCATTTCAGACTTTAGGGTTGTTTGGGAAAATGCAGAAGGATGTGAAAATCTGATGATTCAGTAAAGTGAATGCTGAATCAGTGTGCAATTTTTGCATACACACACACATAACACTAATCTCAACCACTCAGACACACAAAACTTACATACATACAGTATGACATCTTTCATGATATTGACTGCCCGCCAAAATTTTGAAAATTCCCTAGAAAAGTGGGTTTTCGAATATATTGGCATGAATCCTTTTTAATTTGTCATAATTTTGCACTGATAAGGGACAACACAAACTACAAAAACATATTTTATTACATAAACAGTTTACACATAGGAAAAAACTTTGATTCATCAAAATATCCACCATTAGCAGCTATTACAGCTCTGCATAATCTGGGCCTAAAGCTAAATGGCACTTCTCCGGATATGTCTGAGATTCATTGAGTAATTATTTTGGTGATCAGATTCTCTGACCGCTCACTCCACTTTTATCATCAATAGGCCTTTATGCTAAATCTCACAAACATTAACATGAAATCAATAAGAAGATACCGATCACGGAAACTGATAGCAGAGGTAAGAATCTAGTCATATTGCAGTTTTCATTGTTAACAATATAACTGATTTTAGGCACATTTTCCCGAACCATTCATTCAGTTCTCAAAACAAAGACACATTTCTCAAAAAGATTAACAATGAGTTAAACTATGTCAAACATTAGCAAAACTGATGACGAACCAATCAGAATCTCTGTATCCTAAGAGTGGGTGAGTATGATCCTTTTCTTATGTCTCTAGATAACCTTTTTCTAGAGCTGTCTATTAAGGATAGCCAGGTGTTAGCTCGGTGATCGCTCCCCTTTCTAGGGTTTTTAATAGTGGTCTCTTTGAGTTAGCCAGATAAGTGCTGTCCCCCTGCCATGGGGTTTAGGTAGACGGCCCATTCTTTATGGTCAGGTCAATTTGTTGGTCTACTCCCCTTCATAGGGCCTTTTAAGCAGTGGTCTCCCTGCGTCCCTGCCTAGTTGGTACTATCTCCCCTGTTAGGGTTATAAGTAGATGGTCTGGGCGGTTTCTCAAGAAGGTCTACTGGACTATCTGGAGTCATGCGCGGGAACCACGGCGGGTGAGTACGACCCATTATTATGTGTATAACCATGCTGTATTTCTGGGAACTGTCTTGTGTGTTTCCTTTGGTAGGTCCTCTTCGAGCACCCCCCTCTGGTCATCGACCATGGTTATGGTCTGCTTGCCTGGATCTGCCTTCAGCATGTTGAATGGGAAACTTTCAGGTCCCCACTACAGCACTACATTCAGGGCTATGGTCCTACCTCCAGGTAAGCTCTTCGGAAGTCTTTTCTCGCAGGAAGCTCCTGGACATCCTGGATAGACACATGGACCTGTGGCCATGCCATTTTGGTGATCTAGCGAGTCGCCCCTCTGAGGCACAGCCCGAGGGCTGGGGACGCTACTGCTCTCTGCGCAGTCTTATAGAGGTGGCTCTCCGTCATATCTGATCTCTGTGATCACTTCCTAGGCCTCCTTTACAGGGCACGACGATGCTCCCCTTTCTACGGAAAGGGTTTGCTGAGAACTCGCCTCCCCTGGGGAGATCAGGTGTTCCTCCCGTCTCTCGGGAGTAGAAGCCTGTCCCGATACACTTCCTTCTATTTTGGTTAAATGTATCGGCTCTATGGCAGTATTATTAGACAGTCAGCTGTGGCTACTGTCTGTTTGGCGCAGTATGCTCCCCTCCTTTCAAGGGTTTTGCTTTGAGCATTGCCTTATCGGGCAACTAAGGTTCGCCCTTACTGCCTTCCCCTTAGGCCAAAGGAACTAATCGCCGGGATCAGATCTCATCCAAGGCTCCTTTACAGGGCACGACGATGCTTCTCTCTCTACGGAAAGGGTCTGCTGAGAGCTTGTCCCTCTGGGGGGATCAGTGGCTCCTCCTGTCTTGGGAGTAGAAGCCTGTCCCGATACACTGCCTTCCCTGTTTGGTTAAGTGTATCGGCTCTATGTATGTTTAGTAGACAGATAGCGGCGGCTACTGTCTGTTGGGATAGTATGCTCCCCTCTCTTCGAGGGTTTGCTTTGAGCATTGCCCTATTGGGCGACTGAGATTCACCCTTACTGCCTTCCCCTTAGAGCCTTGTTATGCCAGCAATGCTCCCCTCACTCTGAGGGTCTTCTTATTTCACCGTTTCTCAATGGTACGTCTAAAAATCCATTGTTATGGTAAGGCCCACACAAACCTTTGGGCGCTTTCTCAAATCCATGTATATGGTAAGTGCGCACACGAACCTTTGGGCACTTTTCTAAAATCCACACTGTGGTATGGAATGCACCGGAGTTCTGCGTCCATTCTAAAATCCTTTATGGTAAGGGATTCACGCGCTATTGCCCGTACCCTTTCTTGAGATGGTTAGAACCCCGACCTGGGTCCCATTCCAGAGCATTTGCCAGGCTAAAGGAACGGTATGGCGCGCTAGTCCCAGCACGCTCTTTATTCACGCTCAACCGCTTTTGAGCAGGGAGTTACCACTTGCGTTCTGTAACACGGCTCCTGAGGGAACCTTGCAGAGCTGCGGTAGCTCCCAGGTGACAGGCCAACCCAGGTAATCCTAGGCTTTTGGCTATATCCCCTTAAAGGAATACCTCGGTTTCCAAGCTTGAGGCTCTACCCCGGGTCCAGTGTTCTGACCCTTGCAGGTAAGTTTGGGTATGCAGCCCAGGCTCTGGCCGTAGGGGTTATGTTTCTGACAGCCGTCACTACATCTCAGGGGCAACTCCCTTAAAGCCTAGGAAGTTGGTACTTAGTGCTCATCTCTATGATGACAGGCACTCCCCTCAGCATGGCAGCGTGGGTATAACCGTTCTCCATAGCGGCCCCTAGAGGACGCAGTTCGAGTTCCTCGAAAGGGAACATCTCAGGTTACGTATGTAACCTTGGTTCCCTGAGAAGGGAACAAGACACTGCGTCCTCTAGGCTCTTCGCCATGCTTCGGATGTGAGCCTCAGACAAAGAAGCGACTGTCCCGTTCTACCAGCTTCCTTTTATACTCTGGTCGCACCGGTAGTGACGTGCCGGCAGCGACGAGTCGCGCCGGAAGTGACGTCAAAGGCTGTCGCCGGCCAACTTTGTTGATGTTTTTGTATGTAGGCTTCAGACACGGGTCATGCAGACGGCGTTCCCCATAGGGGCCCCTAGAGGACGCAGTGTCTCGTTCCCTTCTCAGGGAACCAAGGTTACATACGTAACCTGAGACGTTTCCTTTGTACCAGGAGAGAGTCACATCACTCACATTCAGCGCTGAACACAGCAGTGAACATTTAGACACTGATGAACTTCCAGATGATGAAAAACATTGTGAATTGTTTCTGATAATGACAGGAACGGAAAGAAGAGCTGGAAAATATCAGAGGATGAAGAGAAATGAAAGTAAATAAAATGAAAGCAGGCACAAATTTCCAGATTAATATTCTCAGTCAAAGTTTACTGAGAGCAAGCTTTGAGTCAAAGCACAGAAAAGAGTACTAACAAATAGAACTGTTTTTTTTTTTGTTTGTTTGTTTGTTTGTTTGTTTTTTGTGATTGTACAAACATTTGTCAAGTCAAATGGTAAATCTGGAGAGACTAGACTGAATTTGAATTCTGTACTCACCATAGACAGTAACAATGAATGTTTTGTCTACTACTGAATATTTGGTGGTGATGTCTACTTCATCTTTATAAAGTCCAGAGTCTGTGGTTCTGATGTTTATAATGGTGAGAGATCCAGTCTTATTGTCCATCTTCACTCTGTCTCTGAATCTCTCATCAGTAACATAATTTATATTTGCCGCTCTGTTGATTCCAGCAATGACAATATCTGGGTTTTCAGGTCCAAACATCCACTCTATCACTGCATCATATCTGTGTATGTCAGTATCAGTTTGTAGAGTGACAGAATCTCCCTCCATCACTGACAAAGTCTTCATTTCACCTGACACAACACCGAACACTCCTGAAACACATTCATACATAAATTCTTAATTCTGAACCCCCTTTTCAAACTAAGTGCAAGAACAGCATTTCAGACTTTAGGGTTGTTTGGGAAAATGCAGAAGGATGTGAAAATCTGATGATTCAGTAAAGTGAATGCTGAATCAGTGTGCAATTTTTGCATACACACACACATAACACTAATCTCAACCACTCAGACACACAAAACTTACATACATACAGTATGACATCTTTCATGATATTGACTGCCCGCCAAAATTTTGAAAATTCCCTAGAAAAGTGGGTTTTCGAATATATTGGCATGAATCCTTTTTAATTTGTCATAATTTTGCACTGATAAGGGACAACACAAACTACAAAAACATATTTTATTACATAAACAGTTTACACATAGGAAAAAACTTTGATTCATCAAAATATCCACCATTAGCAGCTATTACAGCTCTGCATAATCTGGGCCTAAAGCTAAATGGCACTTCTCCGGATATGTCTGAGATTCATTGAGTAATTATTTTGGTGATCAGATTCTCTGACCGCTCACTCCACTTTTATCATCAATAGGCCTTTATGCTAAATCTCACAAACATTAACATGAAATCAATAAGAAGATACCGATCACGGAAACTGATAGCAGAGGTAAGAATCTAGTCATATTGCAGTTTTCATTGTTAACAATATAACTGATTTTAGGCACATTTTCCCGAACCATTCATTCAGTTCTCAAAACAAAGACACATTTCTCAAAAAGATTAACAATGAGTTAAACTATGTCAAACATTAGCAAAACTGATGACGAACCAATCAGAATCTCTGTATCCTAAGAGTGGGTGAGTATGATCCTTTTCTTATGTCTCTAGATAACCTTTTTCTAGAGCTGTCTATTAAGGATAGCCAGGTGTTAGCTCGGTGATCGCTCCCCTTTCTAGGGTTTTTAATAGTGGTCTCTTTGAGTTAGCCAGATAAGTGCTGTCCCCCTGCCATGGGGTTTAGGTAGACGGCCCATTCTTTATGGTCAGGTCAATTTGTTGGTCTACTCCCCTTCATAGGGCCTTTTAAGCAGTGGTCTCCCTGCGTCCCTGCCTAGTTGGTACTATCTCCCCTGTTAGGGTTATAAGTAGATGGTCTGGGCGGTTTCTCAAGAAGGTCTACTGGACTATCTGGAGTCATGCGCGGGAACCACGGCGGGTGAGTACGACCCATTATTATGTGTATAACCATGCTGTATTTCTGGGAACTGTCTTGTGTGTTTCCTTTGGTAGGTCCTCTTCGAGCACCCCCCTCTGGTCATCGACCATGGTTATGGTCTGCTTGCCTGGATCTGCCTTCAGCATGTTGAATGGGAAACTTTCAGGTCCCCACTACAGCACTACATTCAGGGCTATGGTCCTACCTCCAGGTAAGCTCTTCGGAAGTCTTTTCTCGCAGGAAGCTCCTGGACATCCTGGATAGACACATGGACCTGTGGCCATGCCATTTTGGTGATCTAGCGAGTCGCCCCTCTGAGGCACAGCCCGAGGGCTGGGGACGCTACTGCTCTCTGCGCAGTCTTATAGAGGTGGCTCTCCGTCATATCTGATCTCTGTGATCACTTCCTAGGCCTCCTTTACAGGGCACGACGATGCTCCCCTTTCTACGGAAAGGGTTTGCTGAGAACTCGCCTCCCCTGGGGAGATCAGGTGTTCCTCCCGTCTCTCGGGAGTAGAAGCCTGTCCCGATACACTTCCTTCTATTTTGGTTAAATGTATCGGCTCTATGGCAGTATTATTAGACAGTCAGCTGTGGCTACTGTCTGTTTGGCGCAGTATGCTCCCCTCCTTTCAAGGGTTTTGCTTTGAGCATTGCCTTATCGGGCAACTAAGGTTCGCCCTTACTGCCTTCCCCTTAGGCCAAAGGAACTAATCGCCGGGATCAGATCTCATCCAAGGCTCCTTTACAGGGCACGACGATGCTTCTCTCTCTACGGAAAGGGTCTGCTGAGAGCTTGTCCCTCTGGGGGGATCAGTGGCTCCTCCTGTCTTGGGAGTAGAAGCCTGTCCCGATACACTGCCTTCCCTGTTTGGTTAAGTGTATCGGCTCTATGTATGTTTAGTAGACAGATAGCGGCGGCTACTGTCTGTTGGGATAGTATGCTCCCCTCTCTTCGAGGGTTTGCTTTGAGCATTGCCCTATTGGGCGACTGAGATTCACCCTTACTGCCTTCCCCTTAGAGCCTTGTTATGCCAGCAATGCTCCCCTCACTCTGAGGGTCTTCTTATTTCACCGTTTCTCAATGGTACGTCTAAAAATCCATTGTTATGGTAAGGCCCACACAAACCTTTGGGCGCTTTCTCAAATCCATGTATATGGTAAGTGCGCACACGAACCTTTGGGCACTTTTCTAAAATCCACACTGTGGTATGGAATGCACCGGAGTTCTGCGTCCATTCTAAAATCCTTTATGGTAAGGGATTCACGCGCTATTGCCCGTACCCTTTCTTGAGATGGTTAGAACCCCGACCTGGGTCCCATTCCAGAGCATTTGCCAGGCTAAAGGAACGGTATGGCGCGCTAGTCCCAGCACGCTCTTTATTCACGCTCAACCGCTTTTGAGCAGGGAGTTACCACTTGCGTTCTGTAACACGGCTCCTGAGGGAACCTTGCAGAGCTGCGGTAGCTCCCAGGTGACAGGCCAACCCAGGTAATCCTAGGCTTTTGGCTATATCCCCTTAAAGGAATACCTCAGTTTCCAAGCTTGAGGCTCTACCCCGGGTCCAGTGTTCTGACCCTTGCAGGTAAGTTTGGGTATGCAGCCCAGGCTCTGGCCGTAGGGGTTATGTTTCTGACAGCCGTCACTACATCTCAGGGGCAACTCCCTTAAAGCCTAGGAAGTTGGTACTTAGTGCTCATCTCTATGATGACAGGCACTCCCCTCAGCATGGCAGCGTGGGTATAACCGTTCTCCATAGCGGCCCCTAGAGGACGCAGTTCGAGTTCCTCGAAAGGGAACATCTCAGGTTACGTATGTAACCTTGGTTCCCTGAGAAGGGAACAAGACACTGCGTCCTCTAGGCTCTTCGCCATGCTTCGGATGTGAGCCTCAGACAAAGAAGCGACTGTCCCGTTCTACCAGCTTCCTTTTATACTCTGGTCGCACCGGTAGTGACGTGCCGGCAGCGACGAGTCGCGCCGGAAGTGACGTCAAAGGCTGTCGCCGGCCAACTTTGTTGATGTTTTTGTATGTAGGCTTCAGACACGGGTCATGCAGACGGCGTTCCCCATAGGGGCCCCTAGAGGACGCAGTGTCTCGTTCCCTTCTCAGGGAACCAAGGTTACATACGTAACCTGAGACGTTTCCTTTGTACCAGGAGAGAGTCACATCACTCACATTCAGCGCTGAACACAGCAGTGAACATTTAGACACTGATGAACTTCCAGATGATGAAAAACATTGTGAATTGTTTCTGATAATGACAGGAACGGAAAGAAGAGCTGGAAAATATCAGAGGATGAAGAGAAATGAAAGTAAATAAAATGAAAGCAGGCACAAATTTCCAGATTAATATTCTCAGTCAAAGTTTACTGAGAGCAAGCTTTGAGTCAAAGCACAGAAAAGAGTACTAACAAATAGAACTGTTTTTTTTTTTGTTTGTTTGTTTGTTTGTTTGTTTTTTGTGATTGTACAAACATTTGTCAAGTCAAATGGTAAATCTGGAGAGACTAGACTGAATTTGAATTCTGTACTCACCATAGACAGTAACAATGAATGTTTTGTCTACTACTGAATATTTGGTGGTGATGTCTACTTCATCTTTATAAAGTCCAGAGTCTGTGGTTCTGATGTTTATAATGGTGAGAGATCCAGTCTTATTGTCCATCTTCACTCTGTCTCTGAATCTCTCATCAGTAACATAATTTATATTTGCCGCTCTGTTGATTCCAGCAATGACAATATCTGGGTTTTCAGGTCCAAACATCCACTCTATCACTGCATCATATCTGTGTATGTCAGTATCAGTTTGTAGAGTGACAGAATCTCCCTCCATCACTGACAAAGTCTTCATTTCACCTGACACAACACCGAACACTCCTGAAACACATTCATACATAAATTCTTAATTCTGAACCCCCTTTTCAAACTAAGTGCAAGAACAGCATTTCAGACTTTAGGGTTGTTTGGGAAAATGCAGAAGGATGTGAAAATCTGATGATTCAGTAAAGTGAATGCTGAATCAGTGTGCAATTTTTGCATACACACACACATAACACTAATCTCAACCACTCAGACACACAAAACTTACATACATACAGTATGACATCTTTCATGATATTGACTGCCCGCCAAAATTTTGAAAATTCCCTAGAAAAGTGGGTTTTCGAATATATTGGCATGAATCCTTTTTAATTTGTCATAATTTTGCACTGATAAGGGACAACACAAACTACAAAAACATATTTTATTACATAAACAGTTTACACATAGGAAAAAACTTTGATTCATCAAAATATCCACCATTAGCAGCTATTACAGCTCTGCATAATCTGGGCCTAAAGCTAAATGGCACTTCTCCGGATATGTCTGAGATTCATTGAGTAATTATTTTGGTGATCAGATTCTCTGACCGCTCACTCCACTTTTATCATCAATAGGCCTTTATGCTAAATCTCACAAACATTAACATGAAATCAATAAGAAGATACCGATCACGGAAACTGATAGCAGAGGTAAGAATCTAGTCATATTGCAGTTTTCATTGTTAACAATATAACTGATTTTAGGCACATTTTCCCGAACCATTCATTCAGTTCTCAAAACAAAAACACATTTCTCAAAAAGATTAACAATGAGTTAAACTATGTCAAACATTAGCAAAACTGATGACGAACCAATCAGAATCTCTGTATCCTAACAACAGAGAGAAGAGAGAGCTGAATATTCACTCATCTGAAGTTATGTGTTGCTGGTATTTGTTGATGTCTGTCTTTCAGAGATTCACATTGATTCACATTTGAATGCTATGCATTACTGTAGGCATGTTTAAATTTTTAATCGTATAATAACAATCTCAGAGATTACATATTCTGTTTTTGTTTTTCTGAATTTCATATAGTGGCAAATGTCTTTATAATTTAAATGAATTAAGATTTTTTAAAGGAATCCCTGGTGAAAAAAACAGCATATGCTGGTAGGTATGTTTTGATTCTGGTTTAAGCTGGTCCTTTGCTGGTTTATGCTGGTCCTTGTACTTTTTTCACCAGGGATGGTATAAAATGATATACAGCTTTTAAAGAACTTTTCAGTAAACCATTTACTCTTGCTTTAGAGCACACAAGTGGGAGAGAGAGGAGGGGATGGCATTAGAAAGGACCTAAAGCTGGGACACTTTCAAGGATCACCTGAATCACAACCACGCTATATGCACAAGGCATATATTTTTACTTAAAATATTAAATGCATTTCATTTAAGGCAGGGTTTTTCCTGCATAAAGAATGTTAAGGTGACTGATGTTATACCCCTTCACCACCAACATGGTTTCTGTTGCAGGTTCTATTCTCAAACTGTTCTATTTCCACTGCACAAATCTCTTGTAATGAGACACATTTGTAAACCTGTTTTCACAGAACTATAGTTATCTACCAAAATAAAAGATCAAGTGGTTTTAGTCAAAAAAGGTTTCTTTTGCAAATGAAGTGCAAAATATATATGTTATTGCACAAAATACAAGAGTCTTTAACCCTCTGGGGTCTAAGGGGATTTTAAGAAGTTTTGACATACCCTGACATTTGTGTGTGTGTGTTTTTTATTTATTTATTTATTTATTTTTCAGTATAACATACACTACCAGTCAAAAGTTTTAGAACAGTAAGTTTTTATTTCTGCTCACTAAGCCTACATTTATTTGATCCAAAGTACAGCAACAGCAGTAATATTGTGAAATATTTGTACTATTTAAAATAACTGCTTTCTATTTAAATACTTTTTAAACTGTAATTTATTCCTGTAATCAAAGCTAAATTTTCAGCATCATTACTCCAGTCTTCGGTGTCTCATAATCCTTTAGAAATCATTCTAATATGCTGATCATGAGTAATGATAAAACAAAATTCTGCTTTGACATTAGAGGATTAAATTACATTTTAAAATATATTCAAATAGAAAACATTTTAAATAGTAAAAATGTTTTACCATAATTTGTTTTTGCTGCACTTTGGATCAAATAAATGTAGGCTTGGTGAGCAGAAAAAAAATCTTTAAAAAAAAAAAAAAAAAAAAAAAAACTTTTGACCAGATTGTTGAGTAGAAGAGACGTCTTAAAAAAAAAAAAAAATAAAAAAAATAATACAAATTTTACTGTTAGAAAACTTTTGACTGGTAGTGTACTAATGTTTATAGTCTGATCACTCTGTATTCATCACAAACTGGGCTACAATAATATGTGAGCAGCATTAATGTATTTGTATTATATTTGGGTTCTTCTACAGGTTTTTAAAAATGCATTTGAGCACAAACATTGTAAGCTAAAGTTTGAGATTATTTTCGTCTGTTTTATACAGTAGAGGTTTCCAAAATAAAACTTGTTCTACAATATTGATCATGTGTTAGTTTGTTGTATTATAGTGAATCCATTGCTGCTAGTCATTTGATTTTGAACTTTTATTTGTGTCCAGTGTTTATCTAAATGCAAACTAGTTGTAATTGAATGCACAGTTGTGTATTCACCGTTGTTGAAAGGTAAGACGGTGAAACAAGGCCACGTTTTCAACTGATCATTTCATTGATTCAATTTGCAAAATCAACACCTAATTCAACATTAATCCAACGTCTACAGAAGGACCTTAATTCACCCATGTTGAAGGTACGACAGTGAAACAATGTCGCAATTTCAACGGTGAAACAACGTTGTAATTTCAAGGTGAAATGATGTCACAATATCAACGTTGATCCAGTTTGCAAAATCGAAACATAATCCAACATTGATTCAACCATGGAACCCGACGTTGTTTCAGCGGTGAATCAATGTTGAAATGCCGGCTGGGAATACATATTTTCCAGCAACGCTAGTGCGGCAGCACCAAACACAAACACCCCAGATGCATCGGCACCACACAGACGGACCAGCACACGACACTAAAGCACAGAGAGAGCAACTGGAGAGCAGACAGCCCTTTAAGCGTTGAATTGCTTTTGTGGTACTTCAATACCTCATGCTCACCGGTCCTTGCAGCGCTGACACATCCTGAACATGCCTAATATCAACAATGGCTTTGTGAAATTACATCAGCATCCAAACACAGCAAATCCAGTGTGTTCATGTTTAGCTGCTATTTCAAAAAAAGTCAAAAGTTACTGTTCGTCTTGTTGGTCATGGTAACCCCAGACCCTGATCCAAGTGGTTCTTATTTCTAGGCCAGCAATGTTTTGGTGCTACTAACGGACCTAGCAACTTAAGAACTTTTTGGTTCTTTGGTTTTTGGTTGAACAATTATCTTTGGTTGTAATGGTCACCTTTTATGTTGAAATCTCTGTGCACTTCTTTTAACATCTCAGCCAAAACATCATATGTGTGGCGCCCTATGAGATGCTTGTAGCATTTGGAATAATCAGACACAATTGTTCATTAGATTTAACAAATAATCACAGACCTCTCACCTATCCACTGGACTGGGTGCCAAGGTGTCTGCGAACGACCCACCAAGCACCTGGTTACTATGGAAACTAGGACACCTCAGCCAGACCAGATAAACTTTACGACCTAATGGCATGTTGAGAGTTCTCCCTCTCATTACCTTTCTCCACAGGAAAGACCCATGATGCCCATAAAAAGGACTCTTCTCTGATTAATTAATAGAAAAAAAAAAAAAAGAAAGGAACACATATCTTCTGGTCATCGTGTATATTATTAATATTCTTGTATATTGTCTTTTGTAATGTATACTGTTTTATGCATGTGATAGATCACTAGTTAGTATAACATCCTGATAACGTGTTCATATCTATGCAACATATTAGTGTTCTAAGAATCTTTCCGGTACATACTGTATGCAAAATACCAAGCTTGCAGACAAAGAGTCTTACATTTTCCCTTCAAAAGTTTGAAACACCATTGGCCCTCTGACCCCCCAGAGGTGTGACCTTGATAGAAGATAAAGCTCTTACATCAGTGATCGCCTCCCTAGTCTAGCTTCTTTTAGATTCTGATAAGATGGGGTTGCTGAGTCTTCTATTTTCTTGTTTCTCTAATGGGTTCATTCCTCCAGTCTCACTTGCCCTCCCCCCATATATGAATGATTGTATGTTTGTTTGCTAGACTAATTTGTGTTAGTGCTTAGTAAAACGTTTGTGCACAAATAACATGAGTTTCTGATTCTGTCACTGCTTGTAAATTAATTGCCCCTTTAATGATTTGCTATAGCTACATGCCCTAATGCATTAGTATGTAAGAAAGTTATTTTCTGTGGCCATGAAAATCTCCTTTCTTAGAGTTGATATAAAATTACACTGAATGTTCGCTGGATGAACAGATTAGTTGATGGCAGTTTAATTCTGCTACAGTTACTACGGGCAGCTGTTATAAACAATTGTAAATAATTGTATTTATTTATATACATTTCCCTTTTGTGCTAATTTGCTACAGGCTAGTGCACCAGAGCAGATGCTTAGTTACTTGGTTTATCCAGTGGACAGTCACCCCAAGGTAGCTCTGTTGTTTGATCACCACACATCTGTTGTGGTACATGCATGGCTCTGTTTGAACAAAATCTTAGTGTGCTTTTCATTGATATATACTCATCCTCAAGCATTCTTCCCAGTGTTGTTCTGGACAACAAATACCTGGAATGTATGTACTCTGGTCTCTCCACAGTGTGAAGTAGATGCAGTCCTTGAATGATGAAGTTAAGGATCAACTTGTCAAACTGCTCTTGTGAAAACTTGACTTGTATATTTAGTCTAGTTTTCAAGTTTGATTTGTTAGATGCTTTCCTTTATGTGTTTTCTCTTTTTCCCTAAATATAAACCAGTAAAGTTTATTCTAATTAATTCATTTTTACGCTATTAAAAAAAAAAAAAAAAAAAAAATCTAAAGGGTTAAGTGCTTTGACCTCCAATTCCCTAAATCTCAATTCAATTAGACCTTTTGAAACTTGAAGTAGGAGGTGTCTTCTTGCCTTCTGCCATGCTCACGTTAAAGCACATATAGCTTATTTGTACCTACCAAATATACAGAGGTACAACTGTTTACTCATAACTGTTACTCGTCACACATTTAAAACCTGTTTATAGCAGATATAGGAAGCTGTGAAGTGGAGGGAGATAGATCTGATCTGTGCTAATTCATTCGTCTAATTTTGCAAACCAGTTCAAATGGTTCATTGAAAAGAAACATTTTAAAATAATGTTTTTTTTTTCATATATGCTAGGGCAGAAGTAGTAAATAGCAAATGTCCACACAGTGATGTCTCTTTGGGACAAGTCCCATTTAATGAAGACGACAGAATTACAAGATTTCAGCATTATCCATTAATCCATTAAGTGCAACATGGGTACATATAAACAGTAAAAATGGTAAAAAGCTGATTACACACAAACACACACAAACAGAAACCAATTTCAAAATGTGGTCTATGAATCAGAGACCTACAAGTGATTGATGTACACCTGTCTCATTAGATGTATTTATCCAAGCTCTGGATAGCTTGCTCTTTTGAGTATTGATTCCATTCATCTGAAATATCATCCCACATGTGGAATGTTTTCCCAAAGTATTCATTAAGATCTTTCTGAAATCTGCACACAAACCACTTCCAGTATGGCAGCTCAGAGATGTCAGGAGTAATGCTCCATTCTGCATAAACATTTCCTGCTTTTCTGTATTCTCTGCATAGAAACCACTGACCTGTATAGAACATGTCATCGGTTCTCACTAAAGATGTGCAAAAATGTGCACTAAGATTCTCTGTTTCTCGATAACAGCACCCAGTGAATCCATTCACTCGATGGAAAGGAACGCTGTGATCTCCAGAATGTTTTTCTATTGTGTTGGTGCAGGAGGCTCCACAGAACGGACACTGAACCCAGCAGCACTGACAGAGATGATCAATTAGAATCTCATCTGGTCTGTCCTTATGTTCCAGATTTACTGGAAATGTCTCTGTGCTGAATTTTTGTTTTATTTCTGATGATACTGATTTAAGTTCCACACGTATCACATCTTCTAGGAGGCTGAAATCATTAACACTGTCATGACTCACTCCATTGAGGTCCTTCACAGAGAATATTAGGACATTTGAGAGCTGTTGTGTAAAATGATTCAGCCACTTCTGAACATCTCCATTGGTTGTGTTGACGAGTGTAGTTGCATTATGAACCGCTTCTATGATCTTCTGGTGAAGGAGTTCAGTTTTCTCCCTCATCTTGGGGCGAACACTGACTTCAAACTTATCAGTGATGTACTGACTGACTTCATCGCTGATGAAACTCTTGAAGTGGTCTCTGGGATTGTTTAAGTAGTTCATGTATTTCTCAAAATCCTCCTTTTCTGCCAGAGTTTTGAGGATGTATTTCTCTAGTTTAGATCTGTTTCCATTTAGTGATTCACAGTTTGTTCGGATTTCATTAGTCAAATCTCTGGCCGTATCTTTGCAGACACTCTTTTGAATGGGCTCTTTCAATTTCTGACAGATGATTTCACCAAAAATAGCATCTGATGTTGCACCTTGACAGTATTTCTGGAAAATACCATAGTACTCTTTGCTCTTCTTTTCAAAGTATAAAACAGGATCGTTGGCTTGCCTGAACATTCTGTGCTGGTCAGTAATTATTTTGTTTTCTTTTTTACAGATAGACATGACCAAATCCATGTAAAATTCATTTGTAAACACATAGTTCCTAGATCCTTCCTCATATTCTAATGTTATTGCTTTGATATAGTCTGCAAGGTCTTGAATGTAGGTTTTATTGTAGCCCATCTTTGCAATGTTATACGACATTATTTTTTTGTCTGTCTGATGAGCAATATCATTCACTAAGGCTCTAATTTGGGCTTCCGCCTCTTGAGACAGTTTATAATCAAGCTTTTCAAATGATATATCATTAGCATGTCCTGTAATTTCACTGGGTTTCTTGAACTGTACATAATCTGAATAACTCAGCACAGAGAAAACATCTTTACTTTCTGTCCAGGCTTTTACAGGGCCACTTTCATAAATGTTACTAAGGAGTTGTTGCATGTCTTTTAATACATCAGTGTCTTTGATTGGAGGAGTTTCTGCTTTGATCTTCTTAACACAATCCTCCCAAAATGAATCAAACTCTTTTTTCAGGTTTGTTTCATTATTGGCTTTGTCTCTGAGTTTCATTGCAAGTTTTTTGCTTTTTACCAAGAGAGTATTTTCATGACATGTCCTCTGAGCATCAATCTCTTTCTTTACATGTTGCTGCTTAAGAATCTCATTTAATTTCCTCATTGTTTCTCCCACAATGTTTTTTTTAAGCTCTCTAATTTTTATGTAAAATGATGCTTTCCACTGTTTCAGTATATCTTTATCTTTGTCCTTCTCAAAGAGTTGTGACATTGATTTTTCTACTTCTCCACTCTTCACTTTTAGTTTTTCTCGAAGATGACTTTCTGAAACCTCATCAATTCTTTCATTTTCTATGTTGTTGTAGAATTCATTCTCTATATCCAGCATGGTTCTCCGGAGACTCCAGGACCACTTGCTATATTCAGTCTCCAGTTTTCGGTATGTTGCAATTTCCAGAGAATTTCTAAAGCTGAACACAAATCGTTCATTTAGTAAAGCCTCCCAGAGATCATTAATACGACTTTTTAGGTGTGTCAGCTTTAAGCCATCAGATTTCAAGGCATGGCTAAAGACTGTTGTCTTTAGCTCTTGGATGTTTTCACAGTATGACGGGTTTGGTGGTACCATTGGTGGACTTCCCTCCCACAGCTGTGCAAAATATTTCACATCTTTCCGAATATCAAAAGTAATGACATCACTGAAACATTCTGCAACATAGACTTCATCTTTAGCAGCAATTTTTGTCATTTCATCCAGTGTCTGCTGCAGTCGTCTTCTTCCTTCCATGTTTTTCTCTCCAGCTGTGACGTCTGAAATGTTCTGATGCACAAACACGCAGCTGGGAGACAGATTTACCTTCTTCATCCTCATGAAGGCCTGAACAACAATTTGAAGAATTTCCTGCAGCTCTGATGGGTTTTCTCCAAAAATGTTGATCAATGTCAGATTACCAAGACCAACAACAAATGTGGCCAATTCATTGTCCTGATGTCTTGTTGACCTTCCAGCCAATTCTGGAGCACGAAGTCCCTCAGTATCAACAACCAAAATAAAGTCAAACTTCAGCTGTTCTTTCATCTCCTCCGACACTTTGACCAGCTGCATGAAAGCTCCTCTTGTGCATCTGCCAGCACTGACAGCAAACTGCAGTCCAAACATAGCATTCAGCATAGTGGATTTCCCAGAACTCTGGATCCCTAAAACTGACAGCACAAACACTCTCTTGTCTCCCAGTTTCTGGATGAGTTCATGTAGAACAGCAGTAACCCAGACCACAGGAACATGAGCAGCATCTCCATCCATCAGCTCCAATGGAAATCCAGAGATCATCATCTCTGCTGCAAGACCCGGGAGAGAAGAAAAATCACATGGCAGGCCTTCCTTGTTCTTATTCACTGATTGACATGATTCATAGATTTGACCGATCTCTCTCAGGATGTGCTCCAAGCCAAAAGTTGCAGCTTGAAGTGCTTTTGCTATCCTATCAAGTTCTGTTTGTTCATCCGTTAAATTTGTTGCCACCTGTTGCTCAGTTATGCCATTTTTCTCTCTCAGTTTTAAGACTTCTGACCACTTTTCATAATACTTGTAACGTAGAGTAGAAAGGTCAGATGAGGTGTATTCATCCAGAAGGATTGTGATCCATTTAAGAAAAAACATCTTCTCATTTGGAGATTGTGAATTCACTTCTGTAATAAACAACTTTATGAACTCACAAATGTCCAAGACATGCTGGTCTTCACGGGTTTTCTTCATGTCTTGTTCCTGTTTTATTACCATGTCTCTTTCATTTCCCTGAGATCGATGCAGTTCTTTGTTCTTTTCACACCACTGATGCCACAGTTTCCCCTGACAGGGCAGAAATGATTCTTTGATTTCTGTCAAGTTTTTTTCTTCCAGTAAATCCCTCATCTGCTGGGCTACTTCTTTTCCTCTTTTGCAGTCACTATCATGATCCTCATCTACTCTGATACCTGAGCATTTTGACACATCTTCAAGTTTAAAAAGAGATAATGATTCTGATGATGAGAATGAGAGACATTTATTTATAACTTGTTCGAGGTCTTCAGATACATCTGACTGACTTCTGTCTTTTAATCCAATTTTGTATTTTCCTTTCCTCATCTTAGTTACTCTAGATTTATCCTCAGTAAAAAGAAAAATCAGTGGTTTTCTGTCCTTGAACAGTTTTTGGATCTGTTCTCCACTCTTGTCATTTCTGTCAAGTCGTGGTAGAATAACAACATTGACTGAGGCCATTTTAGTGAGGATCTGCAGCTGTTTCTCATGGTCTGCTGCATCACCATGAAGGTTACAGAAAGCAATACACTGATTGAATTTATCCGTGTCTTTTCCGGAGGGGAAGTACCAGGCGATCTCCACCACTCCATCCATCAGTAGTCTGATTTTGCTGCTGCCTGGGCAGTTCCTGTGAAAGAACATGTTGTGTTTGTCATTGATCAGACTGTTTATCAGCTGAGATTTGGATGAGGACAATGAGCCAAACCTGAAGAAAGACACCATAGGTGTTTCTGCTTTCCAGACTGGCTGGATTGTACTAATTATTTCATTTTTGGCATTGTTCATCTTCCAGCTCTTGTTAATTTGTCTGAATGTCCAAAGAGGAAACTCAATGTCATGTGTGAATGGATCAGGAACAAGCAGAGGCAGAGCATACTGACACTGAGACAGTTTAGTCACCATCAGCTGCTTTAGGAAACTATCAGCACAATGAAATACAGCCATCTGAACATCCATTGGGTGAATAGCTTCTCTCCTGTTTGTTTCTTCTGTAAACAATAGCATTTCTGTGAAAACATCAACATCAGCCTCATCTTCAAATAAGTCATTGTCTCTTTGTTTTTCGTCATGCTGTTTATCGGTCTCATTACTTTTGATGTATCTTGCTCTGTAGTTCATCATCAGTAGTTTTTGTAGGAAAGTCTGAATAAGGTCCTTCTCAGCACAAGACTCATGAAACTGTAAAGAATGTGAAGTTAACTGCAGAACATCTGCAGCTTTAAGCTTACACTGATATCTGTTATCAAGACAGAGTCTTTGAAATAGATGCTCTACTTTTTCACAGATTCCACTTTCTTTCCTTTGATTCAGTCTTGCACCATCTTCTGAATGTGTGTCTACTGTTGCCTGAGAAGCAAAACAGTACAATTAAAGAATTCTAAGCTGTGGATTAGCTTAAAACTTGATTTATGTTTTATTCCAATAAAAAAAGTTTCCTTGAGTAAGTATTTAAAATCATAGAAAGAAATATAAGCTGTGTAACTAAGGGATTTCTAACTTCCTGTTTCACTTCTATTTTTGCTATTCACGCAACACATACCTCAAGTCTCTCTCTTGTCTCTGTTGTTGTGCTGCATTTCATACTCTCTTCTGTTATTGTGGATTGATCTTGTGACAGAAAAGAAAAGGCATCATACATTGAACATGAATGCTGTTTTTGATCTCAGTGCCTTTTAAAACATTATTACATTGTTGCGCATGCTTAAGGTGTTTTTTTTTTCTTTCTGTGTTATCTTATTAGTTCTTCGCCATTTTAATTTTAATTTTAGTAGAACACTATAATAGCATGCATATTTTTACTTTTTCTTTAAAAGAAGAAACCAAACAAATGTATTGTTGAGTGTTTCCAACTTGTTTGTTTTCATATAAAAACATGCCAGGTGATTCAAACAATTGTATAAAGCTATTCAAAACATCATTCAATGTAAATTATAGTCATAATTAATAATTGCAATTACAATTTCAAGGGAATAAATAATTATGATTTTTGTCATAATCGTGCAGCCCTAATAATGGTGTAATTGTTGAATTTTTAATAAAAGTGTAAACCCTTTGAAGACATTAGGAAACCAAATTTGCATTCTTACCACTTGGACATGTCCTGTTTTGCAGGTCTTCATTTTGCAGGTCAGGTCTCTCTCTTAATGCATTGTTGTACATCTCACTAGTGTAGCAATGCTGTTTATTATCAATAAACAGTTGCTCAATCCTGTTCGTCAGGTCTTTTATCTCTGACAGGTTGTTCATTTTCTTGCTGCAGGTGTGATATCTTTTACCACATTTTTCAATCAGGCGCTCCAGAGCAGAGTTTTTCTTCAGATCATCTATTATAGAGTCAGACTCTTCCTGGCTCTCATAGGTGAAGAGAATCATCACAAACTGAAGAACTCTGTCACCAAATACTCTCTGAAGCCACTCAAGACCCATCTTATCAGCATCTGTTAACTGGCCCAGTCGCACAACAAAGATGAAGGCGATGATTTCATTTTCATTTACTAGTTGACCAGTGAGGGGATGCAGGTCAACTGCAGTCTCATGTAGGCCAATCAGGTTGATCACCGAGACACAATGTCCTGATATCTTTAACTGCGAAGGAACTGTCATGGATATTGCTACATTTTCAATATTTGGTTGTATTTCCCCAAGTAGAATATTATCATGTTGAAACTGGACTGCTGCAGAGTTTCCAAATAACACAATGGTCAAACGATGACCTAGAATAAACACAGAAGAACTGTTCTCAGATTCATCAACAGACTCTGACACAACAAGTCGCTTTGAGCAATAATCTAAAAAAAAAAAAAATGTGAAAAAAATGTTAAAAAGCTGAAATGTTTGTTTTCTTACCCACACTGCTAGGCTCAACAGAGTCAGACAGTTGAGGTGATCCACTCATCTCTCCTTTCTTCAACAGCCTGTTCATTATCCTGAAAAAAATACTGTAAATTAATCTTTTTTTTTTTTTTTTTAAATCAAGGTTTTTTAGTGTGTAGAATGCATACTTTAGAGTCTACTTTTTCTAGACAACTCACTTTATATTTACCTTGTGTTCACCGTATAAATGTTTGAGTAAAAAATCATGACACTTGAAGAGATGAACTCTTCCTGCTTATGTGTAGCAGGGTCCTGCATATGGATGAGTGCCCACAGGTAATGTAACGTGTGGAATAATATTGTCATTTGCAGTGCACGTGCAATTTTGAAATAAATAAGCACAGGTGGACTTAAGCATTAGGGGCACTTTAATCTGCAAGCCCGGTAAACCACGATTTAAAAAATTATTATTAAACTTACTAAGTCACCTCTGTGTTTGTGATCTGTGAAAGATAACAGTCACAATGTGCAGAAGTTATTTTTGTCTACTTGATGTAGTAGATTTAATGTGGGTGCAGTTTGAGTTGCGATCTTTATGTTAAGCAAGTCAGGTCATGTACTGAAATATATCAGTGCTTCTGTCGGATAATGGGCCGGTTGCTCTGTTAAGTTCTGCGGGTTTACCAAACAGGTCCTCTGCATGACTCTGAGGTGTCGATCCAGTCTAACAGGATTTGTGGTTTACAGAAACATAAGATGTGTTCGGTTTAAATTGGGGCTGCACATACCGATCAATGTATGACATCAAAGTACCGCGAGAGGAAATCGCTCGATTTGCTTTCGCAGTACTTTGATGTCATACACTGATTGGTCTGCACAGCGCCGCTTTAAGGTGAACACACCTATTGTGTAATCTCCAGTAAATCATGTGACATCTTTTCCAAAAACACCTGACCAACCATGTGTAATATTCACGTAAGCACTGAATATTTGCGACACTAGTTTACGACTACGGCAAGAGACTGGCAGTGATTGCTAACCGGATATACGGCTGCAGGCTGGATTAAAGCTTTAAGTTGTTTGGTACTCCCTGTCCGTCTCCTTATTTAAGACTGCACGCCCTGTGCAACAACTACAACTAAACACAGAATAAGACATGGTGTCAGAAGAAAAGTAAATAAAAATGGATTTTGCAGGAGTGACACGGAACAAGCATTTGCAGACATACTACTAGGAGTAGAAGAAACTGAAGTTAGTTTCAAGTTGGACACCGGAGCACAGGTTAATGTCATTCCATTGCACACATTTGATAGACTAAAAGCTCGGTGGAAACTCTTACCGACTAAGCACAGTCTCACTGGATATGGTGGTCAAGTGCTCACAGTAGAAGGGACATGTGCGTTGCCATGCAGATATAAGGACAGAGAAACACTGATGAACTTCTACATAGTCAACACGCAAGCACCGCCCGTGTTAGGTCTAAAAGCATGCCTGGACCTGGACTTAATAAAGCTAGTGCTCTCAGTAAATGCACTTAAAGAGGACAAGTCCATCATGGAGGAATATCCTGATGTATTCGATGGCATCGGATCATTTCCAGGGGAGTGCACAATCCATCTGAAACCCGATGCAACTCCAGTTGTTTATCCTCCAAGAAGGGTACCTCTGGCCCTACGTGGCAGACTGAAAGAAGAGCTGCAAAATATGGAGAAACAAGGAGTCATAGCAAGGGTAACAGAGCCCACCGACTGGGTAAATGCACTTGTAGTCGTGGAAAAACCGAGAACCCGCAAACTCAGAATATGCTTAGATCCCCGTGACCTCAATAAAGCGATCAAGCGCCTACACTACCCCTTACCAACGATAGAAGACATCACATCCAAGCTAATGGGTGCAAAGTACTTCAGTGTTTTAGATGCCCGTTCAGGGTACTGGGCAATAAAACTAACAGAGGAATCGTCCAAACTGACGACATTCAACACTATATTTGGACGGTACAGATTTCGACGTCTCCCATTTGGCATTATTTCAGCTCAGGATGAATTTCAACGCAAAATTGACGATACGTACGAAGGTCTAAATGGTGTCGTTGCGATCTGCGATGATATTCTGGTTTACAGACGAACCAAAAAGGAGCATGATGACAGCTTGCATGCGATGTTGCAAAGGTCTCGTGAGAAAGGCGTGAAACTCAACCCTGAGAAAAGCATTGTGAGTGCCACTGAAGTTCGCTACTTTGGTCACTGCTTATCCGCTGAAGGAATCAAGCCAGACCCTGAAAAGGTCTCAGCGATCAAAAACATGGAGCCACCAAAGAGCAAAGCAGAGCTCGAAACAGTCCTGGGAATGATAAATTATCTGTCCAAGTTTGCGCCCTGCTTATCGGACATTAATGCACCACTTCGTCAACTGCTTAAACAGTCCAGCGAGTTCATATGGGATTCCCAGCATGATGACGCATTCCAAAAAATGAAAGACCTCATAACTAAGGAACCTGGACCAATCCTTGCGTATTATGACCCACAGAAAGAGCTGCACCTTCAAGTGGACGCATCGAAGTATGGTCTTGGCACAGTCCTGCTTCAGGACGGAAAACCGCTCAGCTGTGCGTCAAGGTCACTGACCGAATGTGAAGTTAGCTATGCTCAAATAGAAAAGGAGCTTTACGCGGTCTTATTCGGCTGCAAGCGCTTTCATCAGTATGTGTATGGCCGAGAAGTCATAGTGGAGTCTGATCATAAGCCGCTTGAATCAGTGATGAAAAAACCTCTAGCTGCTGCACCACCGCGACTCCAAAGAATGATTCTACAGCTCCAGAAATATGACATCACCATCACACACAGGCCAGGAAAGGAGATTCCAGTGGCAGACACCCTCTCTAGAAAGTCCATAGAGACAGAGCATGACAATCTCAGTGAAGGAATGGACATGCAAGTTCACTTGGTATACAAAGCTTACCAGTCAGTGACACAAAGCTGCAACAGATCCGTGCTGAGACGAATCAGACAGCCAGCTCGTCCAGCTGAGGCAAGTGATTCTGGATGGATGGCCTGGAGAGAGGAAGAAATGCCCGGCAGACATCAGTGATTTCTGGAACTTCCGAGACGAACTCTCATTGACCAACGGAATCATTCTCAAAGGTGAAAAAATAGTCATACCCACCTCACTCAGAAAAGAGATGCTCACACGCATTCACGTCGGTCACATGGGCATAGAGAAGTCGAAAGAGCAAAGAGCAAGAGATGTGTTATTCTGGCCAGGAATGTGTAAACAAATAGAACACATGGTCGAAACATGCGACACTTGCCTGGAGCAACGCCGTTCAAACACTAAGGAGCCCATGATTCCTCACGAGATACCAACCAGACCATGGCAGGTAGTAGCTTCAGACCTCTTCACCTGGAACCACGAATAATACATGGTTACAGTAGACTACTATAGCCGCTTCTTTGAATTGGACAAACTCAGCACCACCACGGCTGCCACTGTCATCAGCAAACTTAAAGTGATTTTCACGAGACATGGCATCCCAGAGAAATTTGTCTCCGACAATGGTCCACAATATCGAGGCAAGGAGTTTGAAGACTTTGCAAAGACATGGGGTTTTGCGCACACTACCGCTAGTTCCCCCAGAGCAACGGTTTGGCTGAGAAGACAAAATCGATCTTGACCAAAGCCAAGATGGACAGGAAAGATCCCTATCTCAGTTTGTTAGAGTATAGGAATACACCTGTTGACAACTTCAAGTCGCCTGCCCAGCTCCTCATGAGTCGCAGATTGCGATCCATACTGCCAACCACCAACAAGCAACTCCTACCTAAAATTGTCAGTTTCGCAGAGGCATGCTCCAAAAGGGTAAAGCAGCAGCAGCGTCAGAAAAAGTATTATGATCGCTCAGCTCACCCATTGTCACAGCTTCGCACCGGACAACCCGTTCGCATACAGGAGCACGGACTCTGGAAGCCCGCTGTTGTTGTTCATCCTGCCAACACAGACAGATCCTATCATGTTCGCACTTCAGATGGTCAGGTGTATCGCAGCAATCGGCGTCACCTTCTCAGCACAAAAGAGGAAACTGTGGGGCCCTGTGGTTCTGCAAACATTGACGAAGAACAAAACAGCAATGCCTCGCCAATGCTTCCAGTACATGCTGAAGTACCAGTGCAGTATTTAAAAGACAGAGAGATACAGCCCATACAATACCATACCAGATCTGGTTGAGCAGTGCGACCAAGAGAAATCCTTGATTTGTGATTTGTAATTTATCTGGGGTGTAGGCGGATCGTTGCCCCTGTGAGAGAATGGAATCTAAAATCTGGTATTGGCTGTCGGACACTTTGTTCTTACATGTCGTGTTAAAAAATGTTTTGAAATCCAGCACCCTCTGTGTTTATGCTAGAGTATGTTTAATGATTGAAGTATATACACTGCCGTGACTTAATGTGTAATTTTCTGTTTTGTTGTTCTTTGAAAAGAAAGGAGATGTAATATTCACGTAAGCACTGAATATTTGCGACACTAGTTTACGACTACGGCAAGAGATTGGCAGTGATTGCTAACCGGATATACGGCTGCAGGCTGGATTAAAGCTTTAAGTTGTTTGGTACTCCCTGTCCGTCTCCTTATTTAAGACTGCACGCCCTGTGCAACAACTACAACTAAACACAGAACAAGACACCATGTAACCTATTTCTTAATACAACCAACAGTCAATACAGTAAACTTTCAGAAGTTTTCCCATCAAAATTAGACATTATTATACCATGCCTGTGCACAGTGACAAAGACATTCCGTCACAAAATTAGTTTCTTTCCTCATATTCTGTCCCTTCAGTGGGCATTGATTTGACACTGTTTTTTTTATTGTATCTAATAACATTTTATTGTTTGTATTCTTTATTTTCACAACCTAGTGGTTCTGATTTTGACATATATGTGAATAATTAAACTAAATAATTACAAACGGTATGTAGAGTTTTAATGTTTTTATGTCTCTGTGTCATCTGTCCATTATCTTAAGTCCAACTACAGATCTGGCCACTGAGAATGCGTGCGTGGAGTAAAGAGACCACGGGTAATCACCGAATGTCACGCAAGTTGTCAGGGGATGCTCTAACTCAGGGAAGACTTAATCAGTAGGGGGCAGTCATGTAACGTACTGAATTGAAGCGGCAGAGAACATTATTCACGGCGAGCTGTAGTCGGTAGAAGTCTATTGCGTATACTATGTAAAGGCCAATAACATATTCCCAATTCTGCTGTCAATAGTATTATGCCTGTCTCTCGTGACTTGATTTGATAACGGAAAATAATTTCAAAAGTAGGCTATTATTCTACAGCTTTACTTTTTTTTTATTTTTATTTTTTTATCATGTTTCGATACGTGATCATGTTTTTAAACATTTGCTTTTTTTTCACCGGTATTTTAGTCTAAATTATTTCTGAATGTATTAAGAACATGCGACGTAAAGCCTACGTGACTTATCTTTTTTCCTCTCAAAACGAAGTTTTATACGAATAGCATAATTTTTAACCACGCAGTAAACATTTTAAATATCTTGAAAAAACAAACAACAACATACTTTAATTTCAAATTTCACTTTAAAATATGAATAACAAATTCCCAAATAATAATTAATCATTCTTTTTGCGCAAATTATTGTTTTAATTGTGAACGTAGCCGTTTGAGGAAGGCTTTAAGACCAAGCGGAATCCTCTGCCGGTTGCTCCCGCTTCACAGCGAGCGGGACTCCCGCTAACCGCAATTACCTTCACAGTCACCGTTTTCATTTTGGCAAATCAGTTTGGGCGAATGCAACTTATTGATCAAGAGCCAAATAAAAAAAAAAAAAAAAAAAAAAAAAAAAACCCGAAAGGCAGGGTTTCTACATTCATTCTACCTGAGAAAAGACGTAATTCTAAAAGTACATTTTCTTGTCTTACACAACTATTTTTTTTTTTTTTACTTTGTCACTTTAATTTGATTAATTAGGCCTAAATGTTTTACATTTACAATAAAAAAAAGTCTGAATGATTATTATTTATTTATCTAGTATAAATATGCATATCGCTTGTCTGCTGGACATTTCAGCCTACTTTTAAAAGCATCTTACTTGCATCCAATTCTAACCACCTCTGGAGCCAAGCCTGCTCTTCTCACCTTTATTCACAGGGTGGGGGAGGTGGAAGGTGGTTTGGCCAGTTTTGGCAATGCCTACAAACAACCCCCTCTCATTAACAATTGTAAGGTTAGTTCTTGCACTTTCAAGGGTTGCAAAACCTAAGACGGGGGTTGGGGGCCTAAACATTGTGAGACACAGGGTTCACGACCGATCTAAATTTGTTACCCATTCTCAATGGGAAAGTGCCCAAGCAACATTCGCTGAAATTGCGATTTTGGGAGGGGGAAAAGATGAGTCACACATACGTTGCATTCAAATTGTCTAAAGTTAACAGTATTCAGGCTATATAAATGTCAAGCAAAAACGAATTAATTTAAAGTGAAACTAAAGCCCTATATCATTCAGCAGGAATCAATGTTTCCATATTCGCCTCATTTTGGATATGTGATTTTGGCCTAAAACAACATTCACATAACAGCACAGGGAGGCAGATTTTAATGACATTAACATTTATATATTTAAGTAACTTTAATAAGAAAACTACAGCTAGCCGATTTAATAATTTCATAATAATAATATAATCCTTAATTTCTCGCGCCTTTAAATGTTACATCTCAAAGCGCTTTACTTAACCAAATAAAACATCAAAATACACCATTAAAGATTCCATCAAAGATTATAAAATTAGCAAAAAGAGGAGAAATACATTCAAAACACTTGAAAATAAAATAATATGGAAATAATAGAATACATTTTAGCCAAAAGAAAGTTCAGAGCAACATCTCTGCCATGACTGTCTAAATCCTAGAAAAAAATATTACAGGCACGGTTTTAGACAATAATCGGTTATTTATTTGGTATTTACGTTATAAATAAGAGTTGTGGGACGCCTGACTGAGTGGCATTCTTCTAAAATATGGGTTTAATTCTGACATAATAATTTAGCCTTGGACGAGCGCGCCGGCGCATACACTTTTTTTTTTTTTTTTAATAATAGCGTAGCCGATGGTCAGTGTTTTTTTTTTTTTTTTAAGGGGGGCGGGGTTTTATCCCACTCATAATGTTTGTCCTATAAAAGCAGCCGTAGGTAGCTAAGAACGGATGGTCCTATCGTTATTGGTTACGTCATTAGGTTTCCGGTGCGGCGCAGGAGTGCTCGTTTGGTAAAGTGCTGTTGGGCGCGACCGTATTATAGATCTGTCCTATGGATTAGGCTTTTATGGGCATGTTTCTTTTCTTAGTGTGGACTGAGGAATCCTGCAATTATACTGTTTACCATACATTCTCGGAAACGAAGTGTTTTCACATCTTGGGAGCTTTTCCGGGATTGTGGACCGTTCCAATTGGTAAGTTATTTTAATTTTATACACTATTTTAAAGGTTTATAAGATTCGTTAATTTGGGTGTCTCTATTTGCTTTAAGAGGTGCGAGCCGTTGCATTGGGTTTTCTTGTTACGGCGTACGTTTGGTGCAGCTGTACGTTTATAGACTTGCGCTGGATCTTCGACTGTGGTGTAACAGCAGGGTACAGACTGTTTTCTTTTCCGGGCGCTGTACGTTTCAAGCGGTTGGCCCGTCGAAGCCGTATCGAGAAGCTATTTCTGCGTGCTGTCGGACTGGGTGTGTTTCTTTTTATATCAGTGGATTCGTCTCAGCATTTACACTCGGAGAATCAGCTGGCGGTGGCTTGACTCGCTGCAAACGAAGGGACTTAAGTGGCGGCTGTACTTCACTTATTCTTGTGAGGAAGTTGGGACCAACTGTTGTTGTTGTTGTTGTTGTTGTTGTTGTTGTTGTTGTTGTTGTTGTTGTTGTTGTTGTTTCTGTGTGTGTCTGAAATTCCGTTGTTGGGTTTAAAGTATTATTTGCTTTTTCTCCAGGAGTTGGGGTGATCAGTCATAGTGTGAGGGACGAGCACTTCTCTGCTGGTGGCGGTATCCTTCTGTGTGCAGTGTTCACTATCTGGGGTGAGTGCACGTGTGCTTTGTGTTTTGTCTTTCAGCGATTAGGAGGACTAGGCCCCCAGCCTTGGAGTGGATGCAGAATTTTGTGTGTGTGTGTATTGTTATTTGCATGGGCTAGTTACTTAGTGTTGTTTAATAAAATTTCTTGCGTATTTCATCAGTGTCTTATGTCCTGACTCAGCCATTATCGAGCCTGTGTGCCTTGAGGATATTTTCCCCGGTAGAATTGCTCCCGGGGTGGCGTAGTCGGTATCATTATATGTATAGTTACCAAAATACAAAAATTTTGGGGAAATCTTTCCCGTGGTAAAGGGGTCCAAATTTTTAGTTGTGAACTGTTGAGATTAACTTTAACGTTGCCATAATAGCATACCCTTTTATTGTCATAATAGTACATAGAACACTGTTCAACTAGGTTAGGCTACTTTTGTATTTTAAGCAGCTTGAAACGCGGAACTGAAATAAACTGTCAAATCGAAAACAAAATGTACTTTTATGAAAATATGCATGAATGATCACTTTTGCATCACTCGGTTTGTTGTCTTTAATTTACTTTTAGTAAGACTAACTAAATCAGCATGCTGACTTGACTAGCTATAGCCTACAGTAGCCAACATATCGATAATGCATGCGGAAAGCACAATAAAGTGTGCGTTTACAAATAATAAAAATAGCACGTTTAAATGTTAAAAAATGTAATGTTTATATAAATTGGCAGGTTATGTAATGAAAGAGATTTTTTTTTTTTTTTTTTTTTTTTTTTTTTTGTATTATTTCGTTAATAATGTAAAGCTTTCTATTGATAGATAGATAGATAGATAGATTTATCATGTCTGTCACGTATGTATTCGCTGAGTTTCTATTCGTTTATGTGAAGCGCTCCTATTGGGACCACAGAAAGCGCATCATGTTTGTTTTCTTTATTTTATAAATAAAATCACTGCTAACGTTTTGTTGATATTTTGAGTGCGCACAAATAAAAGTAGACGTTTTATAGTTCCGAATGATGTATTACTCTTACCTTTGAGCAAAAATGACGGAATATTTTAAATTGTGTCCACTGAAAAAAATGCGGGCGCTGGCGCCTCCACGCATTTGCTAAAATTAATTCTGCCTTGCTGTCCCTGAACAGTTACATTTTTGTTTTTAAACCACAATGCTTGAATGCCACAATACTTGTCCACTGTTTCTACAACTTCCACTCCATCAACAGCTTGGGGAATTGACTAACTGAGGCCCCCTTTACAATGGTGCGTTTTTATTATTATTATTATTATTATTATTATTATTATTATTATTATTATTATATTTTTTTTTTTTTTTTTTTTTTTTTTTGTTTTGTTTTTTTTATTTATTTATTTTTTACATTTTTACTTATCGAAGATTGTTCTATTGCGTAGCTATTTCCAGATTATTCCAGAACGAAGTGAAGAGAGGTGAATGCGGACATTAGGTGCAGCGATCACCTGAAAAATTCGTGCATGGTCCTTAAAAAGTGAAATACAGAATAAATGCATTTAATTGGTAAACCAAATTCAAACGTGACGTTTTAATCTGTAATATGGAATTTATGGAAAAGCTTCTAATAGCGCTAACATGTGGGGGGCGTGGTGACGCTTTAGCGGTCGTCCTGCATGACCTGTAAATTTACTCCACAGCCAATCACAGGCCCCCCCCTTGCTCGGACTCCGGGGCTTTAGCCCCGCCTAGCCCAATGGTTAACACGGCCCTGGCCGTGGTGTTTAACTACAGAATGTTGTTCCTTGCGCCACCTCGTGGATATTGTGTGAAGCACAACAATGTTTTAAAAAAATTGGAAATAGCGCCTGCAGGGAGCTCCGTGATCACGCGTGGCGAATTGCAGCATGCCGCGTGAAAAAAGACGCGTTCTCAGTAGCCAGATCTGTATAGCGCATGAAAGTACCCGTATGATCGTTATATAAACACTGTACAGTCTCTTTTCTGATCGTACAATGAGTCTCATTAGCTAATCATTCATATCTAAATTATCATACTTAAATTATTATCGTTTTTGTCTTACATTGTAATATTATTATAATACATAAATACATAATGAATGACCTGTCATTTTAAAAGCAAAATGATCGTGAGCATCGCACTAGTTACGACTTAACTGTAGCTAAGTTCAGCTTTAGCTTACTTTAACTAATAAAGTGCACTATGTTGGGATTTTAATTAAAGCTTAAAGTTGCTCACTGGATTTAGTTCAAACTCACTTAACAGTGCGGTAATTCACCTAACAGGAAATTTACATTTGATTAACACTTTAAAATGACAATTCTAAGGTACCATAGTGCAAGCCTTTTTTTTTTTTTTTTTTTTTTTTTTTTTTTTATTACAAAAAACAAGAATAAGAAGTATTTTACTGTCTTACCGTGTCCTCCGCTTTGAGAGAGTCAGAAACGTCCAAGCACAAGTGGCTGCAGCCTGCAGAACAGGGCGGTTCTGTACCTGGGCCAAGGCTGCACGTGTCGCTCCGCCCCATAACTACTCTGATTGGCTGGCTTGATCGTTTTTATAGGGGTACACTATAGGAAATGTGTTCGTAGTCGGTGTAGAATGGCATATGTCTTTTCAATTTCTAGTAAAGCTGTTTCACAAAGTCTTCGTTATAAGGCACGGAAGAAATAAGCAGTAGGCTTTTACTAAATTAAGTTGATCTTTAGGCTAACGCATGAACAACCCCACAACATTTAAACAAATATGTATTTGGGGGTTATCCACAGCAGGAGAGTCAGTTGTTCAGGTAGAGCAATGAATTATGAATTCGATGACTTATAAAATGTTGATTACTTATGTCACTATTGTATAAGAAGGGAAATAAAAATATCAATATCAGTATTGTCTTTATTTAGCCTAAATAACATGGCACACTACTGGCTTTAAATGACACTGCAGTAGGCTAATGTGTCTTGTTCTTTACTTCATTGCAATGCATATATATATATATATATATATATATATATATATATATATATATATATATATATATATATATATATATATATATATATATATATATATTATTATTTTTTTTTTTTCTCAACTTCATTTCAGGAAAACATGCTATTCTTTATTTAAAGTGAAGAAATCAAGGACTGCGTACGAAAGCTAAGAAATGCTGCCTTCGGAGGATGCCAAGGTAGTAAGGCACAAGGCACTTCTGAATCCAATGTCGGCTTCGCTTTCGCTTTTCCTTCAATTTAGCCGGCTGCCAATCGTATGATGATTATTTTCAACAGCAGAGGGTGCTGCTAACTAATCAATTGCACAAATGCATTTCCAGAAAGCACATACTTTGTGGTCAAAATGAGCCTAAAATCCTAAAAAAAAAAAAAAAAAGAGCCTGATTAGGGATAAAGTTAAAACATAAAATTTGAAGTTGTAATTATTGTACTCACAGTTGTGATATTAAATACAGTTTGAAAACTATTTGTTAAATAGTTTTATTTATCATATGTCCTCATATTTATTGTTTTATGTTTAATGTGTTTTTTTTATTATTATTATTTTTTTTAAAGCCATAATTTTGTTATAATATACTGTTTTGATATGTTTGCTATTTGCAGTAGTTACTATTTACTATTGTATTAAAAAAAACTGTTAAGTTTGATCCTCAAACATCACTGTAATTAGCGATTATGATATTACTATATGGAGCCCACAACAATTTAAAAAAAAAAAAAAAAAAAAAAAAAAAAAAACATATAGTCACCGTTTTTTAATTCATAGATAATCACAAGAGATTTCAGTGATATTTTGACAACTGAACTAGGAAATGTCCCCGGTTTTCTTTTCAGAAATCTGGTCACCTTAATGTCCAGTGTCTGCTCTATTTTTCCCAAGTTATGGCTGATAACAAATATTTTTGAACGCTTTTAAACTACAGCTGGACTACCTCATACCCTCACAAGTGCTTGTCAATGTGAGTGTCTGTTGTTGTTGCAGTCTCCGCTATTTTGTTGTTCCATCTCTTCAGTTTTTGTTTTCTAAAAAGTTGCGCATTTTTTATTTACAAAACATAAAGCAACAACAACAAAAACTGTGCAGACTTATTGAAGGAATTACACTCGTTTAACACTTCAGAGGTTTCAATTAGACTTAATTAACATATATATATTCAATAAAGTTGTTGCCATCTAACAAGCTCACATTAATGCACATAGCTTTTGTGTAGCAGATGTACAGAGGAATATTTGCATACTCCTAACTGTTCACTGCTGAAAATGTTCAGTGTGAAGTCATAAAAACCCATAATTATAAGAGTGTACTGACCTCTAGTGGAAGAAGCAACAAAATGTGAAGGCTAAATAAATAAATCATCTTGTTTACATGTGCTTTCCAGTTGTGTAACTTTGTATTAACTGCACATGTTAGGAATTTAAAGCTGTACATATGTTGTGTTCTACAGAAGACAGAAACAGCAGGATGAGTAAAAGTTTACTGCTTTGATTGAAATTCAGCAATCACCATAATGAATTGTTTAATTAGCTTAAATTATTACTGTTGTATTTTTAATTTCTGAATACAGGTACTGATATATGGAACAGAGCACTTTGATTAAATCATCTTTAAATTTTTAACCTCATCTCATTTGCTCTTACATCACTGCTGAGATATTTATGAAGTCAGGAATAGCGGTCTATGCTAAACTGTGGATCATTTATTATTGTTTTGGCACAAAATACATTCAGTGACTACATTTTTCCAATTACATTAATCTTTTCTCACTCAGGTGCAAAAACCACAACAAAACACACAGGCTAATTTGCACTTCAAAACTATTAAACTTAAAGGATTATTTCACTTCCAGAACACAAATTTACAGATAATGTACTCTTATCTTTCTAAAACGAATATTACAGTGTATATACTTTTTAACCTCAAACACTCGTCTTGTCTAGCTCTGTGTGAACACTTTTTTTTTTTTTTTTTTGACCATAAGGAAAGCTGGCTTGCAGGGTCGTTTACACCACTTTTACATTAGTTACAGTAGCAGTACTTCAGATAAGAGAGCTTTCACTATTCTTTGTACTGTAAATACTGTAGCACACAACCTCAAATTTGTAACTGTTAAATTGATTTGTAACGAAGTACTACTTATATGTATTTATATGTGCAGAACTGAGAGTCAACTGTCTAGGGGAAGCAGAGAAAGTCTTTTGTCAGAAAACTAAGAAACAGCAAGTATAACAAATAAGGATATTACCAATACTGTAATGCAACTTGGCAGAGAATGCTGAATTTATTTTATTTATTTATTGCTGTACAGTAACTGACAGTATATTCCAATGTGTGTTTACTGTATATTCAGTTGTTTGGTTTTTGAACTGTTCTAGTGCTTTTCATCTTCTGTAAGATCACTTTACAGTAATGTAATAAAAGTAAACTTTACGTTCAGCTTATTGCTGAATTTCACTGTATCTGCACCATTCTATGTGTGCTGCATACTGTAACAGTCAGACAAACAGACAAAATGATTCCTGTTTCCCAAAAGGAGGTTTTTAATTGATCTCACTAGTGTTCTCTAGACAGGTAAATAGTCTATGTATTTGTCAGGTTTGTGTGGAGAAAAAATAAATTCTGACAGAAGAGAATGTGTTTTTCCACTAAAATATTTGACTTTGACCTGGAAGTTTAAAGTTTGCACAAGTGTAGTTTTAAGATTTTGTTTATAGTTATGAGAAAATGGTGAGTAATTCCATGAATTGTGTTTTAGTGATCGAGAAAAACTGTAAATAAATACATATATAAAATGCATCCTCTGGCACATTGCATAGTATTGATATTGAAGTTCTTTTTCATGTCCTCTGACAAATAACTTTCTCTACCTCCTCTTAACAGTCATTCTGAAAAATACAGTACATGTAAGAAGTCAAATCAGTTGAAGTTACAAATTTGAGGGTGTACAACTTGTGCTATAGTAGTTGCTGTGCTGTACATACAAGAGTAAAAGTTCTCTTATCTAAAGTACTGCTATGTACTGTGAAAAAAGGCTACACAATTAATTATTCTGTATGTGTGAGTAGTATTGAAACCCTGTAGATGATCCTATAGGCCAGCTTTCCTCATCCACAAGAACATGGTCCACTATAGTGCTGTGTACGTCATCAGAACAAATGACCTTTGACCCCATCCCCTTCATTTTTCTTTTTTTACCCTGCTATTCCTCTTTGTCTCCCACTAGTAGGATTCATTTTACAAAGCATATTAGCACTGCATTGTCTGTTGTTCTCCATCAAAATATTAAGTCATATACAACTGAGGTTAGACCCTTGAGCAAGGCACTGAACCCGCAGCTGCTCCCCGGGTGCTGCAGCAATTTTGTGTAGCAAATACACATTTTGACCTCAAAGTACACTGTAGCTAGGAATATATGACACCTCTTTTCAACAGGAGTTTTAGAAAAGCACAGACATACATGGTCAATCAGCAGGACTCAAACACACACTGATCTTAATATCTATATGAGGATTTATTACACACATTTATTCTGACATGTTATTTCACTGACAGAAGTTCAGCTGCAGTATTCATGTCATGAAGAGAAAAGAAGAGACTCTATAACATCTCACTGTGATTTGTCATCTAGCTCAAAGCATTATGGTTAGAATCTCTCGTCAATCTATTCTAATTCATCAATACAGTTTGTCAGTTTCACTGATGATCCTTTATGAACAGTAAACCCAGGATAGAGCGGCTGAGTGAATGTAGTCTGGACTGTGTGGATGAGGCTCATTGTTTTAGAGATTCTGTAGAAGGACAGAGTTCCTGCACTGTGATCCACATACACACCTATTCTCCTACTGATGGACTTTACAGGGAGATCAGTCTGTATGTTATTGTGTATGAATGAGCAACTGTAGGGAGTGCAAAACAAACTCCAGGACTGATCATTATATCCAAACCTACACTCTTTACCCCGTCCCTTCCTGCCGATGCTCTTATATGACACTGATATTCGCACACCATTATTTCCACTCCATTTCAGCTCCCAGTAACAACGTCCACGCACACTCTCTTTACACAACACCTGAGACCGATAATTAAATCTGTCTGGATGATCAGGATATGACTGGACTTTGCCAGCAGAAGTAATCCTGCTGTTGCTCTCAGATAGACAGAGGTAATTATGTGCTGTGTTCGGATCCACAGTGAGCTGATGGAAATCTGATGGAAATAAAACGCATGAATCAGGAATTATAAATCTGTTTGATCTTTTCATGTAGCTGAACTCTACATTTTAATTGTGTTTATGTACAGATGAACAGATATCCTTTGCAAATCATAATTTACATCATCAACATTCACCTTCTACAGGAAGAACGTGAACACATTCAGTGAGTTTTTCTGCTTGTTTTTTTATTGACTTACATCGTAAGAAGTCGCTCTTGGTCCTGGGAACAACGTTGGTGGATGTGACTGTGGAAATCAACAGACATGAACAGTGTGATTCTCATGATTCTGCATCTAGTGGTGTGGGATATAGACAAAAAATAATATCTCGATATTTTCTGGGATTTTATTGATAACGGCAATATTTTGCTGTGTTATTGTTCTGGTATCTTAAGGACTACCATAGACAGCTGAATCCATTCTGTGTGGTGGTCAGTTCACACTAATAGAAATTTTAAATGATTTGAACATTTCATGGGCATTTGAACCTTTAAAAAGCTTTTTTTTTTTTTTCCCTAAAAGTGTGCATCATCTTTTGTGTGCAACATCATCAAATGATTTAATCATTTTACCAAGCAAACTAAAGCAGTATCAACAAAATTTGATGAAATTTTGTTTAATGCAGGTCATGAATGCATTTAACCTGCAGGTACAAATGCATAAATAAAGTTTTAATATATTACACATAAAACATTGAATACTTATATTTGAAATTATTTAAATAATAAAAAGATACTTTAAACGTGGAATGAAATCACCAGTAGGTGGCAGCAAATAAGTGAGTCATTGCGATTAAACCGAATCATTTAGGGTGTGTTCACACTTGTCATGTTTGGTTCGATTAAAACGAACTCTGGTGTGATTACCCTGATAGTGCGTTTCATCTGAGTAAGTGTGAACGCTGCCAACCGAACCATGGTACACACCAAAAAAGCAGACCGAGACCACTAAAAAGATGGTTCTCAGTCCACTTCCAAATGAACTCTTGTGCGGTTTCGATTGAAATATGAATGCGATGTGGACAAAATACTTCCAAACGAACAAAAAACAGGAAGTAATGGCCAGATGTGACGTTATACGACATGATTTCACGAAGAGAACCCACAGTGTTTCCAAAACAAAATGAGCAGAGGGCAAACATGACGCAACGAGGAAGTAAAGTGCCTTTATGAGCTTTTTGTGAGTTTGCAGGTGGTTAAAATAAAATCATATACACACACAATGCCCGTGCTTAGTCCATCAGAAGTTGAACGCACCTTCTCCTTTTGTTTGGAGTGTTTGGTGAGCTCTGTCACAAAAATATACATAATTCAACCTGACCAATCAGGTCGGTATCTTCAGATTCGCTGTCAAAAATCCCAGTGTGAACGCTAAGCTCGATATTATCCAGACGCGTCTGCATCCATTCCTAAGACATTTCTAATATGATTTTCTCCATGTTATGATATGATTATGGACTTGTTTCTGAGAGCAGATGAATGTCCAGGACTTTACCTCTGTCTGAGATCTTCTTGAGCTCCTTTTTGCAAAAATCCTCCAGTTTGTCTTTCAGCTGATGGAAAGATTCTCTCAGGTCATCAGAAGAGAAGTGAGAAATGAAGGGGTCCTCTTTTACTTCTGTAGTTTCAGGAGGTGCTGAGGGAGACTGGAAAATCTACAGAATTCACAAATTAAAACATCAGCTCCACACTTCACCCAATACTCGTGACTTGACTGATCTTTAGTAACTCACCTCAGTCCAGCACTTTCACAGCATCAACTTCATTCTTCTAATATTTATTAAATCACATTAGAGCTACAGCTCTAGTATTTGCCACTTACACTATATGAGAACTTTCTAGGAAATAGTCTGGATGATAAAACATCTTCTAAGAACATGAATGTCCACCTAACAGCTCAAGCACATCAGTGGAGTCTCATTGTAGGGCTGAGTAGATTTGCTCAGGAAAAGCAGCTCAAAGGCTACGATTAGATTTAGCATCATTTATAACTTTAGAATGTTCAAAGACACTGAAATTTCACAAGGACCCTTATGTTTTTTTTTTTTTTCATTGCTAATATACAACATTAATTCATGTCTGGGGTCTTCATGATCAAATTGAACAATGTGTTACAGGCAAAATAAAAATCAATTTATCACCTGATCCAATTTTGATTGTTACTCAAAATCAGTATTATCGAGTTATTTCATTTAGACTGATCTCTCTTACCTGCAGGAACTGGATGTGATCCTGTGTGTGTGAAAGCTGCTCCAGCTCAGTGTCTCTCCTCCTCAGATCACTGATCTCCTGCTCCAGTCGCTCCAGTTGCTCCAGTTGTCCTTCAGCTCGACTCACTGCAGCCTTTTCCTGATCTCTGATCAGCCGTATCAGCTCAGACCAGCTTTTCTCAATGGCTGAGTGGATGAGCTCAGTGAAGATCCTCTCACTGTCCTCCACTGCTGTCTGTACAGAGCGCTGTTAGACACACAGTGATTCAGGCTTCAGTGGGACTGAAAGAGGAGAGTCTGAACTGAGACTGAGACAAACATCTCTTCTTCTCCAGACTCACCTTATGAGACTCCACAGATTCTCTTAGCTGCTGAAGATCTTTATCTTTCTGCTGGATTCTCTGCTCGAACGTCTTCTGCATCTCTTTTAGCTGGTGCTGCAGGACCAATGGATGATAGTGAATGTCACAGAAAACTACTGGAACTAAATCATCAGTGAATACAAGAAAAGTGGAACAGATAACTAATGGATGTAGGTTCAAACTCCATAAATGATGGTTGGTTACAATCACTGAACACAAATGATAATGTTAAGATATGATATTAAGGCCTGCTTTACATTGTAAGCGTAAATATCATGAAAGTGAAACTGACACAGATGTAGAGTTTTATACTGACAATGTTTCTGTGTAATTAAGCTGTAGCTCTACACAGAAAATAAACAGACTATTGGATCATTACACATTATTAACTTCATCTCTAGTTTTAAATACCTGTTTCTCTGTCCTCTGTGCTGCAGCTGATACAGTATCATGGTTTTTATGTTCATCCATCATACACAGCACACATATACATTTCTGGTCAGTGCGACAGAAAACCTCAAGGAGGTTCTCATGTTTCTGGCAGATCATCTCCTGCAGTCGTCCAGTGGCATCAGTCAAATTGTGTCTTTTTCCTTCAAACCAACTCTCATGTTCTTCAAGGTGATTCTGACAGTAAGAGTTCAGACACACCAGACAGGACTTGACGGCTTTATATTTTCTTCCAGTACAGACGTCACACTGCACATCTCCAGCTCCAGCTTCAGCTAAACAGTCAGCAGGACGTTTCCTCTTCTTTAGTTTCTCAACCACTTCAGTCAGCATGGTGTTTCTAGCTAAAGCAGGTCTTTGACTGAAGGTCTGTCTGCACTGAGGGCAGCTGTAGACTCTCATCGGATCCTGCTGATCCCAGCAGCCTGTAATACAGCTCTTACAGTAACTGTGTCCACACTGGATGGTCACTGGATCCTTCAGGAGATCCTGACACACTGGACACATGAACTCATCCTGAAAAACTCTGACTTCTGCCATTTTACCACTTTTTACAGAGACACAAGCAAACGACAGCTCAACTACACTTCAGTTTCTCTTTCCCATTCACTCATGTGTTTCCTGTTTCCTGGTTTTGTGTTTGAGGTACGCAGTGTTGGGGAGTAACTAGTTACATGTAACAGAATTAGGTAATTGTAATTAGTTACAGTTAATTAGAGTAATTAGTAAAAGTTTGTAATTAAATTACAGTTATAAAAATGTTAATGACTGATCACAAAGGGGGTTAGGTCAGATTTATTTATTTATTTATCTTTCACATATACACCCACATACAGACTTTTTCATGAATTGCATTGACTGCTTTAAAGTATGAGACAACAATTTGATTTATTTCCTATTTGCCTTGATTTATATGCTTTCTGTTTTAAAATTAGCTGTTTTTTTTCCCCAAGGCATTGTTAGATATCAGTTTCCTGTCATAGCTATGCAAAGATTTGATTTCAAAAACAGTATCATAACTATTAAACCTTTTCTTGTTATGATTTTAAATCTGTATTTAACCTCAGAATGTAAATAAGAGGTACTAAAGTCAGTAATCAGTTTGCTCTGTCATTTTTGATCATACACATAAGAGTAATACATCATTTGAATCTGTAAAGGGTCTATTTTTATTTGTGTACACTCACAATATCAACAAAACATTGTGCTTTTGTAAAATAAAGAAAATAAACAGGGTGTGCTTTCAGCTGTCTCATTCTCCATGTATATATCTTTTTGGATGAACTGAAACTCAGTGAATAGCTGACACACATACAGTCATGGCCAAAAATATTGGCACCCTTGCAATTCTGTCAAAAAAAATGCAACACTTCTCTCAGAAAATTGCAAATGTTTTGGTATTCACATGCTTTTTTTTTTTTTTTTTTTTTGTTTGCACAGCAACAACACAGGAAAAGAAATTTTCCGAAATAAGGCCTTCAAAGAAAAGAACACAGTCCCTACAGTCAAACTTGCCTGAGGTTCAAAGATATTTTGGGGTTGCTTCGGGGCTTCTGGCACTGGATACCTTGACTGTGTGAATGGTATCATGAAAGTGCTCAGAAATGGTTACAAACAAAGTGCCGGAGAATTCTGAAATGGCCAGCAATGAGTCCAGATCTGAATTCAAACACCTGTGGAGAGATCTCAAAACAGCAGTTTGGAGAAGGCATCCTTTAAATCTGAATGACCTGGAGCAGTTTGCAAAAGAAGACTGGTCCAAAATTCCAGTAAAGAGGTGTAAGAAACTCATTCATGGTTACAGGAAGTGACTGATTTCAGCTATTTTTTCCAAAGAGGGTGCTACCAAATATTAAGTTAAGGGTGCCAAAAATTTTGTCCAGTGCATTTTTTTGGGTTCTGTGTGGAAGTGTACTATAAGTTACTTTTCTCTGTTTTTTTGTGTTGTTCCAATGCTACTAAATAAATAAATTAATTAATTAATTAATTAAAAAAAAAAAAATAAATAACACAAAAAAAAGTACCAAAACATTTGCAACTGCAACAATTTTCTGAGAGAAGGGCTGCATTTTCTGACAGAATTGCAAGGGTGCCGATATTTTTGGCCATGACTGTACATACATACATACATACATGAGAGATATATCTGGGTCAATGACGTGATGCCTAAATTTTCTGTCTGATTGCATTTTTCAGGTAAAATTTGGTTTAAATGCATTAAAAAGATGCCATATATATGAAGTACCTCTCCTATGTATGGACCCACTTTAACTTTTCAAAAAAAATTACTTATTTGTAATTTTTCTTTTATACAAAGTGTCAAAATATCATGTGGGGTGGCCGTCCAGCCATAACTGTTGCTTTGGAAATGTCTTTGAATGCTCACCATAGGCAACACGTTAATTCTGACCCTGCATTCAAGCACAAACTCCAGATTTTATTTTCTACTTTAGGAAAGATGTTCATGGTGTGATCTCAGAATCTGAGCCAGCAACCTCCCGCTAATCTAAATTGACCCTTCGCAAAGACCTGCTCCCTTTAGTTACTGTTACTGCGTCTGACAAACCATGGCACTTTTATGCCACACATCATGCAGTAAAAAAAATACATCACAGAGCAAAGAGGACACTGACAATGCGCCGACATACAGAATGATTACTTTTGGTATGAAACAAAGTCAAATTTGGTCTTTTTTAAAAGAAATACTGTTATTGTATTTCTAATACTGTTCTGTGGCTCTTTAATGTGTCCTGACAGATAGCTGTAGCACCTCAGTTCAAGCGGCACGTGAACCGATGATCTCTTCATCTTTGCTAGTTATAGCACAAAATAAACAAATGAACATCAGAAGGTATGTTGTGTTACAGAAGGGCGGGAGACAAGCGGATCCACGTGCAAACTTTTATTAATGGGACGAGACATAGACATGGTCAGGCAGGCTGGGTCGAACAACGGCAGACAGGTGCATAGACGGTAAACAAAGAGTAGTCCTTAAAACGAGCGAGGGTCAATACAGCGGCGAACGTAATCCGAGAAGGGCTAGGCAAAAGAATGGTAAGACAGGCGATAGATCCAATAGGCAGGCAGCTAGACAGACTAAACGAAAACAACGAGGCAAAACAAGAAAAACTAGACACAGGGAACCTAGGAGAAACGCTTTGTATGACAGTAGAACTAATCAATACTCGGCGGTGAGTGACAGGAAGACCGGGGCTTATATACTGTCTCTGATTGGGCGCAGGTGGTGGGAGCAGTGGCTGATGGATAATGTAGTCCGGGGTGTAATGCAAGAGTCAGTGTGTGTAAGGAAGGTGAGAGTGACATCTGGTGGTGAGCGGTCCGCAGCTCACCGACCAGATCCGTAACATAGCCCCCCCCCAAAGAGCGGCTTCCAGACGCTACAAACGAACCACAGTCCAGGGGAGCGGTGGGGCGGGGGCGAGACAGGGCAAGGGCTGGAGGGCCAGGTCCGTGCGGAGGACCAGGTGACTGAGGCAGGACCGGCAGAGCAGGGGCCCACCAGGGTGGAGCTGGAGGCGGAGCAGGAGGCACAGGAGCCCTCCAGGGCGGTGCCGGAGGAGGAGGTGCAGGAGCCCTCCAGGGCGGAGCCGGAGGCGGAGCAGGAGCCCTCCAGGGCGGAGCTGGAGGCAGAGCGGGAGACCCAGGAGCCCTCCAGGGCGGAGCTGGAGGCAGAGCGGGAGACCCAGGAGCCCTCCAGGGCGGAGCCAGAGGCAGAGTAGGTGACGCTAGAGCCCTCCAGGGCGGAGCCGGAGGCGGAGCAGGCGACGCTAGAGCCTTCCAAGGCGGAGCCGGAGGCTGAGCAGGCGACGCTAGAGCCTTCCAAGGCGGAGCCGGAGGCTGAGCAGGAGGCGCCGCAGTAGGCGGAGCGGCCCTCCGGGGCGGAGCAGAAGGCGGAGCAGGAATCCGCGTCACGGTCTGGGACCTTAGGAGAGCAGGGACAGAGGAGGCAGACAGAATAGGGGGAGAAGACGCAGCAGCCCTCCGGGGCGGAACAGGAGGCAGAGCAGGAGGTGGAGCAGCCCCCCGGGGCGGAACAGAAATCTGCATCACGGTCTGGGATCTAAGGAGAGCAGAGACAGAGGAGGCAGACAGAATAGGGGGAGAAGACGCAGCAGCCCTCCGGGGCGGAACAGGAGGCGGAGCAGGAGGTACCGCAGCCCTCCGGGGCGGAACAGGAGGTGCCGCAGCCCTCCGGGGCAGAACAGGAGGCTGCGTCATGGACTGGGACCTGGGGAGAACAGTGACAGAGGAGGCAGACAGAATGAGAGGAGAAGCAGAGAGTTTGAGGCAGAACGCCGCCTCCCTAGGAGGATCTACAGCCGAAGCTGACACCTCAGGAGGCATTGGCGCGGCTTCTCCGACTGGTAAGGCCTCTGGAGCAGACTTGAGACCAGACGGGACCTCTGCAGCAGGCTTGAGATCAGAGAGGGACTCTGGAGCAGGCTTGAGATCAGAAGGGAGCTCTGGAGCAGGCTGGAGACCAGACGAGAGCTCTGCAGCAGGCTTGAGATCAGAGAGGAGCTCTGGCGCAGACCTGTGATCAGACGGGAGCTCTGGCGCAGGCCTGTGATCAGACAGGAGCTCTGGCGCAGGCCTGTGATCAGGCGTGACCTCAGAGGCTGACTTGGGAACAGGCGTGACCTCAGGAGCGCAGTGTGCAGCCCACACGCACCAAACGGCAACTGCCATTAATGGAAGAGCAGCAGCGGGAGATAGGATATCCTTACAGGTGGGTCCAGAGTATGTCAACACTACTGGCAGGTTGGCTGACCGTACCGACACCAGTGGTGGGTCCAGCAAACTGGCCATCATAACGGGCCGTGACCTTGGGATGGTGGACTTGACCTGGCGAGGTTCTGGAAGGTCAGACGAGATGTGACTTGACTCTGGACTGACAGACGAGACGTAACTGGACTCTGGGCGGTCTGACGAGACGTAACTTGACTCTGGGCGGTCAGACGAGACGTAACTTGACTCTGGGCGGTCAGACGAGACGTAACTTGACTCATGAAGATCAGCTATGGTTTGACTTGGTTCGTGAAGCTCAGTAGTGACCCGATTTGGTTTGGCTGTGACTTGACTTGACTTGGTAGGAACAGCTGGAACGTGACTTGACTTGGCTGTATCTTGGCTTGACTCAGGTCCCACGGCTGTGACTTTGCTTGACGTGGCTGGATCAGCTGTGACTTGACTTGGTTTTAGTGCAACAGCAGCGACTTGACTTGGCCTGGCTGGAACGGCTGTGATGTGACTTGCCTTTGCTGGAACAGCAGCTGGTACAGGTTCAGGAGAAGCAGACATGACTTTGACCGGTTGTGGCCTGGCTGACGTGGCGTGAGCGGGCGCTGACTTGGCTGACGTGGCGTTAGCAGGCGCTGGTTGGTCTGACGTGGCGTTAGCAGGTGCTGGCTGGGCTGACGTGGCGTTAGCAGGCGCTGGCTGGGCTGACGTGGCGTTAGCAGGCGCTGGCTGGGCTGACGTGGCGTTAGCGGCCATCTTTGCGACAGGCTCTGGCGTGGCGGCCATCTTGCGTGCAGACTCGGGCGTGGCGGCAGCCATCTTGCGCGCAGACTCGGGCGTGGCGGCAGCCATCTTGTGTGCAGACTCGGGCGTGGCGGCAGCCATCTTGCGTGCGGACTCGGGCTCAGGAATGATGGCTTTAGCTTGACTGGACTTGGAAGCTTGACTGGACTTGGAAGCCTGACTGGACTTGGAAGCCTGACTGGACTTGGGAGACACGGCTGCAGCTTGACTCGACACAGGAAACGCTGCCGCAACTTGACTTGACTTAGAAACTTGACTTGACTCAGGAACAGCGGCTGTAACTCGACTTAACTTAGAAACTTAACTTGACTCAGGAAACGCAGCTGCAACTTGACTTAATCTGGAAACCCGACTTGACTCAGGAAACACAGATGCAGCGTGACTTGGCTCTGGTATGGCAGCTGTGACGTGATGGAGCCCTGTCATCGTCGCCATTTTGTGAATGGACTCCTCCGTCGCCGCCATTTTGGGCATGCGTTCCGACGCGGCCGCCATAGTTTGAGCACGCTCCAGCGTGGCCGCCATTTCACGAACGAGCCAGGCGGCAAACGTGTCCGTGGCGTCGCGCTCCGGCGCGGCCGCCATTTTCTGAGTGGGGTGCGCGGCCGCCATTACCGCTTTGTCGCGTTCCTCCTCCGCGACACCCACAGTAAGCGGTGAGCCCACACACAAAAGAGCAAAGTCCATAAACAAACAAAGTGAAGAGCGCAGACCCTCGCGTCTGAGCCGTGATTTTAGCGGCTGATTCATGCCCTCTAGGAAAAAGTCTATCAGCACGCAATCCGGCAAATCTGAGTACTGTGCGATGTCAAGAAATTCTTGTATGTAGCCCTCGAGCGATCGTGTGCCCTGCTCGAGGGCTAACAACAGTTCTGTAGTGTCCATACCTGCGTAGCGTCCGGATGAGAAGTTGCTGGATCCTGTAGCGGCCGAGTATTCTGTTACAGAAGGGCGGGAGACAAGCGGATCCACGTGCAAACTTTTATTAATGGGACGAGACATAGACATGGTCAGGCAGGCTGGGTCGAACAACGGCAGACAGGTGCATAGACGGTAAACAAAGAGTAGTCCTTAAAACGAGCGAGGGTCAATACAGCGGCGAACGTAATCCGAGAAGGGCTAGGCAAAAGAATGGTAAGACAGGCGATAGATCCAATAGGCAGGCAGCTAGACAGACTAAACGAAAACAACGAGGCAAAACAAGAAAAACTAGACACAGGGAACCTAGGAGAAACGCTTTGTATGACAGTAGAACTAATCAATACTCGGCGGTGAGTGACAGGAAGACCGGGGCTTATATACTGTCTCTGATTGGGCGCAGGTGGTGGGAGCAGTGGCTGATGGATAATGTAGTCCGGGGTGTAATGCAAGAGTCAGTGTGTGTAAGGAAGGTGAGAGTGACATCTGGTGGTGAGCGGTCCGCAGCTCACCGACCAGATCCGTAACAGTTGTTTTTTACCTGTGAAAATATGTCAATACACACCATTTTTCAAGTTCAAGTCCACCGACTACTCTTCTGTCTGGGTTGTTTGTCATACAAAACAACATATTTGGCGTTATGATTGGTCAGATCGCCTGTTAATAAAACTCCTGGCGAAGGGTCAGTTGAGCAGCCAAGATCAGGCAAAGTTGATCTTTAGTGGGGCTGAAGAAGTGCCTGCAGTTAATGTCATGTGCTGCACATTTCACACATCTCTTTAAATAGATTTTAATGATATAAGGCCTTTGTGTCATTTGGAGTGGCCACTCATCATGTGGTGCAACCAATAATAGGAATAACTGTATTAAAATAAAAACAAAACATCTAATTTCTGTGGTTGAAATCACTGCTACAGTGCTGAAGTGAATGGTATTTTTTTATATATATTTTTATCAGTTTTATGCAATTTAAAGGAAAAATAAGACTGCTAACTACATTTAAGAAGGTAACTTAAGATATGCAAACATGTAAACGCCCACATCACCTCCATAAACAAAACAATGTTCATGCTGTATATTTTTCATTTTTGAAAGATAAAAATAATATGAGAGTTTACATTATAATGTTAGAGTCTAAGAATGTTTAGACCAATCTTTACTGTAAAATACTCACAGTATAGTATGTCAGATATAAAATGTTTTTGTACTTTAGAATACATACAAAGCTTGTGTTTATGACTACAAAACCACATTTGTTTATTTAGGAGTTATGAGTGGCAAATATTAGTGATTGCTAATGTAATAATTTAATGCTCCAATATCAAGATGCTAATATGTGTGTTTTTTTATTTAGACATGAATATGTTTTTAAGATACTAAAAACACACAGACACACACACGCACACACACACACACACACACACACACACACACACAAATAACAGGGCATGTCAAAACTTCTTCTCTAGGGCCTCAAAACCCCCCTCAGACCCCAGAGGTTAAATGGGCAAGTACCCTGTGTGGAAGGTATGAATACCTTTCGTGAGAATGTCTAGGGTTTCTGGTTGTCTGAATTCCTTTGATCAGAAGGGAGATTTGAGAATTATTTATCACAGGGGAGGGAGTGCCAAAAATCAGTTTGTAGATTAAAAATTGGGTGCCACTCAGGTAACCCAAATTGGAGGCCTTTAACGTTGTTGAGGTAGGAGATGAATGAGAAGATTGAGAGGAGAGAAAAATGGTTAAATGCGAACCATTTGTGGTTCGCATTTAACCCATCCTGACAGACAATTCTGGTGCTTCAAGAGTTACCATCCCCAGTCCCTTGAGCTGCTACCTAGTCTCCTTTGCTACAGAGCTATCCCATCCCTGACCAGCCTGTTCTCCTGTCATGTGCCCTATTGTGTGGGCTGTCTTCCTATACCTCGCCCTTTTGTGTTCCCATTTTGTTAATAAACTTTGTTCCCCCTGTTAATTCTGAATTTGGGCCCTTCCTTGCCAAACCCTGACAGAATCAAGCTGTTGCTCGGGAACAGGTAATTGTGTGGAACTGAATGGTTGATTATTAGGTATTTCTTACCCGAGAGTTTCCTAGTGGATTCCCCATTGGGGCTAATTCGAAAAGCTGGAAAGAGTGGATTGAAGGTTATTACAGATAGTGTTTTGAGAGAGTGGGCATTCCACTCCAGGTTTAAAATTGTGTTTGAGGTCAGACAGCAGGTAATTAGTTAATTAGTTAAGAATTAAGAATTAACAACAACGTTGTCTGGTGTATTTGCAGAGGTAGAAATTGTTGCATGGCTGCCTATTGTCTGCAGAAGATTTGTATTGGTGGTGGCAGGTCTTGGTATGTATCTGGTGGATTTACCTGGGGATGTATTTGGGCAGGGGGGATAGAGGGGTTAATTTGAGGGCATGACATGGTGGAATGTGCCACTGACCTGCAGATCATGAAATGTTTCTGCAGCCTAGAAGGGGCAGTGTACCCAGTAATGGCATTGGTCCTGTGCATTTTGCAGAGAAGAGATTGAGATTGAGACATAGAATGTCTGATTTTAGACTGATAATTTATTATTAACTTTATACTTATATTAGTGATGCATCCAACAATGAATTTGATAATTAATCTGTTGATTAATAAATGTATTGTATTCAATATAGACATTTTTTGATGTATAACCACACACAAATGTATTCAATAATGAATACAACTATTTTAACATTGTCTAAAATTTGAATTTCATGTCATTTACAGGTTTTAACCACTGATCTATAATAGAATACATTATTAACAAGCTGTAACCTAAAAATTAAAACAAATGTGTGACAATAAAAACTTGTGAAAGCAGAAGACAAAATAACACGAAACACTGAATAGGGCCGGAGCTCCATAAAGTGAACAATAAAAATGATTTATTGACTGTGTTCATCTGAATGAAAGATAATTATGATAGTAATAATAAAATGGTAGACGTGACACTACATTAACCCTTTAACTGTCACTCCCATGTTTGAACATAGATGTGAAAATGCACTATTGAAACTTACATTTTTATAATTCATGAACAAAAACATTTTATAGTATGTTTTTAATGTACTTTTTTTTTTTAAATGGTAATGCAATGTCTGATTTTAAAATGGTTTTCAAAGGATAAATTTTGAGATTTTAAGTTTTCAAGTGATATATAATTTCTTGATATCTAATCTTGATATTGATATCTAAAGCATGATATGGAAAAAGACAACAAAGAACGTCTTTTTGTGACAAAGGTCAGAACTCCTGTTATGATGTAGATTTTTGACTTTTGCACTCCTATAAATTAATTTGTAATTTTAATTTGTAAAATAATTTGTAACACAAAACAATGGTAAAACATCTATTTAGAAGTCTTAGACCTTTATAGCATATAGTTTATCTAACTATAAACTATATATAGTTTATCATGATTAGATTAGGATTTATTTGTAATATGGTGAAGTGAACGTAGGTGCCACGTATACGGGACGGTGACAGTTAGGGGGTTAAAAACTAAATCAACACAAACAGAGTTTAAGAAAAACACAGAAACACATCACTAAGCAGGACTCACAAACTGATCTTACTGTGTATATGAGGATTTATTACACACATTTATTCTGACATGTTATTTCACTGACAGAAGTTCAGCTGCAGTATTAATGCCAGAGAAAAGGAAAGACTCCATAACATCTCGCTGTTACTGGTTTATCATTCAGCTCCAAGCGTTATGAGTCAAATTTCTCATCAATCTATTCTGATTCATCAACAATGTTTGTCAGTTTCACTGATGATCCAGATCCTAATCCAAACCCAGGATAGAGCGGCTGAGTGAATGTGGTCTGGACTGTGTGGATGAGGCTCATTGTATCAGAGACACTGTAGAAGGACAGAGTTCCTGCATTGGGATCCACAAACACACCTATACTATTGCTGATGGACTTTACAGGGAGAGTAGAGCGTTTCTTATTGTGGCAGAATGAATATCTAGAAGGGAAGCACAACAAACTCCAGGACTGATCATTAGATCCAAATCTACTCTCCTTACCCCGTCCCTTCCTGCTGATGCTCTTATATGACACTGATATACGCACACCATCAGTTCCACTCCACTCCAGCTCCCAGTAACAACGTCCACACACACTATCTCTACACAACACCTGACGATACACATCAAATCTGTCTGGATGATCAGTATATGACTGGTCTTTGTTATTGTAAGCAATCACTCTGTTACTCTCAGAGAGACGGAGGTATTTATTCAGTGTGTTCAGATCCAGAGTGAGTTGATGGAAATCTGATGGAGATAAAACACATCAGAATCAGGAATTATGAATCTGTTTGATCTTTTCATGTAGCTGAACTCTTCATGTCCAATGTATCATGAGCGTTTCAGTACAGATTACCAGATATCCTTTGCAAATCATCATTTACATCATCAAATATGAAACTTTTCTTTCACCTTCTACAGGAATAACATGAACACATTCAGTGAGTTTTTCTGCTTGTTTTTTTTTTTTTTTTTTACTGACTTACATTGTAGAAAGTCGTTCCTGGTCCTGGGAACAACATTGGTGGATATGACTGTGGAAATCGACAGACATGAACAGTGTGATTCTCATGATCCTGCATTTATCCCTAAGACATTTCTAATATGATGTTATCCATGATATGAGATGATGATGGATTTGTTTCTGAGAGCAGATGAATCTCTGACTTTACCTCTGTCTGAGATCTTTTTGAACTCCACTTTGCAGAAATCCTCCAGTTTGTCTCTCAGTTGAAGGACAGATTCTCTCAGGCCATCAGAAGAGAAGAGATAAATGGAGTGACCGTCATTTACTTCTGTAGTTTCAGGAGGTGCTGAGAGAGACTGGAAAATCTACAGAAAACAGAAATCAATCTCATCAGCTCCACACTTCACCCAGGAACATCCACCAACATCAAATTTGACTTGACTGATCTTTAGTAACTCACCTTAATCCAGCACTTTCACAGCATCAGCTTCATTCTTCTCATATTAATTACATCCTATGTAATCTACAGATTGTAGCATTTGCCACTTACACTCTATGTGAACTTTCTAGGAAATAGTTTGGATGATAAAACAATTGCTAAGGACATGAATGACAGGTCCATTTGACAGCTCAAGCACATCAATGGAGTCTCATTGTGGGGTTGAGTAGATTTACTCAGGAAAAGAAGCTCAAAGGCTACGATTAGATTGACCATATTCATAACTTTACTGAAGTTTCACAAGGACCTTTAAGACAAAACCGGGTTTGATTTGGTTTGAGTGAATACACTGAAGCATTGCTAATACTGTATACAGACTGCTTGATGTTTGGGGTCTTCGTGGTCAAATTTAATCAGGATTTAGAATCACCTGATCCAATTTTGATGGACTTTACTTAGAATCAGTGCTATCAAGTTCACTGATTTCACTAAAATTACTGTTGGTGATGCTAGCGGTGTTTGATAGCTAAATATATCTTCTAAAAGAAAGAGGTCAGATAAAAGATTCCTAAGAGATTTCCAGAGCTGAAATCCATTTGTAAACCATCTGTCTCTTTTAAAAGAAAATGAGAGTCTGATTTATGATTATATAATAAGACACTCATAAAATGTTTCTCTGTGAGTCTCCAGTCACAGCAGGATCTCACTCAAGTCCACTATGATCCTGTTCTTCTGGATCTCTCTTACCTGCAGGAACTGGATGTGATCCTGTGTGTGTGAAAGCTGCTCCAGCTCAGCATCTCTCCTTCTCAGATCATTGATCTCCTGCTCCAGTCGCTCCAGTCGTCCTTCAGCTCGACTCACTGCAGCCTTTTCCTGATCTCTGATTAGCTGTATCAGCTCAGAGCAGCTTCTCTCAATGGATGGGCGGATGAGCTCAGTAAAGATCCTCTCACTGTCCTCCACTGCTGTCTGTGCAGACTGCAGTTAGTACACAGTGATTGAAGCTTCAGTGCGACTGAAAAAGGAGAGTCTGAACTGACACTAAGACAAACTTCTCTTCTTCACCAGACTCACCTTATGAGACTCCACAGCCTCTTTCACCTGCTGAAGATCTTTCTCTCTCTGCTGGATTCTCTGCTGGATCATCTTCTGCATCTCCTTCAGCTGCTTCTGCAAGACAAATGGATGATAGTAAATGTCACAGAAAACTACTGGAAATAAATCACCAATAAATCCAGGAAAGTGGAAATGATAAACAATGGCTGTAGGTTCAAGTCCTAGGAGTGGCGATCATTTACAGTCATCTAACATGAATCATGATGAATATTAAAGCCTGTTTCACACTGCAAGCATAAGTATCATGAAAGTGAAACTGACACAGACGCAGAGCTTCACACTGACAGTGTATCTGTGAAATTAAGCTGCAGCTCTACACAGAAAATAAACAGACTATTGGATCACTACACTAAGTATTAACTTGATCTCTAATTTTCAATACCTGTTTCTCTGTCCTCTGTGCTGCAGCTGATACAGTGTCATGGTTTTTATGTTCATCCATTGTACAAAGCACACATATACATTTCTGGTCAGTGCGACAGAAAACCTCAAGGATCTTCTCATGTTTCTGGCAGATCATCTCCTGCAGTCGTCCAGTGGCATCAGTCAAACTGTGTCTCTTTCCTTTAAACCAACTCTCATGTTGTTCAAGGTGATTTTGACAATAAGAGTTCAGACACATCAGACAGGACTTGACGGCTTTATATTTAGTTCCAGTACAGACGTCACAGTGCACATCTCCAGCTCCAGCTTCATCTAAACAGTCAGCAGGACGTTTCCTCTTCTTTAGTTTCTCAACCACTTCAGTCAGCATGCTGTTTGCAGCTAAATCAGGTCTTGGACTGAAGGTCTGTCTGCAGTGAGGGCAGCTGTAGACTCTCATCGGATCCTGCTGATCCCACCAGCCTGTAATGCAGCTCTTACAGTAACTGTGTCCACACTGGATGGTCACTGGATCCTTCAGGAGATCCTGACACACTGGACACATGAACTCATCCTGAAAAACTCTGACTTCTGCCATTTTACTGCTTGATTACAGAGACACAACTGCTCAACTACACTTCAGTTTCTCTTTCTCATTCACTCACGTGTTTCCCATTTCCTGGTTTTGTGTTTAAGGTACCAGTTACATGTAACAGAATTATGTATTTTATTTACAAAATAAATGCAATCCTAATTATTTAGCTACTGAGTAAATGTGTGTAATTAAATTACAGTTTCTTATCACAAAGGGGGTTACATCAGATTTTTTTTTTTTTTTTTTTTTTTTCACATACCAACATACTGACTTCTTTCATAAACTCTATTAACTGCTCTAAAATATGAGACAACAATTGTTCAGGAGTTTAGGACACATTTATTCAGTAACTGTTTTATTTCCTAATCATTAAACTTTGTGTCAGTACGTCACAAATAGAATAAGGTAGCGGTTTACTGCTGGGTATTTTTCGTGATGTATCACGCTACATCCAGTGTCGACAGCATCACTGACTTCACAAGTTTATATAATAAATAGAGTAAAGGTTATGTGTCACACACATGTTGGATGAACGTACTCGTACAAGGATAATGGTGATCAGACAGAGGAAGGAGCCAGGGTGGAGACAGAAGGGACCTGGAGCAGGAGGAGCCAGGCAAGACCCAGGCCACAGCCATGATGGCAGCCCACGGCGGAGCCAATGGAGGGAGGAGCCATGGTGGAGGATGGGCTGACGACTCCAGGGGGCCGACCAACAGTGGCGGAGCAGGTGGAGCCCGAGGCGGAGACGGAGAGCCGACGAGTCCAGGCAACACACAGGATCCGGAGGGCCAAGGCGGTGTCCAAGGCTCAGGCGACCGAGGCGGAGGCAGAGATCCGGAGGTCCGTGGCGCAGCTGGATTGACAGAAGTCTGAGGCAGAGCTGGAGGGAGGGAGGAGCCCAACAGAGCCAGTGAGATGGAGCGACGAGGCACAGCCGGAGAAGTGGAGTCCTGAGGCGATGGCGGGACAACGACCGACCAAGGCAGAGCCCGAGGTACAGGGGAGCCCAGTGGAGCTGGTGGGCTAATGAGCGATGGTGGAGATGAGAGAGCCGGGGCGGAGCTGCTGGGTTGGAGGGCCGAGGCGGAGTCCAGGGATCCTCCAGCCACAACGCCGATGGAGAATGGCAGACCCGCAGCGAGCCCACCGCACAGATGGTGGGCTGAGGGTGAGCAAAGGGGCTGGCAGGAGACAGAGGTGGCGTGGCTGAGGTAAGGATGAGTGGATGATGCAAAAGAGGGAGGGTGGGTGGGTGGTTGGGATATTTAGACAAGCAGACAGATCAGGGTGGACAGTGGGTTCAGGATCAACTGACAGTTCTGATCATGGTGGGATAAGAGGGGGTATGTCTGCATATATATCCTCCTCAATATTTATAAGGTCCATTAGTCCCAGTTCCAGTTTTAGCTCACCCTCAGCGGAGGTGCAGTGGACGGGGCCTTCCTCGGCATCCTCATGCTCCACTGATAACTCCTCCATCGCAAATGATGTTGCCGGCTCTCGCACCTGGTCGGACGTGATGGGCTCAGCTCAGGACTTTGCCTCTCCATCCGCAGTGGGCTCGGGCAGACGCAGGAGTGAGAATGGTGTTGTTGTCTGCGAAGTCCACGGTCATTGGTGATCTGCAGGACACCAGCACCCACTCCACAAAGGCGGCAAGGCTCTCTCGAGGACCCATTCTGGACAGCTGCACTCGTGTGGGGCGATGTTAAGTCCAGCTTGGTAGAATGAGCAAAGGCAGCTGTCCGGATAGTGTGTCATGTTGGCAAAAAACACAAAGTCCATGGTGTGGTCCTCGAGAGAGCGTTCCCCCTACTCCAGCAGGAGGAAGAGGACAGCTGGGTCATCCATACCCAAAACAAAAAAAACTGACAAAAACATCAAAAAGTCAAATGTACAGTACCTGGTACTTTTTTCAGTACCTACTTGGCTGAGGTTCCAAGCTGTACCGATACCAAAATGCGATGTGTAAACCCTGTTGATCACTGATTGGCTGGAGATAATTGAACTTTGAATTGCGACACAAGACACTAGGCTTGCTACATTTAAATCAGCACAGCCAGCGAAGGATAGAATGCAACTTTTTTTTTTTTTTTTTTTTTTTTATGAACACAACTGTTTTGAATGAGCCCACCTTTTTTTCTTAACAACCAAAATGTCTGTTTCGTGGTTTGTTGAGGATTTACAGAAGTTCCTCTTGTTGATAGCCAAGAAGTGGATCCAGTGAGAGCTTGATGGGGCGATGTGTATAATCTCGCCCACTCTAAAGTGGTACTAAACTGCAGCAGTGGTTTTGTGAGACTTTGTGAGGTGTTGCTCACTTTTGGGTACAAATAAAATATGGTTAAGTAGGCACACACACACATTTCATATCATTTACAGGTTTTAAACACTGATCTATAATATAATAAATTATTAACAAGCTGTAACCTAAAATAAAAACAAATTCCACAGTTAATAATTAAATGTGTGATAATAAAAACAGTGACTAATGACACTGGACACAAAACACTGAAAAGAGTCGGAGCTCTATAAAGTGTACAATGAAAATGATTTATTAATTGTGATCATCTGAATGCAAGGTAATTATGATAGTAAAACAATAGATGTGACACTACATTAAAAACTAAATCAACACAAACAGAATTTGAGAAACGCACAGAAACACATGGTCACTAAGCAGGACTCACACACACACACTGATCTTACTGTCTATATAAGGATTTATTACACACATTTATTCAGACATGTTATTTCACTGACAAAAGTTCAGCTGCAGTATTATTGCCAGAGAAAAGAAGAGACTATAATCTCACTGTTACTGGTTTATCATGCAGCTCCAAGCGTTATGAGTAAAATTTCTCATCAATCTATTCTGATTCATCAACAATATTTGTCAGTTTCAGTAAAGATCCACCTCCAAATCCAAACCCAGAATAGAGCGGCTGAGTGAATGTGGTCTGGACTGTGTGGATGAGGCTCATTGTTTTTGAGACGCTGTAGAAGGACAGAGTTCCTGCACTGTGATCCACATACACTCCTATTGTATGGCTGATGGACTTTACAGGGAGAGTAAACTGTATCTTGTTGTGCCAGAATGAGTATTTAGAGGGAAAGCAAATCAAACTCCAGGACTGATCATTAGATCCAAATCTACTCTCCTTACCCCGTCCCTTCCTGCTGATGCTCTTATATGACACTGATATACGCACACCATTATTTCCATTCCACTCCAGCTCCCAGTAACAGCGTCCACACACACTCTCTTTACACAACACCTGACGATACACATCAAATCTGTCTGGATGATCAGGATACGACTGCTCTGTGTAAGTGTGAGCAATCACTCTATTGCTCTCAGACAGACGGAGGCATTTATTCAGTGTGTTCAGATCCGGAGTGAGCTGATGGAAATAAAACAGAATCAGGAATTATGAATCTGTTTGATCTTTTCATGTAGTTGAACTCTTCATGTTCATTGTATCATTAGTGTTTCATTACAGATGACCAGATATCCTTTGCAAATCATCATTTACATCATCAAATATGAAACTCTTCATTCATCTTCTACAGGAAGAACATGAACACACTTTTTTCACAGTTTTTCTGTTTTTTGTTTGTTTGTTTGTTTGTATGTTTGTTTTACTGACTTACATTTTAAGAAGTCATTCCTGGTCCTGGGAACAACATTGGTGGATGTGACTGTGGAAATCAACAGACATGAACAGTGTGATTTTCATGATCCTGCATCCATTGCTAAGACATTTTGGTAACACTTTAGAATACAGTTCCATCATTAATGAATAAATACACAGGAACAAATGACTAATGCACTATTAACATTCTAGTAACTACTATTAACTAACAAGAATCACTATTAGTGAACTAACTATTAGTACAATATCAGTAGATAGATAGATATACTTTATTGTCAAACTTTAAGTGTGAATTTTTTCTTGCATAACAGTATGTTTGTTGCACACTCTTTACAAACGCAATTCACAAACATAAACACAACAAATACAAAAAAAAAAAACCTACTATTTTTTTTTTTTTTTTTTCATATCTCCCAGAGAACTATTACAAACTAATATACTATTTAAAGGAGGCGGCTGGGCAAATCTGCGGGACATCGCTGACGAGCTGTATTACCCTTGTTGAAAGCTAAAGCTTTGCAGAGCGTTGTTAGTTGGAGAAGTACGGGAGTTCGTCGGGCTGGGAGGCTGTTCACGGACAGGGCGGGGTCATATGCCGGAAGAACAGAGACTGGGACGGTGCAATGAGAGCTGCATATATAGGCTTGCAATAATGATTGACAGGACTGAATGATTAGGCTCCTCCCGAACCTACGTTTGGAACTTCATAAAGGGCACGTTAGTATTATGCACCTAAGGCAGGTGCACAACGTGCACACACTCTGCTTATTATACACACAAAGACATGCAACAGCACACAAACATGGCAAATATTAAAAATGAAAGGATTACAATGTAATGAGAAAATCAGTTTCCTCTCCAGAGAAGCATTCAGGGTTTGCTCTTATAAATTTCGCCATGTAAATAGTAAATCCACCATTGTGCAAGCACAACTGGCTTTTAAAGTGAATGGGAGATGAGACTCTGATCGGTTTATTGCACATTATGCCCAAAACACACCCTCATTAAGAGAATAGGTACAACCCTTTTGGACCACGCACCTTGTGTGCCAACCGTTATTTCAGTCATTAAACTTGCAAAAGTGGATTCAGACACGCCCTAAGTGCAACTGCGCCATGCACTTCAGACCGTGCACTTAGACATTTAAAATATGGCCCAAAAACTGTTCACTGTTATTGTTTCACCTCATTTCTTTTCCTGTTTACATATACTTTCCCCTTAAATTTGTAACTTTGTATTAGCTGCACATGTATTGAGATTTTAGGGGGATTTTTTTTTTTTTTTACAGCGGAATTTTTTTAGCTTTTTGTATGCAATGCATGGGGAAAAACAGTATCTCAGAGACTGACAGTGTGAAACCGGAAATTCAAACTTTGGTCTATGAATCAGAGACCTACATGTGATTCATGTTCATCTGTTATTGAATGTATTTATCCAAGCTCGCAATAGCTTGTTGTTTTGAACACTGGCTCCTTCCATATGAAATTTTGCACAGAGATACAGTGACGAGATCCTGAGGCCCATTCATCCACGACCATCACCTCATGTTGCAGCATGATAATGCACGGCCCCATGTTGCAAGGATCTGTACACAATTCCTGGAAGCTGAAAACATCCCAGTTCTTGCATGGCCAGCATACTCACCGGACATGTCACCCATTGAGCATGTTTGGGATGCTCTGGATCGGCGTATACGACAGCGTGTTCCAGTTCCTGCCAATATCCAGCAACTTCGCACAGCCATTGAAGAGGAGTGGACCAACTTTCCACAGGCCACAGTCAACAACCTAATCTACTCTATGCGAAGGAGATGTGTTGCACTGCGTGAGGCAAATGGCGGTCACACCAGATACTGACTGGTTTTCGGACCCCCACAATACAGTAAAACTGCACATTTTAAAGTGGCCTTTTATTGTGGCCAGCCTAAGGCACACCTGTGCAATAATCATGCTGTCTACTCAGAATCTTGATATGCCACACCTGTGAGGTGGATGGATTATCTCGGCAAAGCAGAAGTGCTCACTAACACAGATTTAGACAGATTTGTGGACAATATTTGAAAGAAATAGGCTTTTTATGTACATAGTTCGCTGTTGATTGACCCTCACCTGTTTACTGGACTGCTCTTGTGCCTTGCCTTCAATATAGCTGGTGTCGACCCTTGCCTGTGTATGACCACGTCTTGAAATAAAAGCTTTGCAGATGGATCCGCATGCCTCTTGTCTCAGTCGCTCCATAACACTGTTAATATAATTCTCGAAACAAAGACATGTTTCTTAAATCTTTTAACACATTTCACCTGTTTTCACATACATTACAATTTGCTCAGTGTTTTCTGCAAAACTCATTTAGAAAATTTGAAGGCATAATATAACTACCTCAAGAATCACAAAATGAATGCAGATAGCACACATTTATCTATATGTGAACATTAAGTAGAAAAACACCAGCCAAAATCTCAGGATGATATGAACAAGAACTCAGGTGATTATGTTTCTCTGAAAATTATTCCAAAGAGGGACAAGGGGACAAGGTCAAAGGTCATTTGTTGCTGATGAAATATAAAGCACTATAGTTGAGCATGTTCTTATGCATGGAATGACCATATGCAACTTGGCAGAGGATGTTATATATTTATTTATTTGTTGCTGTACAGTAACTGACAGTACATTCCAATGTGTGTTTACTGTATACTCAGTTGTTTGTTTTTTGAACTGTTCTAGTGCTTCATCTACTGTAATATCGCCTTACAGCAGTGCAATGAAAGTAAACTTTTCTTTCAGCTTATTGCTGAATTTCACTGTATCTGCACCTGTTTATGCTGCATACTGTAACAGTCATTGACTTGCAAAATGATTCCTGTTTCCAAAAAGGAGATTTTAAATTGATCTCACTAGTGTTCTCTAGACAGGTAAATAGTCTGTGCATTTGTAAGGTTTGTGTGTCATCCGAGGCCAAAGATTAAATTCTGACAGAAGAGAATGTGTTTTTCCACTAAAATATTTGACTTTGACCTGGAAGTTTAAAGTTTGCCCAAGTTGGTGTGTAGTTTTAAGATTGTGTTTATAGTTATGAAAAAATGGTGAGTTATTCCATGAATTGTGTTTTAGTAATCAAGAAAAACTGTAAATAAATGCATATATAAAACGCATCCTCCGCCACATTGCATAGTATTGGTATTGAAGTTCTTTTTCATGTCCTCTGACAAATAACTTTCTCTACCTCCCCTTAACAGTCATCTGTTCTGAAAAATACAGTACATGTAAGAAGTCAAATCAATTGATCAATTGAAGTTACAAATTTGAGGGTGTACAACTTGTGCTATAGTAGTTGCTCTACTGTACATACAAGAGTAAAAGTTCTCTTATCTAAAGTACTGCTATGTATTGTGAAAAAAGGCTACACAATTAATTATTCTGTATGTGTGAGTAGTATTGAAACCCTGTAGATGATCCTATAGGCCAGCTTTCCTCATCCACAAGAACATGGTCAACTATAGTGCTGTGTATGTCAGAATAAATGACCTTTGACCCCATCCCCTTCATTTTTCTTTTTTTACCCTGCTATTCCTCTTTGTCTCCCACTAGTAGGATTCATTTTACAAAGCATATTAGCACTGCATTGTCTGTTGTTCTCCATCAAAATATTAAGTCATATATGACATATATGAGTCATATACAACTGAGGTTAGACCCTTGAGCAAGGCACTGAACCCCCAGCTGCTCCCCGGGTGCTGCAGCAATTTTGCGTAGCAAATACACATTTTGACCTCAAAGTACACTGTAGCTAGGAATATATGACACCTCTGTTCAACAGGAGTTTTAGAAAAGCACAGAAATACATGGTCAATCAGCAGGACTCAAACACACACTGATCTTAATATCTATATGAGGATTTATTACACACATTTATTCTGACATGTTATTTCACTGACAGAAGTTCAGCTGCAGAATTAATGTCATGAAGAGAAAAGAAGAGACTCTATAACATCTCACTGTGATTTGTCATCCAGCTCAAAGCATTATGGTTAGAATCTCTCGTCAATCTATTCTAATTCATCAATACAGTTTGTCAGTTTCACTGATGATCCTCTATGAACAGTAAACCCAGGATAGAGCGGCTGAGTGAATGTGGTCTGGACTGTGTGGATGAGGCTCATTGTTTTAGAGATTCTGTAGAAGGACAGAGTTCCTGCACTGTGATCCACATACACTCCTATTCTCCTACTGATGGACTTTACAGGGAGATCAGTCTGTATGTTATCATGTATGAATGAGCAACTGTAGGGAGTGCAAAACAAACTCCAGGACTGATCATTATATCCAAACCTACACTCTTTACCCCGTCCCTTCCTGCCAATGCTCTTATATGACACTGATATTCGCACACCATTATTTCCACTCCATTTCAGCTCCCAGTAACAACGTCCACGTACACTCTCTTTACACAACACCTGAGACCGATAATTAAATCTGTCTGGATGATCAGGATATGACTGGACTTTGCCAGCAGAAGTAATCCTGCTGTTGCTCTCAGACAGACAGAGGTAAATATGTGCTGTGTTCGTATCCACAGTGAGCTGATGGAAATCTGATGGAGATAAAACACATGAATCAGGAATTATAAATCTGTTTGATCTTTTCATGTAGCTGAACTCTACATTTTCATTGTGTTTATGTACAGATGAACAGATATCCTTTGCAAATCATAATTTACATCAACATTCACCTTCTACAGGAAGAACGTGAACACATTCAGTGAGTTTTTCTGCTTGTTTTTTTATTGACTTACATCGTAAGAAGTCGCTCTTGGTCCTGGGAACAATGTTGGTGGATGTGACTGTGGAAATCAACAGACATGAACAGTGTGATTCTCATGATCCTGCATCTAGTGGTGTGGGATATAGACAAAAAATAATATCTCGATATTTTCTGGGATTTTATTGATAACGACAATATTTTGCTGTGTTATTGTGCTGGTATCTTAAGGACTACCATAGACAGCTGAATCCATTCTGTGTGGTGGTCAGTTCACACTAATAGAAATTTTAAATGATTTTAACATTTCATGGGCATTTGAACCTTTAAAAAGCCTTTTTTTTCCCTAAAAGTGTGCATCATCTTTTGTGTGCAACATCATCAAATGATTTAATCAGTGAATTGGAATAATAAGACATTTGGGCTTTTACCAAGCAAATTAAAGCAGTATCAACAAAATTTGATGAAATTTAGTTTAATGCAGGTCATGAATGCATTTAACCTGCAGGTACAAATGCATAAATAAAGTTTTAATATATTACACATAAAACATTGAATACTTATATTTGAAATTATTTAAATAATAAAAAGATACTTTAAACGTGGAATGAAATCACCAGTAGGTGGCAGCAAATAAGTGAGTCATTGCGATTAAACCGAATCATTTAGGGTGTGTTCACACTTGTCATGTTTGGTTCAATTAAAACAAACTCTGGTGTGATTACCCTGATTACCGCTGCCAACCGAACCCTGGTACACACCAAAAAAGCAGACCGAGACCACTAAAAAGATGGTTCTCAGTCCACTTCCAAATGAACTCTTGTGCGGTTTCGATTGAAATATGAATGCGATGTGGACAAAATACTTCCAAACGAACAAAAAACAGGAAGTAATGGCAAGATGTGACGTTATACGACATGATTTCACAAAGAGAACCCATTGTGTTTCCAAAACAAAATGAGCAGAGGGCAAACATGACGCAATGAGGAAGTAAAGTGCCTTTATGAGCTTTTTGTGAGTTTGCAGGTGGTTAAAATAAAATCATATACACACACAATGCCCATGCTTAGTCCATCAGAAGTTGAACGCACCTTCTCCTTTTGTTTGGAGTGTTTGGTGAGCTCCGTCACAAAAATATACATAATTCAACCTGACCAATCAGGTTGTGAACGTATTACTATGCCTTTAGGTTCGGTATCTTCAGATTTGCTGTCAAAAATGCCAGTGTTAACGCTAAGCTCGATATTATCCAGACGCATCTGCATCCATTCCTAAGACATTTCTAATATGATTTTCTCCATGTTATGATATGATTATGGACTTGTTTCTGAGAGCAGATGAATATCCAGGACTTTACCTCTGTCTGAGATCTTCTTGAGCTCCTTTTTGCAAAAATCCTCCAGTTTGTCTTTCAGCTGATGGAAAGATTCTCTCAGGTCATCAGAAGAGAAGTGAGAAATGAAGGGGTCCTCTTTTACTTCTGTAGTTTCAGGAGGTGCTGAGGGAGACTGGAAAATCTACAGAATTCACAAATTAAAACATCAGCTCCACACTTCACCCAATACTCGTGACTTGACTGATCTTTAGTAACTCACCTCAGTCCAGCACTTTCACAGCATCAACTTCATTCTTCTAATATTTATTAAATCACATTAGAGCTACAGCTCTAGTATTTGCCACTTACACTATATGAGAACTTTCTAGGAAATAGTCTGGATGATAAAACATCTTCTAAGAACATGAATGTCCACCTAACAGCTCCAGCACATCAGTGGAGTCTCATTGTAGGGCTGAGTAGATTTGCTCAGGAAAAGCAGCTCAAAGGCTATGATTAGATTTAGCATCATTTATAACTTTAGAATGTTCAAAGACACTGAAATTTCACAAGGACCCTTATGTTTTTTTTTTTTTTCATTGCTAATATAGAACATCAGTTCATGTCTGGGGTCTTCATGATCAAATTTAACAATGTGTTACAGGCAAAATAAAAATCAATTTATATCAGGTTTGAGGATCACCTGATCCAATTTTGATTGTTACTCAAAATCAGTATTATCGAGTTATTTCATTTAGACTGATCTCTCTTACCTGCAGGAACTGGATGTGATCCTGTGTGTGTGAAAGCTGCTCCAGCTCAGTGTCTCTCCTCCTCAGATCACTGATCTCCTGCTCCAGTCGCTCCAGTTGCTCCAGTTGTCCTTCAGCTCGACTCACTGCAGCCTTTTCCTGATCTCTGATCAGCCGTATCAGCTCAGACCAGCTTTTCTCAATGGCTGAGTGGATGAGCTCAGTGAAGATCCTCTCACTGTCCTCCACTGCTGTCTGTACAGAGCGCTGTTAAGACACACAGTGATTCAGGCTTCAGTGGGACTGAAAGAAGAGAGTCTGAACTGAGACTGAGACAAACATCTCTTCTTCTCCAGACTCACCTTATGAGACTCCACAGATTCTCTTAGCTGCTGAAGATCTTTATCTTTCTGCTGGATTCTCTGCTCGAACGTCTTTTGCATCTCTTTTAGCTGGTGCTGCAGGACCAATGGATGATAGTGAATGTCACAGAAAACTACTGGAACTAAATCATCAGTGAATACAAGAAAAGTGGAACAGATAACTAATGGATGTAGGTTCAAACTCCATAAATGATGGTTGGTTACAATCACTGAACACAAATGATAATGTTAAGATATGATATTAAGGCCTGCTTTACATTGTAAGCGTAAATATCATGAAAGTGAAACTGACACAGATGTAGAGTTTTATACTGACAATGTTTCTGTGCAATTAAGCTGTAGCTCTACACAGAAAATAAACAGACTATTGGATCATTACACATTATTAACTTCATCTCTAGTTTTAAATACCTGTTTCTCTGTCCTCTGTGCTGCAGCTGATACAGTATCATGGTTTTTATGTTCATCCATCGTACACAGCACACATATACATTTCTGGTCAGTGCGACAGAAAACCTCAAGGAGGTTCTCATGTTTCTGGCAGATCATCTCCTGCAGTCGTCCAGTGGCATCAGTCAAATTGTGTCTTTTTCCTTCAAACCAACTCTCATGTTCTTCAAGGTGATTCTGACAGTAAGAGTTTAGACACATCAGACAGGACTTGACGGCTTTATATTTTCTTCCAGTACAGACGTCACACTGCACATCTCCAGCTCCAGCTTCATCCAAACAGTCAGCAGGACGTTTCCTCTTCTTTAGTTTCTCAACCACTTCAGTCAGCATGGTGTTTCTAGCTAAAGCAGGTCTTGGACTGAAGGTCTGTTTGCACTGAGGGCAGCTGTAGACTCTCATCGGATCCTGCTGATCCCACCAGCCTGTAATACAGCTCTCACAGTAACTGTGTCCACACTGGATGGTCACTGGATCCTTCAGGAGATCCTGACACACTGGACACATGAACTCATCCTGAAAAACTCTGACTTCTGCCATTTTACCACTTTTTACAGAGACACAAGCAAACGACAGCTCAACTACACTTCAGTTTCTCTTTCCCATTCACTCATGTGTTTCCTGTTTCCTGGTTTTGTGTTTGAGGTACGCAGTGTTGGGGAGTAACTAGTTACATGTAACAGAATTAGGTAATTGTAATTAGTTACAGTTAATTAGAGTAATTAGTAAAAGTTTGTAATTAAATTACAGTTATGAAAATGTTAATGACTGATCACAAAGGGGTTTAGGTCAGATTTATTTATTTATTTATCTTTCACATATACACCCACATACAGACTTTTTTCATGAATTGCATTGACTGCTTTAAAGTATGAGACAACAATTTGATTAATTTCCTATTTGCCTTGATTTATATGCTTTCTGTTTTAAAATTAGCTGTTTTTTTTTCCCCAAGGCATTGTTAGATATCAGTTTCCTATCATAGCTATGCAAAGATTTGATTTCAAAAACAGTATCATAACTATTAAACCTTTTCTTGTTATGATTTTAAATCTGTATTTAACCTCAGAATGTAAATAAGAGGTACTAAAGTCAGTAATCAGTTTGCTCTGTCATTTTTGATCATACACATAAGAGTAATACATCATTTGAATCTGTAAAGGGTCTATTTTTATTTGTGTACACTCACAATATCAACAAAACATTGTGCTTTTGTAAAATAAAGAAAATAAACAGGGTGTGCTTTCAGCTGTCTCATTCTCCATGTATATATCTTTTTGGATGAACTGAAACTCAGTGAATAGCTGACACACATACAGTCATGGCCAAAAATATTGGCACCCTTGCAATTCTGTCAAAAAAAATGCAACACTTCTCTCAGAAAATTGCAAATGTTTTGGTATTCACATGCTTTTTTTTTTTTTTTTTTTTTGTTTGCACAGCAACAACACAGGAAAAGAAATTTTCCGAAATAAGGCCTTCAAAGAAAAGAACACAGTCCCTACAGTCAAACTTGCCTGAGGTTCAAAGATATTTTGGGGTTGCTTCGGGGCTTCTGGCACTGGATACCTTGACTGTGTGAATGGTATCATGAAAGTGCTCAGAAATGGTTACAAACAAAGTGCCGGAGAATTCTGAAATGGCCAGCAATGAGTCCAGATCTGAATTCAAACACCTGTGGAGAGATCTCAAAACAGCAGTTTGGAGAAGGCATCCTTTAAATCTGAATGACCTGGAGCAGTTTGCAAAAGAAGAGTGGTCCAAAATTCCAGTAAAGAGGTGTAAGAAACTCATTCATGGTTACAGGAAGTGACTGATTTCAGCTATTTTTTCCAAAGAGGGTGCTACAAAATATTAAGTTAAGGGTGCCAAAAATTTTGTCAAGTGCATTTTTTTGGGTTCTGTGTGGAAGTTACTTTTCTCTGTTTTTTTGTGTTGTTCCAATGCTACTAAATAAATAAATAAATTAATTAATTAATTAAAAAAAAATAAATAAATAACACAAAAAAAAGTACCAAAACATTTGCAACTGCAACAATTTTCTGAGAGAAGGACTGCATTTTCTGACAGAATTGCAAGGGTGCCGATATTTTTGGCCATGACTGTACATACATACATACATGAGAGATATATCTGGGTCAATGACGTGATGCCTAAATTTTCTGTCTGATTGCATTTTTCAGGTAAAATTTGGTTTAAATGCATTAAAAAGATGCCATATATATGAAGTACCTCTCCTATGTATGGACCCACTTTAACTTTTCAAAAAAAATTATTTATTTGTAATTTTTCTTTTATACAAAGTGTCAAAATATCATGTGGGGTGGCCGTCCAGCCATAACCGTTGCTTTGGAAATGTCTTTGAATGCTCACCATAGGCAACACGTTAATTCTGACCCTGCATTCAAGCACAAGCTCCAGATTTTATTTTCTACTTTAAGAAAGATGTTCATGGTGTGATCTCAGAATCTGAGCCAGCAACCTCCCGCTAATCTAAATTGACCCTTCGCAAAGACCTGCTCCCTTTAGTTACTGTTACTGCGTCTGACAAACCATGGCACTTTTATGCCACACATCATGCAGTAAAAAAATACATCACAGAGCAAAGAGGACACTGACAATGCGCCGACATACAGAATGATTACTTTTGGTATGAAACAAAGTCAAATTTGGTCTTTTTTAAAAGAAATTCAAGCAACCAATACTGTTCTGTGGCTCTTTAATGTGTCCTGACAGATCGCTGTAGCACCTCAGTTCAAGCGGCACGTGAACCGATGATCTCTTCATCTTTACTAGTTATAGCACAAAATAAACAAATGAACATCAGAAGGTATGTTGTTTTTTACCTGTGAAAATATGTCAATACACACCATTTTTCAAGTTCAAGTGCACCGACTACTCTTCTGTCTGGGTTGTTTGTCAGACAAAACAGCATATTTGGCGTTATGATTGGTCAGATCGCCTGTTAATAAAACTCCTGGCGAAGGGTCAGTTGAGCAGCCAAGATCAGGCAAAGCTGATCTTTAGTGGGGCTAAAGAAGTGCCTGCAGTTAATGTCATGTGCTGCACATTTCACACATCTCTTTAAATAGATTTTAATGATATAAGGCCTTTGTGTCATTTGGAGCAGCCACTCATCATGTGGTGCAACCAATAATAGGAATAACTGTATTAAAATAAAAACAAAATATCTCATTTCTGTGGTTGAAATCACTGCTACAGTGCTGAAGTGAATGGTATTTATATATATATATATATATATATATATATATATAGATATATATATATATATATATATATATATATATATATATATATATATATATATATATTATCAGTTTTATGCAATTTAAAGGAAAAATAAGACTGCTAACTACATTTAAGAAGGTAACTTAAGATATAAAAAACATGTAAACGCCCACATCACCTCCATAAACAAAACAATGTTCATGCTGTATATTTTTCATTTTTGGAAGATAAAAATGATATGAGAGTTTACATTATAATGTTAGAGTCTAAGAATGTTTAGACCAATCTTTACTGTGAAATACTCACAGTATAGTATGTCAGATATAAAATGTTTTTTGTATTTTAGAATACATACAAAGCTTGTGTTTATGACTACAAAACCATATTTGTTTATTTAGGAGTTATGAGTGGCAAATATTAGTGATTGCTAATGTAATAATTTAATGCTCCAATATCAAGATGCTAATATGTGTGTTTTTTATTTAGACATGAATATGTTTTTAAGATACTAAAAACACACAGACACACGCACACACACACACACACAAATAACAGGGCATGTCAAAACTTCTTCTCTAGGGCCTCAAAACCCCCCTCAGACCCCAGAGGTTAAATGGGCAAGTACCCTGTGTGGAAGGTATGAATACCTTTCGTGAGAATGTCTAGGGTTTCTGGTTGTCTGAATTCCTTTGATCAGAAGGGAGATTTGAGAATTATTTATCTCAGGGGAGGGAGTGCCAAAAATCTGTTTGTAGATTAAAAATTGGATGCCACTCAGGTAACCTTTAATGGACCCAAATTGGAGGCCTTTAACGTTGTTGAGGTAGGAGATGAATGAGAAGATTGAGAGGAGAGAAAAATCGCCATTTGTGGTTCGCATTTAACCCATCCTGACAGACATTCTGGTGCTTCAAGAGTTACCATCCCCAGTCCCTTGAGCTGCTACCTAGTCTCCTTTGCTACAGAGTTATCCCATCCCCGACCAGCCTGTTCTCCTGTCATGTGCCCTGTTGTGTGGGCTGTCTTCCTATTGTAAGGCTCCTCCCGCTACGGCAAGCCTAGCGGTTCAGCTGAAGGTTTCTTGCGTGTAGGTCTTTTACGGCGCTTCTGTAAAAATTACCTTGAAATATTAAAATTTAGTTTCCAAAACAAAAATCTGACTCCATGAATAATTTAGTCTGACTCCGATTATGAATAATTTGTTAATTCTGGTTTGTATTCTGTAATTTGCTGATCGCGGCTATTTTTCTGTATAATAATTTAGACATTTGAGTATTCTGGAAGACCCGCAGTCTTAATATTTTCGTTCCTTAGGGACTAGGTGCCGCTTTCGATTTACACCCTGGCCGTGGCGAATTCGTCGACACAAGCTCGCCAGTTCTGACTTACTCAGAGGATGTAGAGCGATTATAATATCTTAAAGTGGGCCGCGCCTGCGTGCTCTCAACAAAAAGTATATATTTCCTCAATAACCGCGAGAGTTACATCGTGTTAAGTCAGTGACAACTCAACATCCGGAGCCCTAGTGATGTCCCCATGGCTCATCAGTCGGTGCTTCCGGCGCGGTCTGCCCTGGACGCAGTCTTGCGGTAGCACCATTACACATTAACCTACTAGAAAATAATTTCCAAAAGTCCAGAATAAGTCAAAGTTAACATTTATTTATGCCAGGCATATTCAAAATAGCAATGAAAGTTCAATCAAAAATACGTTCAATTAATCAAAGAAATACAACTTTTACAGGAAAACATCACATTTTATTTACATTACTGATCAGCATAGAATTCAACCCTATAAAATAAAATAAGAACAAAGAGTCAGCATACCTGGCAAATAAAGAGACACACGACAATCGTGCGGGAAGTTCTGGTTACAGATGCTTCCCTGAATGTTTCGCCAATCCTCTTTAAGTACCCAGATCAGAACATTATAATCATAAATCTAGCGCAATAAAACTTCACAGGACCTTTTGCTGAAGCCTAGAATAACTTGAAAGTTGGGGGTGTAAAGACAGCATGTGGTACAGACCTCTTCAGCAACACCACCCATATCAGGAGAACAGAGTTTTTCTTAAGTTTCAAATCTTTATTTCTGGTCTGTTCCACTGGTAGGGGACTGAGATATTATTTCCAACCGCACAGAGACTATAAAATTGATATCAAACATGAGGGGTTCCTGATTTTGAATTCAAGATATATATGTGACTGTTTTGTGTGAGTGTGATAGCTTAGATCCTTGGCCTCTTCTCTATAGTGACCTGCCCCCTGTTGCTAGAGGAAAGGATGGGCCAGGTGGTTGATAAGCAAATGGTCTTTCCTCCTGGGCCTTCTTGGATCTTCCTGTCTCACGAAGAGTTTATTATTTTACGATCTCACACTGGCATTGCGAGAGTTCCTGTGTATGTAACTTCACGGGAAGATCATCGGCTCCTACACTATACCTCGCCCTTTTGTGTTCCCATTTTGTTAATAAACTTTGTTCCCCCTGTTAATTCTGAATTTGGGCCCTTCCTTGCCAAACCCTGACAGAATCAAGCTGTTGCTCGGGAACAGGTAATTGTGTGGAACTGAATGGTTGATTATTAGGTATTTCTTACCTGAGAGTTTCCTAGTGGATTCCCCATTGGGGCTAATTCGAAAAGCTGGAAAGAGTGGATTGAAGGTTGTTACAGATAGTGTTTTGAGAGAGTGGGCATTCCACTTCGGGTTTAAAACTGTGTTTGAGGTCAGACAGCAGGTAATTAGTGAATTAATTAAGAATTAAGAATTAACAACAACGTTGTCTGGTGTATTTGCAGAGGTAGAAATTGTTGCATGGCTGCCTATTGTCTGCAAAAGATAGAGTTTTCCATCTAAAACTCGGATTTGTATTGGTGGTGGCAGGTCTTGGTATGTATCTGGTGGATTTACCTGGGGATGTATTTGGGCAGAGGGGATAGAGGGGTTAATTTGAGGGCATGACATGGTGGAATGTGCCACTGACCTGCAGATCATGAAATGTTTCTGCAGCCTAGAAGGGGTAGTGTACCCAGTAATGGCACTGGTTTCAATGGGAGACCCGTCCTGTGCATTCTGCAGAGAAGAGATTGAGATGAGTGTAGCAGTACTCTCCTCTATAGGACAATGCAAGCTCAGCTATTAGCGTTAAACAGTCGTTTACTTTGTTCCACCTATTGCAACGTAACATATAGATTGCACAGTTCTGCTTTGTTCATTCTCAGCGAGAACCGTGCGTTGAATTTTATCAGTAATTTCCTCAGGTTTAATACTGCCCACTTCTCAGTAGGGGGAATTTTTGGCAAGTCAGATTGAAAGGAGAATGACGAAGAAGCAGTTGGAAGTCTTGAGGGTTGGCCTTGTGTCTTGGTGAGTGTGTGGCTGGTCAAGCAGAACAACGACTGCACGAAGAAGCCTGGGGTACGGCGGTGATGTCTGGTGGAGAAGAAGTGGTCCTGTGGCCAGCAGATTGTGGCAGAGTATCCAAAAGAAAATCGGGCTTATTGGATTTGAGACATAATGGCACAAAGCATGAACTGAATCCTGGGAAACTGTCAAGAAACAGAGGTAAGTCTGCTGTGTGTATATACCTCTTAACTTGTTAATTGGGTTTATTACTGAATGTGCTCCTCTCGTGTTAATTATGTTGATTAGCTGAACATTTCAAACTTTGTTAATAAAAAATCATTATGAGTTCTATAGTTCTATATTTTGTCATGCAGCACCACACCGCTCACATCCTCAATTAGTCTTGTGTAAAGATGTGTTCAGGACATGTGATAATTCAGAAATGACAACATGTGACATGAATCATTTGCTTCATTCTGCACTGAGAACAGAGATTTACATTGTTAGACTGATAATTTATTATTAACTTTATACTTATATTAGTGATGCATCCAACAATGAATTTGATAATTAATCTGTTGATTAATAAATGTATTGTATTCAATATAGACATTTTTTTCATGTATAACCACACACAAATGTATTCAATAATGAATACAACTATTTTAACATTGTCTAAAATTTGAATTTCATGTCATTTGCAGGTTTTAACCACTTATCTATAATAGAATACATTATTAACAAGCTGTAACCTAAAAATTAAAGCAAATGTGTGACAATAAAAACTTGTGAAAGCGGAAGACAAAATAACATGAAACACTGAATAGGGCCGGAGCTCCATAAAGTGAACAATAAAAATGATTTATTGACTGTGTTCATCTGAATGAAAGATAATTATGATAGTAATAATAAAATGGTAGATGTGACACTACATTAACCCTTTAACTGTCACTCCCATGTTTGAACATAGATGTGAAAATGCACTATTGAAACTTACATTTTTATAATTCATGAACAAAAACATTTTGTAGTATGATTTTTATGTACTTTTTTTTTAAATGGTAATGCAATGTCCGATTTTAAAATGGTTTTCAAAGGATAAATTTTGAGAGTTTAAGTTTTCAAGTGATATATAATTTCTTGATATCTAATCTTTTTTTTTTTTCCTTTTTTTTATTGTAGGTTTTGATATAAACAGGGTTTTTACATAGCCAAAACATCATAATCTGTACATTTAACAAGAAAAATAAACAAATAATATGAATATAAACATAAAAATTATGATAATAATAATAAGACAAATTAAAAAAAAAAAAAAAAAGGAAAAATAAAGGAGTAAATACATCAATATAAAAACAGAAATCAGTATAGCCATACAAAACATTTAAAAAAAAAAAATAATAAGGTAGCCTTTTAACCTTTCCACGCTAAATTCTGGATTCCCAGATTTAAAAATCGTGTTTCTTTTACCCGCAGATAAATGAGAAAAGGGTCCCATACCTTATAGAAATTGAAAGGTTTGTCCTTTAATGCGGTAGAAAAGGCTTCATAGGGAATTAGAAGTTTAGCTGTGTTTATCCACTGAATAATTGACGGTGTTTGATCTGTTATCCAACATACAAGTATGCATTTGCGAGCACAGTACAAAAGAATTTGGAGAAGGTGAATCCCTTGGAATTTGAAGGGAAATTCCTGACTTACGCCTAGTAAACATGCTTTTGGTCCGAGTTGTAATGGACAACGAAATATATTCTCAAGTTCCTTTAGGACGCCCATCCAGAATTGTTGGATCTTCATGCAATTCCAAAAACAATGAATAAGGGTTCCCTCTGATCCTTTACATTTATTACAGAGATTAGAAAGTTTAGGGTTTATCTTATGCCTTTGGGATGGAGTCACATGTAGCCGGTGAGTAATTTTAAACTGCATTTCCCAGGCAGAATTGTTGGCAAGATAAGAGGGCATCTCACATACTGCTTTCCAATCAGCTACCTGAATTTCCTCCCCAAAATCCTTCTCCCATAACTCCCTGGTTTTATCTGAGCTATCTTTATTTGCATTTATCAATATTCCATAGAAGAGTTTAGATGCTGACCGAGATGAAGTGAGTTTATTCAAGTGGTCTTCCAGTGGGGATACACCGAAGCCACTTGAGTGCAACTTAAGACTTTTAGTAACAAAACTATGTATCTGACAGTAAGTGAAGAAATGTTTTTTGCTGATGTTGTATTTCACAACAATTTGCTCAAAGGTCATTAGCTGTTTATTTTCCACTACATCTCCTATGATACAAATCCCTTTTTCCTTCCAAAGTATCAGACCATCATTCATCCCTGGAGGAAAATCCGGATTGTTATGTAGTGGTGTTAGTAAAGAAAGATGGGAGTGATAGCCTTCTATTTTACGAGCGAGCCTCCATATTTTTATCATATTACTAAGAATTAAATTACCTCTAATTAAGGCTGGCAGTTTTTTTGATGAAACGTACAGTAAGTTCCGTAGAGGAACAGCTTTGAGATTTGCAGCTTCCGCACTGATCCAAGTTGAGTTTGGGTTATTTATATGCCATTCCAATATAAAGCGGAGCTGGGCAGAGAGTTGGTACAACTTAAAAGAAGGAGCAGCCACACCGCCCAGTCTGCTAGGCAGTGACAGGTAGCTATATCTTAGTCTGGGCCTTTTTTTCCTCCAAATAAAAGAAATAATAAAACCACGCAGCTGTTTTAGGGCTCTGTTAGGAATGAGGGCAGGTACCATTTGAAGTGGGTATAGAAGACGAGGTAATACATTCATCTTAATAAGATGAATTCGGCCTAATAAAGATAGAGGTAGGTTACACCATCTATCTAGATCTGATTTTTTATTCTTAATAACTGGGGCAAAATTGTTTTGATACAAGTTGTCTAATTTTGGTGAGATCTTTATACCCAAATAGGTGAAGCCAGCAGGAGACCATTTAAATGGGTGAGAAATTGTAGAATCATAAGAATTCAAATTGTTTAAGGGCATTGCTTCTGATTTTGAAAAATTTATTTTATACCCAGAGAAGGCACCAAAACTGGAAATCAGGTCAATTAAGTGTGGGATAGATTGTTGTGGAGAATCAAGAAATATTAAGATGTCATCTGCATAAAGAGATATCTTGTGGGTTTTCTGTACTAGACAAAGCCCCTCAATAAGGGGATCATCTCTAATGGCCAGTGCCAGTGGCTCAATGGTCAATGCAAACAGAAGCGGTGACATTGGGCAACCTTGTCTGGTGCCACGTGATAGAGAGAACTTGGAGGATTTGAAACCATTAGTAATGACATTTGCTGTAGGAAGAGAGTATAAAATTTTAACCCATTTAATAAATGAATCTCCTAAATTAAATTTGGAAAGAACAGAAAATAAATATGGCCATTCGACCCTGTCGAAGGCTTTCTCCGCGTCTAAGGAGATAACTAAACCTTTTTTTGCACACTCATTTGAATGTTGAATTATATTAAGAAGTCTTCTGACATTATGAGCTGATGATCTACCTTTAACGAAGCCTGTCTGATCAATATTAATTATCGTAGGGAGTATCGATTCAAGTCGAATGGCTAATATTTTAGCTAAGATTTTGGTATCCAAGATAGGGCGATAGGACCCGCATTCCTCAGGGCATTTGCCCTTTTTTAAAAAAACACAAATATTGGCTTCTAACATAGAGCTAGGGAGTTCACTAGAATTATATGAATATTGTATCATCTCATGCATCAGATGTGCAAACAACTCTTTGAATTTTTGAAAGAATTCCGCCATAAACCCATCGGGTCCTGGCGCTTTTCCTTTAGGTAGACTATTAATGCAATTTAGAATTTCACTAAGTTCAATTGGTTTATTTAGCATCTGTCTTTGCTCTTCAGCTAATTCTGGAATATTTAGTTTTGCAAGGAATTTATTCATATTGTCACCTGAAGTGAGATCTGAGTGAGAAGAGTAAAGCCTTTTGTAAAATGCCCTAAAAATCGTATTCATTATTTTATTATCATGATGGCAGTTGCCTTCTTTATCCCTAATGCTAGAGATGACATGTGCATAGGATCGACAACGTAGTAGGTTAGCCAGGTATTTATTTGGTTTATTGGCAAATTCGTACATCCGCTGTCTAGCAAAGAATACAGATTTTTCAGCTTTGTTGGTGAGAATTGCTTCTAAAGAAGTTTGTACTGTTTTGATCTCAGCCAGCAAAGCATCTGAGGGGCTAGTATTATATTTCATTTGGAGATCATGAAGAATTATTTCAAGCCTTCTCTGATCTGCCAGGTTCTTTTTTTTCTGATTTGATACATAAGAGATGATTAGTCCCCTAATGTATGCTTTAGCGGTATCCCAGAGCAAATTGGGGGAAACATCTGGGGTTTTATTGGTAATTAGAAATAGCTCAACTTGCTCCTTAAGATAAGATTCAAAATTTGGATAATGTACAAGCCATAAATTAAATTTCCAGGGTGTTGGATAATAAATTTGATTAGATAAGCCTAATTCAAGAAAAACAGCAGCATGGTCAGAAATCACAATATTTCCAATTTTACAATCTATTACATTTTGAAGTGAAGTTTTAGGAGAAAAAAAGTAATCTATCCTGCTGCCTGTTTTGTGGACTCCTGAGAAAAAGGTGTATTCTCTATCTCTGGGGTGCAGAGCACGCCAAACATCCACAAGACCCAGCTCTTCACATGTCTCACTCAGGGCACGTGCCCTGCTAGAAGGTTTTTCATTAGATGATAAGGATTTATCTAATTTGGGTAACAATGTACAATTAAAGTCTCCAGCAATTATACTATGTTCACATTGCCATTCAGCAAATTTCGAAAAAACATGTGTAATTAGCTCATTAGACTGAATAGGAGGGATGTAAACATTCATTAGAGTAATGGGTTGTCCAGCTAATATAGCCTTGAGCAAGATAAAGCGACCTGATTTGTCATAATATGTATTTACATTTGATAAAGGTATACATTTATTTACAAGTATAGCAACTCCCCTGCTCTTGCTAGTGAATGACGATCCATACACTTGCCCCACCCAGTCACGCTTTAATTTAGCATGCTCACCCTCCGTTAAATGCGTCTCCTGAAGAAATGCTACGTGGACTTGCTCCTTTTTTAGGAAATTTAAAATCTTTTTTCTTTTTACTGGATTTTGAATGCCCTTCACATTCCAGCTGCATAGTTTTAATATTGATCTACTTGCTGCCATAAACACAAGAAGATTTATTATGCCAGCGTCCTTCGTGTGTGTAAGATGCTCCTACACCATTAACTATATGTCTTATCAATTTGCCAATTTTGATTCCCAAGGAAAATGTACCAAGAAAAAAGAAAATTAGTGGATTTAAAGCAACACAAAATACAGTATTGGAATTAAAGAAAATAAAAGAATAAAAAAATTATATTGTCTTACCCTGCATATCGAACAGAAGTGCAGAACTATTTACATTTAACACCTTACAGACATTTTTATGTGCATAAAACGGAGGTCTGACGCAGGTCGGTTTCACATTTGAGATCAACAGTGAAAGCCACTCCGTCTCGTTGGAAACATAAGATGACCGGAACTTGCAAAGAACAAACAATAGTTGTGTAGTTACTAAGAAGGAAATAGCAAAATCAGAAAGTTTTGCTATGGTTTTCTACATTGACAGTCCGCTGCGGCAACAGCCTTCTCCTATAAACTTATACCCATAACCATTGTAAGCAATATCACAGTTATATTTTTTTCCTCTCTATATTCATTCAATCAGACTCTAAACAAAAAAGTGTCGCAATTAAGACGTTTTTGTCCCATATGTAAAGTCTAGATGTATTCTGTCATGTGTCAAAAATCAGTGAAACTATGTCTCTATAGACATAACCGACTTAGCCATATTGTCATTCAGTCTCCCTGGGATGGTTTGGGCCGGATGAGGTGGTAGGGGTTAATTTAGACAAGCTGTCCAGGAAAGCCGCTACTTCTTCGGGCTGCTTGAAGAGTTTCACGCCATCGTGCTGTACTCGGAGAATCGCCGGGTAGATCATGGCAAAGGTAATTCCTCGTTCGCGAAGTAGTTTCTTAACATTTCCGAATGCTTGTCTTTTTCTCACCACGGCAACGGAGAAATCTTCAAAGATGGAAATATTATGCCGTTCGTAAACCAGTTGGCCCGCAGCTCGCGAAGCTTGTAGAATACGTGCTTTGTCTTGGAAGTTGTGAAGTTTTAGAATCAGCGCCCGCGGTCTCTCTCCCGGTGCGGGACGACGTGTAAGAGCGCGGTGTTGCGCGCTCTATCTTAACCTGGTGATTCTTGAACTCAATGTGGAGCAGATTGGGTAGCCAAGTTTTGAGGAACGAGACCGGGTTGGTCCCCTCCTCGCCTTCGGCCAGGCCAATTATTCGAATATTACACCGCCTGCTCCTGTTTTCCAGGTCGTCTATCTTCTCCAGGGCTGCGTCGAGTTTAGCTTTCATCTCGCTCAAATCTGCGTTGTCTCTTGTGACCGTATCCTCCACCGCAGATATGCGCGTTTCGGCTTCGGTAATGCGGGTCTCCACCTCCTCGATGTGTGCTACAGCTGCGGATAGTTTCTCCAGCACCGGGTCGATTTTATTCTCAAGAGCTTTAATCGACGCCAGCCAAAACTTCCGTTGTAATTCTCTTTACAAGCGTGTCGATATCGCTGGGAGCCATTAGTGCATCCGCCATTTTTGGGCGCAAGCTCGTGTTTAACTTTGAAGATTCTCTTTTACGAAGATTGTAACTTAGGTCAGGTTGTTTCGTTGACATACCTTATTTCATCTACATTTGTTTTTAGCACTGTAGGGAGCACTGTCGAGTCTGATGAGGGAAAAGTTTGAAGGCTTTGCCGGAGCTCGTCAGCAACACAGCTACTCCATCATTTGCGTCACGTGACCCATCTTGATATCTAATCTTGATATTGATATCTAAAGCATGATATGGAAAAAGACAACAAAGAACGTCTTTTTGTGACAAAGGTCAGAACTCCTGTTATGATGTAGATTTTTGACTTTTGCACTCCTATAAATTAATTTGTAATTTTAATTTGTAAAATAATTTGTAACACAAAACAATGGTAAAACATCTATTTAGAAGTCTTAGACCTTTATAGCATATAGTTCATCTAACTATAAACTATATATAGTTTATCATGATTAGATTAGGATTTATTTGTAATATGGTGAAGTGAACGTAGGTGTCACATATACGGGACGGTGACAGTTAGGGGGTTAAAAACTAAATCAACACAAACAGAGTTTGAGAAAAACACAGAAACACATGGTCACTAAGCAGGACTCACAAACTGATCTTACTGTGTATATGAGGATTTATTACACACATTTATTCTGACATGTTATTTCACTGACAGAAGTTCAGCTGCAGTATTAATGCCAGAGAAAAGGAAAGACTCCATAACATCTCGCTGTTACTGGTTTATCATTCAGCTCCAAGCGTTATGAGTAAAATTTCTCATCAATCTATTCTGATTCATCAACAATGTTTGTCAGTTTCACTGATGATCCAGATCCTAATGCAAACCCAGGATAGAGCGGCTGAGTGAATGTGGTCTGGACTGTGTGGATGAGGCTCATTGTATCAGAGACACTGTAGAAGGACAGAGTTCCTGCACTGGGATCCACAAACACACCTATACTATTGCTGATGGACTTTACAGGGAGAGTAGAGCGTTTCTTATTGTGGCAGAATGAATATCTAGAAGGGAAGCACAACAAACTCCAGGACTGATCATTAGATCCAAATCTACTCTCTGTACCCCGTCCCTTCCTGCTGATGCTCTTATATGACACTGATATATGCACACCATCAGTTCCACTCCACTCCAGCTCCCAGTAACAGCGTCCACACACACTCTCTTTACACAACACCTGATGATACACATCAAATCTGTCTGGATGATCAGGATACGGCTGGACTGTTCTAGCGGTAGTAATCATTCTGTTGCTCTCAGGCAGATGGAGGTAAATATGTACTGTGTTCGGATCCAGAGTGAGTTGATGGAAATCTGATGGAGATAAAACACATCAGAATCAGGAATTATGAATCTGTTTGATCTTTTCATGTAGCTGAACTCTTCATGTCCAATGTATCATGAGCATTTCAGTACAGTTTACCAGATATCCTTTGCAAATCATCATTTACATCATCAAATATGAAACTTTTCTTTCACCTTCTACAGGAATAACATGAACACATTCAGTGAGTTTTTCTACTTGTTTTTTTTTTTTTTTTTTTACTGACTTACATTGTAGAAAGTCGTTCCTGGTCCTGGGAACAACATTGGTGGATATGACTGTGGAAATCGACAGACATGAACAGTGTGATTCTCATGATCCTGCATTTATCCCTAAGACATTTCTAATATGATGTTATCCATGATATGAGATGATGATGGATTTGTTTCTGAGAGCAGATGAATCCAGGACTTTACCTCTGTCTGAGATCTTTTTGAACTCCACTTTGCAGAAATCCTCCAGTTTGTCTCTCAGTTGAAGGACAGATTCTCTCAGGCCATCAGAAGAGAAGAGATAAATGGAGTGACCGTCATTTACTTCTGTAGTTTCAGGAGGTGCTGAGAGAGACTGGAAAATCTACAGAAAACAGAAATCAATCTCATCAGCTCCACACTTCACCCAGGAACATCCACCAACATCAAATTTGACTTGACTGATCTTTAGTAACTCACCTTAATCCAGCACTTTCACAGCATCAGCTTCATTCTTCTCATATTAATTACATCCTATGTAATCTACAGATTGTAGCATTTGCCACTTACACTCTATGTGAACTTTCTAGGAAATAGTTTGGATGATAAAACAATTGCTAAGGACATGAATGACAGGTCCATTTGACAGCTCAAGCACATCAATGGAGTCTCATTGTGGGGTTGAGTAGATTTACTCAGGAAAAGAAGCTCAAAGGCTACGATTAGATTGACCATATTCATAACTTTACTGAAATTTCACAAGGACCTTTAAGACAAAACCGGGTTTGATTTGGTTTGACTGAATACACTGAAGCATTGCTAATACTGTATACAGACTGCTTGATGTTTGGGGTCTTCGTGGTCAAATTTGATCAGGATTTAGAATCACCTGATCCAATTTTGATGAACGTTACTTAGAATCAGTGCTATCAAGTTCACTGATTTCACTGAAACACTGAAACATTCACATGGAAAAATTTGGTAAAACATTATAAGCTGTTGGTGATGCTAGCGGTGTTTGATAGCTAAATATATCTTCTAAAAGAAAAAGGTCAGGGAAAAGATTCCTAAGAGATTTCCAGAGCTGAAATCTATTTGTAAACCATCTCTCTCTTTTAAAAGAAAATGAGAGTCTGATTTATGATTATATAATAAGACACTCATAAAATGTTTCTCTGTGAGTCTCCTGTCACAGCAGGATCTGACTCAAGTCCACTATGATCCTGTTCTTCTAGATCTCTGTTACCTGCAGGAACTGGATGTGATCCTGTGTGTGTGAAAGCTGCTCCAGCTCAGCATCTCTCCTTCTCAGATCATTGATCTCCTGCTCCAGTCGCTCCAGTCGTCCTTCAGCTCGACTCACTGCAGCCTTTTCCTGATCTCTGATCAGCTGTATCAACTCAGAGCGGCTTCTCTCAATGGATGGGCGGATGAGCTCAGTAAAGATCCTCTCACTGTCCTCCACTGCTGTCTGTGCAGATTGCAGTTAATACACAGTGATTGAAGCTTCAGTGCGACTGAAAAAGGAGAGTCTGAACTGACACTAAGACAAACTTCTCTTCTTCACCAGACTCACCTTATGAGACTCCACAGCCTCTTTCACCTGCTGAAGATCTTTCTCTCCCTGCTGGATTCTCTGCTGGATCATCTTCTGCATCTCCTTCAGCTGCTTCTGCAAGACAAATGGATGATAGTAAATGTCACAGAAAACTACTGGAAATAAATCACCAATAAATCCAGGAAAGTGGAAATGATAAACAATGGCTGTAGGTTCAAGTCCTAGGAGTGGCGATCATTTACAGTCATCTAACATGAATCATGATGAATATTAAAGCCTGTTTCACACTGCAAGCATAAGTATCATGAAAGTGAAACTGACACAGACGTAGAGCTTCACACTGACAATGTTTCTGTGAAATTGATTAAGCTCTACACAGAAAATAAACAGACTATTGGATCACTACACTAAGTATTAACTTGATCTCTAATTTTAAATACCTGTTTCTCTGTCCTCTGTGCTGCAGCTGATACAGTGTCATGGTTTTTATGTTCATCCATTGTACAAAGCACACATATACATTTCTGGTCAGTGCGACAGAAAACCTCAAGGATCTTCTCATGTTTCTGGCAGATCATCTCCTGCAGTCGTCCAGTGGCATCAGTCAAACTGTGTCTCTTTCCTTTAAACCAACTCTCATGTTGTTCAAGGTGATTTTGACAATAAGAGTTCAGACACATCAGACAGGACTTGACGGCTTTATATTTAGTTCCAGTACAGACGTCGCACTGCACATCTCCAGCTCCAGCTTCATCCAAACAGTCAGCAGGACGTTTCCTCTTCTTCAGTTTCTCCACCACTTCAGTCAGCATGCTGTTTGCAGCTAAATCAGGTCTTGGACTGAAGGTCTGTTTGCACTGAGGGCAGCTGTAGACTCTCATCGGATCCTGCTGATCCCACCAGCCTGTAATGCAGCTCTCACAGTAACTGTGTCCACACTGGATGGTCACTGGATCCTTCAGGAGATCCTGACACACTGGACACATGAACTCATCCTGAAAAACTCTGACTTCTGCCATTTTACTGCTTGATTACAGAGACACAACCGCTCAACTACACTTCAGTTTCTCTTTCTCATTCACTCACGTGTTTCCTATTTCCTGGTTTTGTGTTTAAGGTACCAGTTACATGTAACAGAATTGTGTATTTTATTTACAAAATAAATGCAATCCTAATTATTTAGCTACTGAGTAAATGTGTGTAATTAAATTACAGTTTCTTATCACAAAGGGGGTTACATCAGATTTTTTTTTTTTTTTCCCACATACCAACATACTGACTTCTTTCATAAACTCTATTAACTGCTCTAAAATATGAGACAACAATGGTTCAGGAGTTTAGGACACATTTATTCAGTAACTGTTTTATTTCCTAATCATTAAACTTTGTGTCAGTACGTCACAAATAGAATAAGGTAGCAGTTTACTGCTGGGTATTTTTCGTGATGTATCACGCTACATCCAGTGTTGACAGCATCACTGATTTCACAAGTTTATATAATAAATAGAGTAAAGGTTATGTGTCACACACATGTTGGATGAACGTACTCGTACAAGGATAATGGTGATCAGACAGAGGAAGGAGCCAGGGTGGAGACAGAAGGGACCTGGAGCAGGAGGAGCCAGGCAAGACCCAGGCCACAGCCATGATGGCAGCCCACGGCGGAGCCGATGGAGGGAGGAGCCATGGTGGAGGATGGGCTGACGACTCCAGGGGGCCGACCAACAGTGGTGGAGCAGGTGGAGCCCGAGGCGGAGACGGAGAGCCGACGAGTCCAGGCGACACACAGGATCCGGAGGGCCAAGGCGGTGTCCAAGGCTCAGGCGACCGAGGCGGAGGCAGAGATCCGGAGGTCCGTGGCGTAGCTGGATTGACAGAAGTCTGAGGCGGAGCTGGAGGGAGGGAGGAGCCCAAAAGAGCCAGTGAGATGGAGCGACGAGGCACAGCCGGAGAAGTGGAGGGGCGGAGCCGCTGGGTTGGAGGGCCAAGGCGGAGTCCAGGGATCCTCCAGCCACAACGCTGATGGAGAATGGCAGACCCGCAGCGAGCCCACCGCACAGATGGTGGGCTGAGGGTGAGCAAAGGGGCTGGCAGGAGACAGAGGTGGCGTGGCTGAGGTAAGGATGAGTGGATGATGCAAAAGAGGGAGGGTGGGTGGGTGGCTGGGATATTTAGACAAGCAGACAGATCAGGGCGGACAGTGGGTTCAGGATCAACTGACAGTTCTGATCATGGTGGGATAAGAGGGGGTATGTCTGCATATATATCCTCCTCAATATTTATAAGGTCCATTAGTCCCAGTTCCAGTTTTAGCTCACCCTCAGCGGAGGTGCAGTGGACGGGGCCTTCCTCGGCATCCTCGTGCTCCACTGATAACTCCTCCATGGCAAATGATGTTGCCGGCTCTCGCACCTGGTCGGACGTGATGGGCTCAGCTCAGGACTTTGCCTCTCCATCCGCAGTGGGCTCGGGCAGACGCAGGAGTGAGAATGGTGTTGTTGCCTGCGAAGTCCACGGTCATTGGTGATCTGCAGGACACCAGCACCCACTCCACAAAGGCGGCAAGGCTCTCTCGAGGACCCATTCTGGACAGCTGCACTCGTGTGGGGCGATGTTAAGTCCAGCTTGGTAGAATGAGCAAAGGCAGCTGTCTGGATAGTGTGTCATGTTGGCAAAAAACACAAAGTCCATGGTGTGGTCCTCGAGAGAGCGTTCCCCCTACTCCAGCAGGAGGAAGAGGACAGCTGGGTCATCCATACCCAAAACAAAAAAAACTGACAAAAACATCAAAAAGTCAAATGTACAATAACTGGTACTTTTTTCAGTACCTACTTGGCTGAGGTTCCAAGCTGTACCGATACCAAAATGCGAAGTGTAAACCCTGTTGATCACTGATTGGCTGGAGATAATTGAACTTTGAAATTGCGACACAAGACACTAGGCTTGCTACATTTAAATCAGCACAGCCAGCGAAGGATAGAATGCAACTTTTTTTTTTTTTTTTTTTTTTTTATGAACACAACTGTTTTGAATGAGCACACCTTTTTTTCTTAACAACCAAAATGGCTGTTTCGTGGTTTGTTGAGGATTTACAGAATTTCCTCTTGTTGATAGCCAAGAAGTGGATCCAGTGAGAGCTTGATAGGGTGATGTGTATAATCTCGCCCACTCTAAAGTGGTACTAAACTGCAGCAGTGGTTTTGTGAGACTTTGTGAGGTGTTGCTCACTTTTGGGTACAAATAAAATATGGTTAAGTAGGCACACACACACATTTCATATCATTTACAGGTTTTAAACACTGATCTATAATATAATAAATTATTAACAAGCTGTAACCTAAAATAAAAACAAATTCCACAGTTAATAATTAAATGTGTGATAATAAAAACAGTGACTAATGACACTGGACACAAAACACTGAAACGAGTCGGAGCTCCATAAAGTGTACAATGAAAATGATTTATTAATTGTGATCATCTGAATGCAAGGTAATTATGATAGTAAAACGAGAGATGTGACACTACATTAAAAACTAAATCAACACAAACAGAATTTGAGAAACGCACAGAAACACATGGTCACTAAGCAGGACTCACACTGATCTTGCTGTCTATATGAGGATTTATTACACACATTTATTCAGACATGTTATTTCACTGACAAAAGTTCAGCTGCAGTATTATTGCCAGAGAAAAAAAGAGACTGTAATCTCACTGTTACTGGTTTATCAGCTCCAAGCGTTATGAGTAAAATTTCTCATCAATCTATTCTGATTCATCAACAATATTTGTCAGTTTCAGTAAAGATCCACCTCCAAATCCAAACCCAGGATAGAGCGGCTGAGTGAATGTGGTCTGGACTGTGTGGATGAGGCTCATTGTTTTCGAGACGCTGTAGAAGGACAGAGTTCCTGCACTGTGATCCACATACACTCCTATTGTATGGCTGATGGACTTTACAGGGAGAGTAAACTGTATCTTGTTGTGCCAGAATGAGTATTTAGAGGGAAAGCAAATCAAACTCCAAGACTGATCATTAGATCCGAACAAACACTCAACACCTTCCTTCCTGCTGATGCTCTTATATGACACTGATATACGCACACCATTATTTCCACTCCACTCCAGCTCCCAGTAACAGCGTCCACACAGTCTCTCTTTACACAACACCTGACGATACACATCAAATCTGTCTGGATGATCAGGATACGACTGCTCTGTGTTAGTGTGAGCAATCACTCTGTTGCTCTCAGACAGAAGGAGGTATTTATTCAGTGTGTTCAGATCCGGAGTGAGCTGATGGGAATCTGATGGAAATAAAACACATCAGAATCAGGAATTATGAATCTGTTTGATCTTTTCATGTAGCTGAACTCTTCATGTTCATTGTATCATTAGTGTTTCATTACAGATGACCAGATATCCTTTGCAAATCATCATTTACATCATCAAATATGAAACTCTTCATTCATCTTCTACAGGAAGAACATGAACACACTTTTTTCACAGTTTTTCTGTTTTTTGTTTGTTTGTTTGTATGTTTGTTTTACTGACTTACATTTTAAGAAGTCATTCCTGGTCCTGGGAACAACATTGGTGGATGTGACTGTGGAAATCAACAGACATGAACAGTGTGATTTTCATGATCCTGCATCCATTGCTAAGACATTTTGGTAACACTTTAGAATACAGTTCCATCATTAATGAATAAATACACAGGAACAAATGACTAATGCACTATTAACATTCTAGTAACTACTATTAACTAACAAGAAACTCTGATTAATGAATCAGTAAGTCATAGCACTCAGCTGAATGTATTAGAATGTATTATCACTATTAGTGAACTAACTATTAGTACAATATCAGTAGATAGATAGATATACTTTATTGTCAAACTTTAAGTGTGAATTTTTTTTTGCATAACAGTATGTTTGTTGCACACTCTTTACAAACACAATTCACAAACATAAACACAACAAATACAAAAAAAAAAAACCCTACTATTTTTATTTATTTTTTTTTTTCATATCTCCCAGAGAACTATTACAAACTAATATACTATTTAAAGGAGGCGGCTGGGCAAATCTGCGGGACATCGCTGACGAGCTGTATTACCCTTGTTGAAAGCTAAAGCTTTGCAGAGCGTTGTTAGTTGGAGAAGTACGGGAGTTCGTCGGGCTGGGAGGCTGTTCACGGACAGGGCGGGGTCGTATGCCGGAAGAACAGAGGCTGGGACGGTGCAATGAGAGCTGCATATATAGGCTTGCAATAATGATTGACAGGACTGAATGATTAGGCTCCTCCCGAACCTACGTTTGGAACTTCATAAAGGGCACGTTAGTATTATGCACCTATAGGCAGGTGCACAACGTGCACACACTTTGCTTATTATACACACAAAGACATGCAACAGCACACAAACATGGCAAATATTAAAAATGAAAGGATTACAATGTAATGAGAAAATCAGTTTCCTCTCCCGAGAAGCATTCAGGGTTTGCTCTTGTAAATTTCACCATGTAAATAGTAAATCCACCATTGTGCAAGCACAACTGGCTTTTAAAGTGAATGGGAGATGAGACTCTGATCGGTTTATTGCACATTATGCCCAAAACACACCCTCATTAAGAGAATAGGTACAACCCTTTTGGACCACGCACCTTGTGTGCCAACCGTTATTTCAGTCATTAAACTTGCAAAAGTGGATTCAGACACGCCCTAAGTGCAACTGCGCCATGCGCTTCAGACCGTGCACTTAGACATTTAAAATATGGCCCAAAAACTGTTCACTGTTATTGTTTCACCTCATTTCTTTTCCTGTTTACATATACTTTCCCCTTAAATTTGTAACTTTGTATTAGCTGCACATGTATTGAGATTTTAGGGGGATTTTTTTTTTTTTTTTACAGCGGAATTTTTTTAGCTTTTTGTATGCAATGCATGGGGAAAAACAGCATCTCAGAGACTGACAGTGTGAAACCGGAAATTCAAAATTTGGTCATCTCCACTTGTCATGTTGACTACTGAAGTCACTCTATGAACCGCTTTTATGATCTCCTTCTGCAAGAGTTTCATTTTCTCCTTCATCTTGGGGTGAACACTGACTTCAAACTTATCAGTGATGTACTTATTGACTTCCCTGGTGAAAAAAACAGCATATGCTGGTAGGTATGTTTTGATGCTGGTTTAAGCTGGTCCTTTGCTGGTTTTTGCTGGTCATGTTGCTGGTCAAGGACCAGCAAAGGACCACCTTAAACCAGCATCAAAACCTACCTAACCAGCATATGCTAGTTTTTTCACCAGGGTTCATCTCTGACAAAACTCTTTAAGTGGTCTCTTGGAGTGTTAAAATATGTAAGATATTTGCAAAAATCCTCCTGTTCTGCCAGGGCCATGAGGATGTGCTTCTCTAGTTTGGATCTGTTTCCATTTAGTGATTCACAATTTGTTTTAATTTCATTAGTCAAATCTCTGGCTCATTGGCTTTGTCTTTGAGTTTTATTGCAAGTTCTTTGCTCTTTTCCAAGAGAGTATTTTCATGACATGTCCTCTGAGCATCAATTTTTTTCTTTATATGTCACTGTTGAAGAATCTCAATTATCTGTTTTTCTTGCTTTCCCTTAGCTCTTTGATTTTGATGTCAAACAATGCTTTCCACTGTATCAGTATATCTTAGTCTTTCTCAAAGAATTCTAACATTAATCTTTTCACTTCTACCCTTTTCTCTTTTAGATTTCCTTGAAGGTCACTTTCTGAAACCTCATTAATTGTTTCATTTTCTATGCTGATGTAGAGTTTGTTCTCTACATCCAGCATTGTTCTGCGGAGACTCCAGGACTACTTGCTGTATTCGGTCTCTAGTTTTATCTCTAAGCCATCTGATTTTGAGGCATGATTAAAAAAAAAGCTGTCTTTAGCTCTTGGATGTTTTCACAGTATGATGGGTTTGGAGGTGCCATTGGTGGACTTCCCTCCCAGCTGTGCAAAATATTTCACATTTTTACGAATATCAAAATTAATGACATCACTAAAACATTCTGCATTACAGACTTCATCTTTAGCAGCAAGTTTTGTCATTTCATTCAGTGTCTCCTGCAGCCGTCTCCTTCCATCCATGTTTTTCTCTCTGACCATGACATCTGAAACGTTTTGATGAACACACAGCTACGAGACAGATTAACTTTCTTCATCCTCATGAAGGCCTGAACAACAATCTGAATGTTCAGCATAGCAGATAGTCATTATCATGTTGCTTATTTACTTTGAGTGTTTAGACAGATCTTCAAGTCTAAAAACAGAAGATAATTCTGGCAATGAGAATGAGAGACATTTATTTATAGCTTGTATGAGTTCTTCAGATACATCTGACTGATTTCTGTCTTTTAATCTAATTTTGTATTGTTTCAATTACACTATATTCATCCTCAGTAAAAAGACAAATTAGTGGCTTTCTGTTTGTGTACAGGTTTTGGATGTCTGCTGCACTCTTGTAATTTCTGTCAAGCTGTGGTAGAATAACAACATTGACTGAAGCCATTTCAGTGAGGATCTGCAGCTGTTTCTCATGGTCTCCTGTTAAATCCCTTTGCACCAATCTGTGTGCCCATGGGTGTGCTGGTCTGAAAACGAGGTGTGTTCAGATGCATTGTTAGCATGTTGCTATTTCGAGGCAACTGAAAATGATTGTGCCATTGACCAACAAAAACCTGGTCTAAAGTCAATGGTGCAGTATTTTTTTTTTTTTAATTACGTAAAGGGCACGTTAATATTATGCACCTATTAGGCAGGTGCACAACGTGCACACACTCTGCTTATTATACACACAAAGACATGCAACAGCACACAAACATGGCAAATATTAAAAATGAAAGGATTACAACTTAATGAGAAAATCTGTTTGCTCTCCGGAGAAGCATTCAGGGTTTGCTCTTGTAAATTCCGCCATGTAAATAGTGAATCTACTTTAAAGTGAATTTGGTTTATTGCACATTATGCCCAAAACACACCAATGACTCATTAAGAGAATAGGTACAACCCTTTTGGACCATGCACCTCGTGTGCCGACTGTTATTTCAGTCATTAAACTTGCAAAAGTGGATTCAGACACGCCCTAAGTGCAACTGCAAATTTGAGCTTTTTGTATGCAATGCATGGGGGAAAACAGCATCTCAGAGACTGACAGTGTGAAACCGGAAATTCAAACTTTGGTCTATGAATCAGAGACCTACATGTGATTCATGTTCATCTGTTATTGAATGTATTTATCCAAGCTCGCAATAGCTTGTTGTTTTGAACACTGGCTCCATCCATATGAAATTTTGCACAGAGATACAGTGACGAGATCCTGAGGCCCATTCATCCACGACCATCACCTCATGTTGCAGCATGATAATGCACAGCCCCATGTTGCAAGGATCTGTACACAATTCCTGGAAGCTGAAAACATCCCAGTTCTTGCATGGCCAGCATACTCACCGGACATGTCACCCATTGAGCATGTTTGGGATGCTCTGGATCGGCGTATACGACAGTGTGTTCCAGTTCCTGCTAATATCCAGCAACTTCGCACAGCCATTGAAGTGGAGTGGACCAACTTTCCACAGGCCACAATCAACAACCTAATCTACTCTATGTGAAGGAGATGTGTTGCACTGCGTGAGGCAAATGGTGGTCACACCAGATACTGACTGGTTTTCGGACCCCCACAATACAGTAAAACTGCACATTTTAAAGTGGCCTTTTATTGTGGCCAGCCTAAGGCACACCTGTGCAATAATCATGCTGTCTAATCAGAATCTTGATATGCCACACCTTTGAGCTGGATGGATTATCTCGGCAAAGCAGAAGGGCTCACTAACACAGATTTAGACAGATTTGTGGACAATATTTGAAAGAAATAGGCTTTTTATGTACATAGTTCGCTGTTGATTGACCCTCACCTGTTTACTGGACTGCTCTTGTGCCTTGCCTTCAATATAGCTGGTGTCGACCCTTGCCTGTGTATGACCACGTCTTGAAATAAAAGCTTTGCAGATGGATCCGCATGCCTCTTGTCTCAGTCGCTCCATAACACTGTTAATATAATTCTCGAAACAAAGACATGTTTCTTAAATCTTTTAACACATTTCACCTGTTTTCACATACGTTACAATTTGCTCAGTGTTTTCTGCAAAACTCATTTAGAAAAACATGAAGGCATAATATAACTACCTCAAGAATCACAAAATGAATGCAGATAGCACACATTTATCTATATGTGAACATTAAGTAGAAAAACACCAGCCAAAATCTCAGGATGATATGAACAAGAACACAGGTGATTATGTTTCTCTGAAAATTATTCCAAAGAGGGACAAGGGGACAAGGTCAAAGGTCATTTGTTGCTGATGAAATATAAAGCACTATAGTTGAGCATGTTCTTATGCATGGAATGACCATATGCAACTTGGCAGAGGATGTTATATATTTATTTATTTGTTGCTGTACAGTAACTGACAGTACATTCCAACACATGTTTACTGTATACTCAGTTGTTTGTTTTTTGAACTGTTCTAGTGCTTTTCATCTACTGTAATATCGCCTTACAGCAGTGCAATGAAAGTAAACTTTTCTTTCAGCTTATTGCTGAATTTCACTGTATCTGCACCCCTCTGTTTATGCTGCATACTGTAACAGTCATTGACTTGCAAAATGATTCCTGTTTCCTAAAAGGAGGTTTTAAATTGATCTCACTAGTGTTCTCTAGACAGGTAAATAGTCTGTGCATTTGTAAGGTTTGCGTGTCATCCGAGGCCAAAGATTAAATTCTGACAGAAGAGAATGTGTTTTTCCACTAAAATATTTGACTCTGACCTGGAAGTTTAAAGTTTGCCCAAGTTGGTGTGTAGTTTTAAGATTGTGTTTATAGTTATGAAAAAATGATGAGTTATTCCATGAATTGTGTTTTAGTAATCAAGAAAAACTGTAAATAAATGCATATATAAAACGCATCCTCTGCCACATTGCATAGTATTGGTATTGAAGTTCTTTTTCATGTCCTCTGACAAATAACTTTCTCTACCTCCCCTTAACAGTCATCTGTTCTGAAAAATACAGTACATGTAAGAAGTCAAATCAATTGATCAATTGAAGTTACAAATTTGAGGGTGTACAACTTGTGCTATAGTAGTTGCTGTACTGTACATACAAGAGTAAAAGTTCTCTTATCTAAAGTACTGCTATGTATTGTGAAAAAAGGCTACACAATTAATTATTCTGTATGTGTGAGTAGTATTGAAACCCTGTAGATGATCCTATAGGCCAGCTTTCCTCATCCACAAGAACATGGTCAACTATAGTGCTGTGTATGTCAGAATAAATGACCTTTGACCCCATCCCCTTCATTTTTCTTTTTTTACCCTGCTATTCCTCTTTGTCTCCCACTTGTAGGATTCATTTTACAAAGCATATTAGCACTGCATTGTCTGTTGTTCTCCATCAAAATATTAAGTCATATATGACATATATGAGTCATATACAACTGAGGTTAGACCCTTGAGCAAGGCACTGAACCCCCAGCTGTTCCCCGGGTGCTGCAGCAATGTTGCGTAGCAAATACACACTTTGACCTCAAAGTACACTGTAGCTAGGAATATATGACACCTCTGTTCAACAGGAGTTTTAGAAAAGGACAGAAATACATGGTCAATCAGCAGGACTCAAACACACACTGATCTTAATATCTATATGAGGATTTATTACACACATTTATTCTGACATGTTATTTCACTGACAGAAGTTCAGCTGCAGTATTAATGTCATGAAGAGAAAAGAAGAGACTCTATAACATCTCACTGTGATTTGTCATCTAGCTCAAAGCATTATGGTTAGAATCTCTCGTCAATCTATTCTAATTCATCAATACAGTTTGTCAGTTTCACTGATGATCCTCTATGAACAGTAAACCCAGGATAGAGCGGTTGAGTGAATGTGGTCTGGACTGTGTGGATGAGGCTCATTGTTTTAGAGATTCTGTAGAAGGACAGAGTTCCTGCACTGTGATCCACATACACTCCTATTCTCCTACTGATGGACTTTACAGGGAGATCAGTCTGTATGTTATTGTGTATGAATGAGCAACTGTAGGGAGTGCAAAACAAACTCCAGGACTGATCATTATATCCAAACCTACACTCTATACCCCGTCCCTTCCTGCCGATGCTCTTATATGACACTGATATTCGCACACCATTATTTCCACTCCATTTCAGCTCCCAGTAACAACGTCCACGCACACTCTCTTTACACAACACCTGAGACCGATAATTAAATCTGTCTGGATGATCAGGATATGACTGGACTTTGCCAGCAGAAGTAATCCTGCTGTTGCTCTCAGACAGACAGAGGTAAATATGTGCTGTGTTCGGATCCACAGTGAGCTGATGGAAATCTGATGGAGATAAAACACATCAGAATCAGGAATTATAAATCTGTTTGATCTTTTCATGTAGCTGAACTCTACATTTTCATTGTGTTTATGTACAGATGAACAGATATCCTTTGCAAATCATAATTTACATCATCAACATTCACCTTCTACAGGAAGAACGTGAACACATTCAGTGAGTTTTTCTGCTTGTTTTCTTATTGACTTACATCGTAAGAAGTCGCTCTTGGTCCTGGGAACAACGTTGGTGGATGTGACTGTGGAAATCAACAGACATGAACAGTGTGATTCTCATGATTCTGCATCTAGTGGTGTGGGATATAGACAAAAAATAATATCTCGATATTTTCTGGGATTTTATTGATAACGGCAATATTTTGCTGTGTTATTGTTCTGGTATCTTAAGGACTACCATAGACAGCTGAATCCATTCTGTGTGGTGGTCAGTTCACAGTAATAGAAATTTTAAATGATTTTAACATTTCATGGGCATTTGAACCTTTAAAAAGCCTTTTTTTTTTCCCTAAAAGTGTGCATCATCTTTTGTGTGCAACATCATCAAATGATTTAATCAGTGAATTGGAATAATAAGACATTTGGGCTTTTACCAAGCAAATTAAAACAGTGTCAACAAAATTTGATGAAATTTTGTTTAATGCAGGTCATGAATGCATTTAACCTGCAGGTACAAATGCATAAATAAAGTTTTAATATATTACACATAAAACATTGAATACTTATATTTGAAATTATTTAAATAATAAAAAGATACTTTAAACGTGGAATGAAATCACCAGTAGGTGGCAGCAAATAAGTGAGTCATTGCGATTAAACCGAATCATTTAGGGTGTGTTCACACTTGTCATGTTTGGTTCGATTAAAACGAACTCTGGTGTGATTACCCTGCGTTTCATTTGAGTAAGTGTGAACGCTGCCAACCGAACCCTGGTACACACCAAAAAAGCAGACCGAGACCACTAAAAAGATGGTTCTCAGTCCACTTCCAAATGAACTCTTGTGCGGTTTCGATTGAAATATGAATGCGATGTGGACAAAATACTTCTAAACGAACAAAAAACAGGAAGTAATGGCAAGATGTGACGTTATACGACATGATTTCACGAAGAGAACCCACAGTGTTTCCAAAACAAAATGAGCAGAGGGCAAACATGGAGCAACGAGGAAGTAAAGTGCCTTTATGAGCTTTTGAGTTTGCAGGGGGTTAAAATAAAATCATATACACACACAATGCCCGTGCTTAGTCCATCAGAAGTTGAACGCACCTTCTCCTTTTGTTTGGAGTGTTTGGTGAGCTCTGTCACAAAAATATACATAATTCAACCTGACCAATCAGGTTATTACTAATGCCTTTAGGTTCGGTATCTTCAGATTCGCTGTCAAAAATGCCAGTGTTAACGCTAAGCTCGATATTATCCAGACGCATCTGCATCCATTCCTAAGACATTTCTAATATGATTTTCTCCATGTTATGATATGATTATGGACTTGTTTCTGAGAGCAGATGAATGTCCAGGACTTTACCTCTGTCTGAGATCTTCTTGAGCTCCTTTTTGCAAAAATCCTCCAGTTTGTCTTTCAGCTGATGGAAAGATTCTCTCAGGTCATCAGAAGAGAAGTGAGAAATGAAGGGGTCCTCTTTTACTTCTGTAGTTTCAGGAGGTGCTGAGGGAGACTGGAAAATCTACAGAATTCACAAATTAAAACATCAGCTCCACACTTCACCCAATACTCGTGACTTGACTGATCTTTAGTAACTCACCTCAGTCCAGCACTTTCACAGCATCAACTTCATTCTTCTAATATTTATTAAATCACATTAGAGCTACAGCTCTAGTATTTGCCACTTACACTATATGATAACTTTCTAGGAAATAGTCTGGATGATAAAACATCTTCTAAGAACATGAATGTCCACCTAACAGCTCAAGCACATCAGTGGAGTCTCATTGTAGGGCTGAGTAGATTTGCTCAGGAAAAGCAGCTCAAAGGCTACGATTAGATTTAGCATCATTTATAACTTTAGAATGTTCAAAGACACTGAAATTTCACAAGGACCCTTATGTTTTTTTTTTTTTTTTCATTGCTAATATACAACATTAATTCATGTCTGGGGTCTTCATGATCAAATTTAACAATGTGTTACAGGCAAAATAAAAAATCAGTTTATCACCTGATCCAATTTTGATTGTTACTCAAAATCAGTATTATCGAGTTATTTCATTTAGACTGATCTCTCTTAACCTGCAGGAACTGGATGTGATCCTGTGTGTGTGAAAGCTGCTCCAGCTCAGTGTCTCTCCTCCTCAGATCACTGATCTCCTGCTCCAGTCGCTCCAGTTGCTCCAGTTGTCCTTCAGCTCGACTCACTGCAGCCTTTTCCTGATCTCTGATCAGCCGTATCAGCTCAGACCAGCTTTTCTCAATGGCTGAGTGGATGAGCTCAGTGAAGATCCTCTCACTGTCCTCCACTGCTGTCTGTACAGAGCGCTGTTAGACACACAGTGATTCAGGCTTCAGTGGGACTGAAAGAGGAGAGTCTGAACTGAGACTGAGACAAACATCTCTTCTTCTCCAGACTCACCTTATGAGACTCCACAGATTCTCTTAGCTGCTGAAGATCTTTATCTTTCTGCTGGATTCTCTGCTCGAACGTCTTCTGCATCTCTTTTAGCTGGTGCTGCAGGACCAATGGATGATAGTGAATGTCACAGAAAACTACTGGAACTAAATCATCAGTGAATACAAGAAAAGTGGAACAGATAACTAATGGATGTAGGTTCAAACTCCATAAATGATGGTTGGTTACAATCACTGAACACAAATGATAATGTTAAGATATGATATTAAGGCCTGCTTTACATTGTAAGCGTAAATATCATGAAAGTGAAACTGACACAGATGTAGAGTTTTATACTGACAATGTTTCTGTGTAATTAAGCTGCAGCTCTACACAGAAAATAAACAGACTATTGGATCATTACACATTATTAACTTCATCTCTAGTTTTAAATACCTGTTTCTCTGTCCTCTGTGCTGCAGCTGATACAGTATCATGGTTTTTATGTTCATCCATCATACACAGCACACATATACATTTCTGGTCAGTGCAACAGAAAACCTCAAGGATCTTCTCATGTTTCTGGCAGATCATCTCCTGCAGTCGTCCAGTGGCATCAGTCAAATTGTGTCTTTTTCCTTCAAACCAACTCTCATGTTCTTCAAGGTGATTCTGACAGTAAGAGTTCAGACACACCAGACAGGACTTGACGGCTTTATATTTTCTTCCAGTACAGACGTCACACTGCACATCTCCAGCTCCAGCTTCAGCTAAACAGTCAGCAGGATGTTTTCTTTTCGTCAGTTTCTCCACCACTTCAGCCAGCATGGTGTTTGTAGCTAAAGCAGGTCTTTGACTGAAGGTCTGTCTGCACTGAGGGCAGCTGTAGACTCTCATCGGATCCTGCTGATCCCAGCAGCCTGTAATACAGCTCTCACAGTAACTGTGTCCACACTGGATGGTCACTGGATCCTTCAGGAGATCCTGACACACTGGACACATGAACTCATCCTGAAAAACTCTGACTTCTGCCATTTTACCACTTTTTACAGAGACACAAGCAAACGACAGCTCAACTACACTTCAGTTTCTCTTTCCCATTCACTCATGTGTTTCCTGTTTCCTGGTTTTGTGTTTGAGGTACGCAGTGTTGGGGAGTAACTAGTTACATGTAACAGAATTAGGTAATTGTAATTAGTTACAGTTAATTAGAGTAATTAGTAAAAGTTTGTAATTAAATTACAGTTATGAAAATGTTAATGACTGATCACAAAGGGGGTTACGTCAGATTTATTTATTTATTTATCTTTCACATATACACCCACATACAGACTTTTTTCATGAATTGCATTGACTGCTTTAATGTATGAGACAACAATTTGATTTATTTCCTATTTGCCTTGATTTATATGCTTTATGTTTTAAAATTAGCTGTTTTTTTTCCCCAAGGCATTGTTAGATATCAGTTTCCTGTCATAGCTATGCAAAGATTTGATTTCAAAAACAGTATCATAACTATTAAACCTTTTCTTGTTATGATTTTAAATCTGTATTTAACCTCAGAATGTAAATAAGAGGTACTAAAGTCAGTAATCAGTTTGTTCTGTCATTTTTGATCATACACATAAGAGTAATACATCATTTGAATCTGTAAAGGGTCTATTTTTATTTGTGTACACTCACAATATCAACAGAACATTGTGCTTTTGTAAAATAAAGAAAATAAACAGGGTGTGCTTTCAGCTGTCTCATTCTCCATGTATATATCTTTTTGAATGAACTGAAACTCAGTGAATAGCTGACACACATACAGTCATGGCCAAAAATATTGGCACCCTTGCAATTCTGTCAAAAAAAATGCAACGCTTCTCTCAGAAAATTGCAAATGTTTTGGTATTCACATGCTTTTTTTTTTTTTTTTATTTGTTTGCACAGCAACAACACAGGAAAAGAAATTTACAGAAAAAGAAATAAGGCCTTCAAAGAAAAGAACACAGTCCCTACAGTCAAACTTGCCTGAGGTTCAAAGATATTTTGGGGTTGCTTCGGGGCTTCTGGCACTGGATACCTTGACTGTGTGAATGGTATCATGAAAGTGCTCAGAAATGGTTACAAACAAAGTGCCAGAGAATTCTGAAATGGCCAGCAATGAGTCCAGATCCGAATTCAAACACCTGTGGAGAGATCTCAAAACAGCAGTTTGGAGAAGGCATCCTTTAAATCTGAATGACCTGGAGCAGTTTGCAAAAGAAGACTGGTCCAAAATTCCAGTAAAGAGGTGTAAGAAACTCATTCATGGTTACAGGAAGTGACTGATTTCAGCTATTTTTTCCAAAGAGGGTGCTACCAAATATTAAGTTAAGGGTGCCAAAAATTTTGTCCAGTGCATTTTTTTGGGTTCTGTGTGGAAGTGTACTATAAGTTACTTTTCTCTGTTTTTTTGTGTTGTTCCAATGCTACTAAATAAATTAATTAATTAATTAATTAATTAATTAATTAATTTAAAAAAATAAAATAAATAACACACAAAAAAGTACCAAAACATTTGCAACTGCAACAATTTTCTGAGAGAAGGGCTGCATTTTCTGACAGAATTGCAAGGGTGCCGATATTTTTGGCCATGACTGTACATACATACATACATGAGAGATATATCTGGGTCAATGACGTGATGCCTAAATTTTCTGTCTGATTGCATTTTTCAGGTAAAATTTGGTTTAAATGCATTAAAAAGATGCCATATACATGAAGTACCTCTCCTATGTATGGACCCACTTTAACTTTTCAAAAAAAATTACTTATTTGTAATTTTTCTTTTATACAAAGTGTCAAAATATCATGTGGGGTGGCCGTCCAGCCATAACCGTTGCTTTGGAAATGTCTTTGAATGCTCACCATAGGCAACACGTTAATTCTGACCCTGCATTCAAGCACAAGCTCCAGATTTTATTTTCTACTTTAAGAAAGATGTTCATGGTGTGATCTCAGAATCTGAGCCAGCAACCTCCCGCTAATCTAAATTGACCCTTCGCAAAGACCTGCTCCCTTTAGTTACTGTTACTGCGTCTGACAAACCATGGCACTTTTATGCCACACATCATGCAGTAAAAAAATACATCACAGAGCAAAGAGGACACTGACAATGCGCCGACATACAGAATGATTACTTTTGGTATGAAACAAAGTCAAATTTGGTCTTTTTTAAAAGAAATTCAAGCAACCAATACTGTTCTGTGGCTCTTTAATGTGTCCTGACAGATCGCTGTAGCACCTCAGTTCAAGCGGCACGTGAACCGATGATCTCTTCATCTTTACTAGTTATAGCACAAAATAAACAAATGAACATCAGAAGGTATGTTGTTTTTTACCTGTGAAAATATGTCAATACACACCATTTTTCAAGTTCAAGTCCACCGACTACTCTTCTGTCTGGGTTGTTTGTCAGACAAAACAGCATATTTGGCGTTATGATTGGTCAGATCGCCTGTTAATAAAACTCCTGGCGAAGGGTCAGTTGAGCAGCCAAGATCAGGCAAAGCTGATCTTTAGTGGGGCTAAAGAAGTGCCTGCAGTTAATGTCATGTGCTGCACATTTCACACATCTCTTTAAATAGATTTTAATGATATAAGGCCTTTGTGTCATTTGGAGCAGCCACTCATCATGTGGTGCAACCAATAATAGGAATAACTGTATTAAAATAAAAACAAAATATCTAATTTCTGTGGTTGAAATCACTGCTACAGTGCTGAAGTGAATGGTATTTTTTTATATATATTTTTATCAGATTTATGCAATTTAAAGGAAAAATAAGACTGCTAACTACATTTAAGAAGGTAACTTAAGACATGCAAACATGTAAACGCCCACATCACCTCCATAAACAAAACAATGTTCATGCTGTATATTTTTCATTTTTGGAAGATAAAAATAATATGAGAGTTTACATTATAATGTTAGAGTCTAAGAATGTTTAGACCAATCTTTACTGTGAAATACTCACAGTATAGTATGTCAGATATAAAATGTTTTTGTACTTTAGAATACATACAAAGCTTGTGTTTATGACTACAAAACCACATTTGTTTATTTAGGAGTTATGAGTGGCAAATATTAGTGATTGCTAATGTAATAATTTAATGCTCCAATATCAAGATGCTAATATGTGTGTTTTTTTATTTAGACATGAATATGTTTTTAAGATACTAAAAACACACAGACACACACACACACACACACACACACACACACACACAAATAACAGGGCATGTCAAAACTTCTTCTCTAGGGCCTCAAAACCCCCCTCAGACCCCAGAGGTTAAATGGGCAAGTACCCTGTGTGGAAGGTATGAATACATTTTGTGAGAATGTCTAGGGTTTCTGGTTGTCTGAATTCCTTTGATCAGAAGGGAGATTTGAGTGCAGTGAGGATCGACTCGATCCAAGCAGGAGACAGACGTGCCCGCATCGTGATCGAATCCCACACCACGCCCAGATAAGTGGTCCTCTGTAGTGGAGAAAGCACACTTTTCTTGGCGTTCAGTCTCAACCCCAGCTCTTTCATGTGAGCAAGAACGACATCTCGATGCCGAACCGCCACCATCTCCGACTGGGCCAGGATCAGCCAGTCGTCGATGTAGTTGAGTATGCGGATGCCCTGGAGTCACAGAGGAGCCAGAGATGCATCCACACACTTCGTAAAAGTGCGGGGGGAGAGTGCTAGGCCGAACGGAAGAACCCGATATTGGTAAGCTTCGCCCCTGAAAGCAAACCTCAGGAACTTCCTGTGTTGAGGAAGGATGGAGACGTGGAAGTATGCGTCTTTTAGATCTATCGTGACAAACCAGTCCTCGGACCTGATCTGAGACACGACTTGTTTGATAGTGAGCATCTTGAACTTCAGTCGCATGACTGAGCGGTTCAGAAGACGCAGATCTAAAATGGGACGCAGGCCCCCATCCTTCTTCGGAACAATGAAGTACCGGCTGTAGAACCCGGACTCTCTGTCGTGAGGAGGGACCACCTCGATGGCCTCCTTCCTCAGGAGAGCGGGTACTTCCTGTTCCATTACCAGACCCTGCTCGGGGCCCACCAGCGTGGGAGAGACCCCGTTGAACGGCGGAGGTGGTGCGCCGAACTGAATGCGATAATCTCGCTCTACAGTGTGCAGGACCCAAGCAGACACATTGGGCAGTAGTTTCCACGCTGCCAAATGATCTACTAAGGGAACCAGCCTCTCGAGGCTGGCCTTTGGTGTTGTGTGGGCCCCTAGAACGGTGTCCTGTAGCGGATCCCCGGCAGGAAGCACCTGAACTAGCGGCCCCAGAGACCCCCGCGGGGGTGGCGAGCTCCCCAGCTCCACTACATTGCTGGGCGGAAAAGACTGGGGTGGACGCTCGCTGGAGACCGCTGCGCCCTGAAGCACTGGCAGGGTTGGCAGAACGGCCTCCTGAGGGCACGGGGGAGTGACGGACACCGAATAATGCGGTGCACCCCGCCTCTCCCCAGATGGGGCTGCCCTCAGCTGTCCTGAACCATCAGGGCTGCTCCCGCCCAGCAGCCCCGTGAGCTGGAGTGCGGCGAGGGAGGAACCGCTGGAATGCCGCTGCTTGCTTACGAGCCTCCTGGTACCTGTCGACGACGGAATTGACGGCGTCGTCGAACAGGCCAGAAGGCGAAAGCGGGGCATCCAGGAGGAAGACCCTGTCCTTTTCTTTCATGTCGGACAGGGTCAGCCAGAGATGTCTCTCCGTGGCCACAAGGGCTGCCATAGACCGCCCGATGGCGCGGGCGGTCTCCTTAGTGACACGGAGAGACAAATCAGTGGTCCTCCTGAGCTCAGAGATATCGCTATCTCTGATCTCATCGCCTTCGTCCAGCTCCTTCAGCAGGTCGGCCTGGTACGCCTGTAACACCGACATGGTGTGCAGACACGCACCAGGTGACTCGCAGCGGTTTGGAGGGCAAGACCGGAGCCTTCAGAGACGATGCCGACTCGGGGGACAGATAGCTAGCATCGCTCTATACCCGCGCTCCAACTGCAGTTGGAAGTCTTGAGGGTTGGCCTTGTGTCTTGGTGAGTGTGTGGCTGGTCAAGCAGAACAACGACTGCACGAAGAAGCCTGGGGTACGGCAGTGATGTCTGGTGGAGAAGAAGTGGTCCTGTGGCCAGCAGATTGTGGCAGAGTATCCAAAAGAAAATCGGGCTTATTGGATTTGAGACATAATGGCACAAAGCATGAACTGAATCCTGGGAAACTGTCAAGAAACAGAGGTAAGTCTGCTGTGTGGATATACCTCTTAACTTGTTAATTGGGTTTATTACTGAATGTGCTCCTCTCGTGTTAATTATGTTGATTAGCTGAACATTCCAAACTTTGTTAATAAAAAATCATTATGAGTTCTATAGTTCTATATTTTGTCATGCAGCACCACACCGCTCACATCCTCAATTAGTCTTGTGTAAAGATGTGTTCAGGACATGTGATAATTCAGAAATGACAACATGTGACATTATAGAATCATTTGCTTCATTCTGCACTGAGAACAGAGATTTACATTGTTTCAATGTTAGACTGATAATTTATTATTAACTTTATACTTACATTAGTGATGCATCCAACAATGAATTTGATAATTAATCTGTTGATTAATAAATGTATTGTATTCAATATAGACATTTTTTGATGTATAACCACACACAAATGTATTCAATAATGAATACAACTATTTTAACATTGTCTAAAATTTGAATTTCATGTAATTTACAGGTTTTAACCACTTATCTATAATAGAATACATTATTAACAAGCTGTAACCTAAAAATTAAAACAAATGTGTCCGTTGTCCATTACAACTCGGACCAAAAGCATGTTTACTAGGCATAAGTCAGGAATTTCCCTTCAAATTCCAAGGGATGCACCTTCTCCAAATTCTTTTGTACTGTGCTCGCAAATGCATACTTGTATGTTGGATAACAGATCAAATACCGTCAATTATTCAGTGGATAAACACAGCTAAACTTCTAATTCCCTATGAAGCCTTTTCTACCGCATTAAAGGACAAACCTTTCAATTTCTATAAGGTATGGGACCCTTTTCTCATTTATCTGGGGGTAAAAGAAACACGATTTTTAAATACTCACAGTATAGTATGTCAGATATAAAATGTTTTTTGTATTTTAGAATACATACAAAGCTTGTGTTTATGACTACAAAACCATATTTGTTTATTTAGGAGTTATGAGAGGCAAATATTAGTGATTGCTAATGTAATAATTTAATGCTCCAATATCAAGATGCTAATATGTGTGTTTTTTATTTAGACATGAATATGTTTTTAAGATACTAAAAACACACAGACACACACACGCACACACACACAAATAACAGGGCATGTCAAAACTTCTTCTCTAGGGCCTCAAAAACCCCCTCAGACCCCAGAGGTTAAATGGGCAAGTACCCTGTGTGGAAGGTATGAATACATTTCGTGAGAATGTCTAGGGTTTCTGGTTGTCTGAATTCCTTTGATCAGAAGGGAGATTTGAGAATTATTTATCTCAGGGGAGGGAGTGCCAAAAATCAGTTTGTAGATTAAAAATTGGATGCCACTCACGTAACCTTTAATGGACCCAAATTGGAGGCCTTTAACGTTGTTGAGGTAGGAGATGAATGAGAAGATTGAGAGGAGAGAAAAATCGCCATTTGTGGTTCACATTTAACCCATCCTGACAGACATTCTGGTGCTTCAAGAGTTACCATCCCCAGTCCCTTGAGCTGCTACCTAGTCTCCTTTGCTACAGAGCTATCCCATCCCTGACCAGCCTGTTCTCCTGTCATGTGCCCTATTGTGTGGGCTGTCTTCCTATACCTCGCCCTTTTGTGTTCCCATTTTGTTAATAAACTTTGTTCCCCCTGTTGATTCTGAATTTGGGCCCTTCCTTGCCAAACCCTGACAGAATCAAGCTGTTGCTCGGGAACAGGTAATTGTGTGGAACTGAATGGTTGATTATTAGGTATTTCTTACCCGAGAGTTTCCTAGTGGATTCCCCATTGGGGCTAATTCGAAAAGCTGGAAAGAGTGGATTGAAGGTTATTACAGATAGTGTTTTGAGAGAGTGGGCATTCCACTCCGGGTTTAAAATTGTGTTTGAGGTCAGACAGCAGGTGATTAGTTAATTAGTTAAGAATTAAGAATTAACAACAACGTTGTCTGGTGTATTTGCAGAGGTAGAAATTGTTGCATGGCTGCCTATTGTCTGCAAAAGATAGAGTTTTCCATCTAAAACTCGGATTTGTATTTGTGGTGGCAGGTCTTGGTATGTATCTGGTGGATTTACCTGGGGATGTATTTGGGCAGGGGGGATAGAGGGGTTAATTTGAGGGCATGACATGGTGGAATGTGCCACTGACCTGCAGATCATGAAATGTTTCTGCAGCCTAGAAGGGGTAGTGTACCCAGTAATGGCACTGGTTTCAATGGGAGACCCGTCCTGTGCATTCTGCAGAGAAGAGATTGAGATGAGTGTAGCAGTACTCTCCTCTATAGGACAATGCAAGCTCAGCTATTAGCGTTAAACAGTCGTTTACTTTGTTCCACCTATTGCAACGTAACATATAGATTGCACAGTTCTGCTTTGTTCATTCTCAGCGAGAACCGTGCGTTGAATTTTATCAGCAATTTCCTCAGGTTTAATACTGCCCACTTCTCAGTAGGGGGAATTTTTGGCAAGTCAGATTGAAAGGAGAATGACGAAGAAGCAGTTGGAAGTCTTGAGGGTTGGCCTTGTGTCTTGGTGAGTGTGTGGCTGGTCAAGCAGAACAACGACTGCACGAAGAAGCCTGGGGTACGGCGGTGATGTCTGGTGGAGAAGAAGGGTCCTGTGGCCAGCAGATTGTGGCAGAGTATCCAAAAGAAAATCGGGCTTATTGGATTTGAGACATAATGGCACAAAGCATGAACTGAATCCTGGGAAACTGTCAAGAAACAGAGGTAAGTCTGCTGTGTGTATATACCTCTTAACTTGTTAATTGGGTTTATTACTGAATGTGCTCCTCTCGTGTTAATTATGTTGATTAGCTGAACATTCCAAACTTTGTTAATAAAAAATCATTATGAGTTCTATAGTTCTATATTTTGTCATGCAGCACCACACCGCTCACATCCTCAATTAGTCTTGTGTAAAGATGTGCTCAGGACATGTGATAATTCAGAAATGACAACATGTGACATTATAGAATCATTTGCTTCATTCTGCACTGAGAACAGAGATTTACATTGTTTCAATGTTAGACTGATAATTTATTATTAACTTTATACTTATATTAGTGATGCATCCAACAATGAATTTGATAATTAATCTGTTGATTAATAAATGTATTGTATTCAATATAGACATTTTTTCATGTATAACCACACACAAATGTATTCAATAATGAATACAACTATTTTAACATTATCTAAAATTTGAATTTCATGTCATTTACAGGTTTTAACCACTGATCTATAATAGAATACATTATTAACAAGCTGTAACCTAAAAATTAAAACAAATGTGTGACAATAAAAACTTGTGAAAGCAGAAGACAAAATAACACGAAACACTGAATAGGGCCGGAGCTCCATAAAGTGAACAATAAAAATGATTTATTGACTGTGTTCATCTGAATGAAAGATAATTATGATAGTAATAATAAAATGGTAGACGTGACACTACATTAACCCTTTAACTGTCACTCCCATGTTTGAACATAGATGTGAAAATGCACTATTGAAACTTACATTTTTATAATTCATGAACAAAAACATTTTATAGTATGTTTTTAATGTACTTTTTTTTTTTAAATGGTAATGCAATGTCTGATTTTAAAATGGTTTTCAAAGGATACATTTTGAGATTTTAAGTTTTCAAGTGATATATAATTTCTTGATATCTAATCTTGATATTGATATCTAAAGCATGATATGGAAAAAGACAACAAAGAACGTCTTTTTGTGACAAAGGTCAGCACTCCTGTTATGATGTAGATTTTTGACTTTTGCACTCCTTTAAATTAATTTGTAATTTTAATTTGTAAAATAATTTGTAACACAAAACAATGGTAAAACATCTATTTAGAAGTCTTAGACCTTTATAGCATATAGTTTATCTAACTATAAACTATATATAGTTTATCATGATTAGATTAGGATTTATTTGTAATATGGTGAAGTGAACGTAGGTGCCACATATACGGGACGGTGACAGTTAGGGGGTTAAAAACTAAATCAACACAAACAGAGTTTGAGAAAAACACAGAAACACATGGTCACTAAGCAGGACTCACAAACTGATCTTACTGTGTATATGAGGATTTATTACACACATTTATTCTGACATGTTATTTCACTGACAGAAGTTCAGCTGCAGTATTAATGCCAGAGAAAAGGAAAGACTCCATAACATCTCGCTGTTACTGGTTTATCATTCAGCTCCAAGCGTTATGAGTAAAATTTCTCATCAATCTATTCTGATTCATCAACAATGTTTGTCAGTTTCACTGATGATCCAGATCCTAATGCAAACCCAGGATAGAGCGGCTGAGTGAATGTGGTCTGGACTGTGTGGATGAGGCTCATTGTATCAGAGACACTGTAGAAGGACAGAGTTCCTGCATTGGGATCCACAAACACACCTATACTATTGCTGATGGACTTTACAGGGAGAGTAAAGCGTTTCTTATTGTGGCAGAATGAATATCTAGAAGGGAAGCACAACAAACTCCAGGACTGATCATTAGATCCAAATCTACTCTCTGCACCCCGTCCCTTCCTGCTGATGCTCTTATATGACACTGATATATGCACACCATCAGTTCCACTCCACTCCAGCTCCCAGTAACAGCATCCACACACACTCTCTTTACACAACACCTGACGATACACATCAAATCTGTCTGGATGATCAGGATACGGCTGGACTGTTCTAGTGGTAGTAATCATTCTGTTGCTCTCAGGCAGATGGAGGTAAATATGTACTGTGTTCAGATCCAGAGTGAGTTGATGGAAATCTGATGGAGATAAAACACATCAGAATCAGGAATTATGAATCTGTTTGATCTTTTCATGTAGCTGAACTCTTCATGTCCAATGTATCATGAGCGTTTCAGTACAGATTACCAGATATCCTTTGCAAATCATCATTTACATCATCAAATATGAAACTTTTCTTTCACCTTCTACAGGAATAACATGAACACATTCAGTGAGTTTTTCTGCTTGTTTTTTTTTTTTTTTTTTTACTGACTTACATTGTAGAAAGTCGTTCCTGGTCCTGGGAACAACATTGGTGGATATGACTGTGGAAATCGACAGACATGAACAGTGTGATTCTCATGATCCTGCATTTATCCCTAAGACATTTCTAATATGATGTTATCCATGATATGAGATGATGATGGATTTGTTTCTGAGAGCAGATGAATCTCTGACTTTACCTCTGTCTGAGATCTTTTTGAACTCCACTTTGCAGAAATCCTCCAGTTTGTCTCTCAGTTGAAGGACAGATTCTCTCAGGCCATCAGAAGAGAAGAGATAAATGGAGTGACCGTCATTTACTTCTGTAGTTTCAGGAGGTGCTGAGAGAGACTGGAAAATCTACAGAAAACAGAAATCAATCTCATCAGCTCCACACTTCACCCAGGAACATCCACCAACATCAAATTTGACTTGACTGATCTTTAGTAACTCACCTTAATCCAGCACTTTCACAGCATCAGCTTCATTCTTCTCATATTAATTACATCCTATGTAATCTACAGATTGTAGCATTTGCCACTTACACTCTATGTGAACTTTCTAGGAAATAGTTTGGATGATAAAACAATTGCTAAGGACATGAATGACAGGTCCATTTGACAGCTCAAGCACATCAATGGAGTCTCATTGTGGGGTTGAGTAGATTTACTCAGGAAAAGAAGCTCAAAGGCTACGATTAGATTGACCATATTCATAACTTTACTGAAATTTCACAAGGACCTTTAAGACAAAAACCGGGTTTGATTTGGTTTGACTGAATACACTGAAGCATTGCTAATACTGTATACAGACTGCTTGATGTTTGGGGTCTTCGTGGTCAAATTTGATCAGGATTTAGAATCACCTAATCCAGTTTTGATGAACGTTACTTAGAATCAGTGCTATCAAGTTCACTGATTTCACTGAAACACTGAAACATTCACATGGAAAAATTTGGTAAAACATTATAAGCTGTTGGTGATGCTAGCGGTGTTTGATAGCTAAATGTATCTTCTAAAAGAAAAAGGTCAGAGAAAAGATTCCTAAGAGATTTCCAGAGCTGAAATCCATTTGTAAACCATCTGTCTCTTTTAAAAGAAAATGAGAGTCTGATTTATGATTATATAATAAGACACTCATAAAATGTTTCTCTGTGAGTCTCCTGTCACAGCAGGATCTGACTCAAGTCCACTATGATCCTGTTCTTCTGGATCTCTTACCTGCAGGAACTGGATGTGATCCTGTGTGTGTGAAAGCTGCTCCAGCTCAGCATCTCTCCTCTTCAGATCATTGATCTCCTGCTCCAGTCGCTCCAGTCGTCCTTCAGCTCGACTCACTGCAGCCTTTTCCTGATCTCTGATCAGCTGTATCAACTCAGAGCAGCTTCTCTCAATGGATGGGCGGATGAGCTCAGTAAAGATCCTCTCACTGTCCTCCACTGCTGTCTGTGCAGACTGCAGTTAGTACACAGTGATTGAAGCTTCAGTGCGACTGAAAAAGGAGAGTCTGAACTGACACTAAGACAAACTTCTCTTCTTCACCAGACTCACCTTATGAGACTCCACAGCCTCTTTCACCTGCTGAAGATCTTTCTCTCTCTGCTGGATTCTCTGCTGGATCATCTTCTGCATCTCCTTCAGCTGCTTCTGCAAGACAAATGGATGATAGTAAATGTCACAGAAAACTACTGGAAATAAATCACCAATAAATCCAGGAAACTGGAAATGATAAACAATGGCTGTAGGTTCAAGTCCTAGGAGTGGCGATCATTTACAGTCATCTAACATGATTCATGATGAATATTAAAGCCTGTTTCACACTGCAAGCATAAGTATCATGAAAGTGAAACTGACACAGACGCAGAGCTTCACACTGACAGTGTATCTGTGAAATTAAGCTGCAGCTCTACACAGAAAATAAACAGACTATTGGATCACTACACTAAGTATTAACTTGATCTCTAATTTTAAATACCTGTTTCTCTGTCCTCTGTGCTGCAGCTGATACAGTGTCATGGTTTTTATGTTCATCCATTGTACAAAGCACACATATACATTTCTGGTCAGTGCGACAGAAAACCTCAAGGATCTTCTCATGTTTCTGGCAGATCACCTCCTGCAGTCGTCCAGTGGCATCAGTCAAACTGTGTCTCTTTCCTTTAAACCAACTCTCATGTTGTTCAAGGTGATTTTGACAATAAGAGTTCAGACACATCAGACAGGACTTGACGGCTTTATATTTAGTTCCAGTACAAACGTCACACTGCACATCTCCAGCTCCAGCTTCATCTAAACAGTCAGCAGGATGTTTCCTTTTCTTTAGTTTCTCCACCACTTCAGTCAGCATGCTGTTTGCAGCTAAATCAGGTCTTGGACTGAAGGTCTGTTTGCACTGAGGGCAGCTGTAGACTCTCATCGGATCCTGCTGATCCCACCAGCCTGTAATGCAGCTCTTACAGTAACTGTGTCCACACTGGATGGTCACTGGATCCTTCAGGAGATCCTGACACACTGGACACAAGAACTCATCCTGAAAAACTCTGACTTCTGCCATTTTACTGCTTGATTACAGAGACACAACTGCTCAACTACACTTCAGTTTCTCTTTCTCATTCACTCACGTGTTTCCCATTTCCTGGTTTTGTGTTTAAGGTACCAGTTACATGTAACAGAATTATGTATTTCATTTACAAAATAAATGCAATCCTAATTATTTAGCTACTGAGTAAATGTGTGTAATTAAATTACAGTTTCTTATCACAAGGGGGGTTACATCAGAATTTTTTTTTTTTTTTTCACATACCAACATACTGACTTCTTTCATAAACTCTATTAACTGCTCTAAAATATGAGACAACAATTGTTCAGGAGTTTAGGACACATTTATTCAGTAACTGTTTTATTTCCTAATCATTAAACTTTGTGTCAGTACGTCACAAATAGAATAAGGTAGCAGTTTACTGCTGGGTATTTTTCGTGATGTATCACGCTACATCCAGTGTCGACAGCATCACTGACTTCACAAGTTTATATAATAAATAGAGTAAAGGTTATGTGTCACACACATGTTGGATGAACGTACCCGTACAAGGATAATGGTGATCAGACAGAGGAAGGAGCCAGGGTGGAGACAGAAGGGACCTGGAGCAGGAGGAGCCAGGCAAGACCCAGGCCACAGCCATGATGGCAGCCCACGGCGGAGCCGATGGAGGGAGGAGCCATGGTGGAGGATGGGCTGACGACTCCAGGGGGCCGACCAACAGCGGCGGAGCAGGTGGAGCCCGAGGCGGAGACGGAGAGCCGACGAGTCCAGGTGACACACAGAATCCGGAGGGCCAAGGCGGTGTCCAAGGCTCAGGCGACCGAGGCGGAGGCAGAGATCCAGAGGTCCGTGGCGTAGCTGGATTGACAGAAGTCTGAGGCGGAGCTGGAGGGAGGAGCCCAACAGAGCCAGTGAGATGGAGCGACGAGGCACAGCCGGAGAAGTGGAGTCCTGAGGCGATGGCGGGAGAACGACCGACCAAGGCGGAGCCCGAGGTACGGGGGAGCCCGGTGGAGCTGGTGGGCTGAAGGGCGATGGTGGAGATGAGAGAGCCGGGGCGGAGCTGCTGGGTTGGAGGGCCGAGGCGGAGTCCAGGGATCCTCCAGCCACAACGCCGATGGAGAATGGCAGACCCGCAGCGAGCCCACCGCACAGATGGTGGGCTGAGGGTGAGCAAAGGGGCTGGCAGGAGACAGAGGTGGCGTGGCTGAGGTAAGGATGAGTGGATGATGCAAAAGAGGTAGGTTGGGTGGGTGGGAAATTTAGAGAAGCAGACAGATCAGGGCGGACAGTGGGTTCAGGATCAACTGACAGTTCTGATCATGGTGGGATAAGAGGGGGTATGTCTGCATATATATCCTCCTCAATATTTATAAGGTCCATTAGTCCCAGTTCCAGTTTTAGCTCACCCTCAGCGGAGGTGCAGTGGACGGGGCCTTCCTCGGCATCCTCATGCTCCACTGATAACTCCTCCATCGCAAATGATGTTGCCGGCTCTCGCACCTGGTTGGACGTGATGGGCTCAGCTCAGGACTTTGCCTTTCCATCCGCAGTGGGCTCGGGCAGACGCAGGAGTGAGAATGGTGTTGTTGTCTGCGAAGTCCACGGTCATGCGATGTGTAAACCCTGTTGATCACTGATTGGCTGGAGATAATTGAACTTTGAAATTGCGACACAAGACACTAGGCTTGCTACATTTAAATCAGCACAGCCAGCGAAGGATAGAACGCAACTTTTTTTTTTTCTTTTTTTTTTTTTTTTTACGAACACAACTGTTTTGAATGAGCACACCTTTTTTTTTTTTAACAACCAAAATGGCTGTTTCGTGGTTTGTTGAGGATTTACAGAATTTCCTCTTGTTGATAGCCAAGAAGTGGATCCAGTGAGAGCTTGATAGGGTGATGTGTATAATCTCGCCCACTCTAAAGTGGTACTAAACTGCAGCAGTGGTTTTGTGAGACTTTGTGAGGTGTTGCTCACTTTTGGGTACAAATAAAATATGGTTAAGTAGGCACACACACACATTTCATATCATTTACAGGTTTTAAACACTGATCTATAATATAATAAATTATTAACAAGCTGTAACCTAAAATAAAAACAAATTCCACAGTTAATAATTGAATGTGTGATAATAAAAACGGTGACTAATGACACTGGACACAAAACACTGAAAAGAGTCAGAGCTCCATAAAGTGTACAATGAAAATGATTTATTAATTGTGATCATCTGAATGCAAGGTAATTATGATAGTAAAACGATAGATGTGACACTACATTAAAAACTAAATCAACACAAACAGAATTTGAGAAACACACAGAAACACATGGTCACTAAGCAGGACTCACACTGATCTTGCTGTCTATATGAGGATTTATTACACACATTTATTCAGACATGTTATTTCACTGACAAAAGTTCAGCTGCAGTATTATTGCCAGAGAAAAAAAGAGACTGTAATCTCACTGTTACTGGTTTATCATGCAGCTCCAAGCGTTATGAGTAAAATTTCTCATCAATCTATTCTGATTCATCAACAATATTTGTCAGTTTCAGTAAAGATCCACCTCCAAATCCAAACCCAGGATAGAGCGGCTGAGTGAATGTGGTCTGGACTGTGTGGATGAGGCTCATTGTTTTCGAGACGCTGTAGAAGGACAGAGTTCCTGCACTGTGATCCACATACACTCCTATTGTATGGCTGATGGACTTTACAGGGAGAGTAAACTGTATCTTGTTGTGCCAGAATGAGTATTTAGAGGGAAAGCAAATCAAACTCCAAGACTGATCATTAGATCCGAACAAACACTCAACACCTTCCTTCCTGCTGATGCTCTTATATGACACTGATATACGCACACCATTATTTCCACTCCACTCCAGCTCCCAGTAACAGCGTCCACACACACTCTCTTTACACAACACCTGACGATACACATCAAATCTGTCTGGATGATCAGGATACGACTGCTCTGTGTAAGTGTGAGCAATCACTCTATTGCTCTCAGACAGACGGAGGCATTTATTCAGTGTGTTCAGATCCGGAGTGAGCTGATGGGAATCTGATGGAAATAAAACACATCAGAATCAGGAATTATGAATCTGTTTGATCTTTTCATGTAGCTGAACTCTTCATGTTCATTGTATCATTAGTGTTTCATTACAGATGACCAGATATCCTTTGCAAATCATCATTTACATCATCAAATATGAAACTCTTCATTCATCTTCTACAGGAAGAACATGAACACACTTTTTTCACAGTTTTTCTGTTTTTTGTTTGTTTGTTTGTATGTTTGTTTTACTGACTTACATTTTAAGAAGTCATTCCTGGTCCTGGGAACAACATTGGTGGATGTGACTGTGGAAATCAACAGACATGAACAGTGTGATTTTCATGATCCTGCATCCATTGCTAAGACATTTTGGTAACACTTTAGAATACAGTTCCATCATTAATGAATAAATACACAGGAACAAATGACTAATGCACTATTAACATTCTAGTAACTACTATTAACTAACAAGAAACTCTGATTAATGAATCAGTAAGTCATAGCACTCAGCTGATTGTATTAGAATGTATTATCACTATTAGTGAACTAACTATTAGTACAATATCAGTAGATAGATAGATATACTTTATTGTCAAACTTTAAGTGTGAATTTTTTCTTGCATAACAGTATGTTTGTTGCACACTCTTTACAAACACAATTCACAAACATAAACACAACAAATACAAATACAAAAAAAAAAACCCCTACTATTTTTTTTTTTTTTTTTTTTCATATCTCCCAGAGAACTATTACAAACTAATATATATACATGTTCACAATTAATGTAAATAATGCAAAATATTTAATTATTTTCTAAAGTGAAGATCATGGTAACCCACTAGTAATGACTCGGGTATTACCAAATACTTCAGAAGTAATTACTAATTATTTGCATCCATATTCTAATGTGAAGATCATGATAACTCCTTAGTAATGACTAAAGTCATTAAAAACTATTCAGGTTTTTGTAAGGTTCTGGATAGTCATACTTCTGATGGCTTTGGTAACACTTGAGTTGTTACTAGTGGGTTACCATGATCTTCACTTTAGAATACGGATCCAAAAAATTAGTAATTCCTTCTGAAGTATTTGGTATTACATGAGTCATTACTAGTGGGTTTTTGCATCATTCACATTAATTATGAGCCAGTATATAGTAGTTCTTTGGGAGCTATAAAAAATAGTAGTTACTGATTAGCTAATAGTGAACGACCACTTTCAACTAAGCACTATTACTTACTGATTCGTTAATCAGAATTTCTTTTTAGTCAATAGCAGTTATTAGAATGTTAATAGTGCATTAGTCATTTGTTCCTGTGTCGTTATTTACTAATGACGGAATTGTATTCTAAAGTATTACGGACATTTCTAATATGATGTTTTTCATGATATGAGATGATGGATGATGGATTCGTTTCTGAGAGCAAATTAATCTAGGACCTTACCTCTGTCTGAGATCTTCTTAAACTCCACTTTGCAGAAATCCTCCAGTTTGTCTCTCAGTTGAAGGACAGATTCTCTCAGGCCATCAGAAGAGACAAGAGAAATGAAGAGATCGCCATTTACTTCTGTAGTTTCAGGAGGTGCTGAGAGAGACTGGAAAATCTACAGAAAACAGAAATCAATCTCATCAGCTCCACACTTCACCCAGGAACATCCACCAACATCAAATTTGACTTGACTGATCTTTAGTAACTCACCTTAATCCAGCACTTTCACAGCATCAGCTTCATTCTTCTCATATTCATTATATCACATTCAATTTACAGATTGTAGCATTTGCCACTTACACTCTATGTGAACTTTCTAGGAAATAGTTTGGATGATAAAACAATTGCTAAGGACATGAATGACAGGTCCATTTGACAGCTCAAGCACATCAGTGGAGTCTCATTGTGGGGTTGAGTAGATTTACTTAGGAAAAGGAGCTCAAAGGCTACGATTAGATTGACCATATTCATAACTTTACTGAAATTTTACAAGGACCTTTAAGACAAAACTGGGTTTGATTTGGTTTGACTGAATACACTGAAGCATTGCTAATACTGTATACAGACTGCTTGATGTTTGGGGTCTTCGTGGTCAAATTTGATCAGGATTTAGAATCACCTAATCCAGTTTTGATGAACGTTACTTAGAATCAGTGCTATCAAGTTCACTGATTTCACTGAAACACTGAAACATTCACATGGAAAAATTTTGTACAACATTATAAGCTGTTGGTGGTGCTAGTGGTGTTTGATAATAATATATTAAATATATTAAATATATCTTCTAAAAGAAAGAGGTCAGAGAAAAGATTCCTAAGAGCTTTCCAGAGCTGAAAGCCATTTGTAAACCCTCTGTCTCTTTTAAAAGAAAATGAGAGTCTGATTTTATATAATAAGACACTCATAAAATGTTTCTCTGTGAGTCTCCTGTCACAGCAGGATCTGGCTCAAGTCTACTGTGATTGTGTTCTTCTGGATCTCTTACCTGCAGGAACTGGATGTGATTCTGTGTGTGTGAAAGCTGCTCCAGCTCAGCCTCTCTTCTCCTCAGATCATTGATCTCCTGCTCCAGTCGCTCCAGCTGTCCTTCAGCTCGACTCACTGCAGCCTTTTCCTGATCTCTGATCAGCCGTATCAGCTCAGAGCAGCTTCTCTCAATGGATGGGCGGATGAGCTCAGTAAAGATCCTCTCACTGTCCTCCACTGCTGTCTGTGCAGAGCGCTGTTAGACACACAGTGATTCAGTGGGACTGAAAGAGGAGAGACTGAACTGAAACTGAGACAAATGTCTCTTCTTCTTCAGACTCACCTTATGAGACTCCACAGCCTCTTTTTGCTGCTGAAGATCTTTCTCTCTCTGCTGGAGTCTCTGCTGGAATGTCTTCTGCATCTCCTTCAGCTGCTTCTGCAAGATAAATGGATGATAGTAAAACTACTGGAAATAAATCACCAATGAATCCAGGAAAAATGGAAATCATAAACAATGGCTGTAGGTTCAACTTCTAGGAGTGACGATCATTCACAGTCATTTAACATGCATCATGACGAATACTAACCCTTTCACACGTGAGTTTAAAATATTCTAGCTGAGCCCCCAGGGTGAGTTTTTTAGGCGACCGTTATTTAGAACGTATAGCCTTATTGTTTCCATGGCGACGCGTCGTGTTTGTCACGTGACACAACACAGCCACAATAGCCCTGTATGACACATGTATCACTCCTATATCGTTTTTCCCTTTTAATTATTAATATTCGCAAGCGTGCTCACTGTATTATGAAATATCTGATATTCCGATTCTGAAATATGTGTAAGTAAATGTATTTAAAGGTTTAAACACTTTTATAATGAGCGTGTTAGTTGATCTATGCCGAGTGATGGGCGCCGCCATGTTAGTTTGCACTGAATCTGAGCTGTGGGATTTACAAAACACAAATTCATCCTCTCCTCCCGAAAAAACATTAAAGTAAGTCTCTGGTGAGCTTGGAGAAGAGCAGAGTAAACTTTATAGTTACCTACACAATGTGTATATAATATCAATAAAATATGTCGTCAGATAACATTTGTAAGAATCATTATTGCCGCTTTCATAGACATCGGCGTGTATTTTGCTAACTATAAATGCATCGTTTTACTAGGACTTATGTGTATTTAAATGTCTGGAACCTAAAATAAGCATTATATTTTTAAAAACACGGAATAGTTGCGATAATATGACAAGCGCTCAGCTCGTGCCTCAGCGCCAAAAAGCAGATTTGAATTCAGCAGTTGATCACGTGACGCGCTGAACGTTCGAATTACACCGGTGTGATCGTACACTTCAGGGACCAGTCAAGAATGATCACACTGGTGTGATCGTCCGCGTGAAAGAGTTAACTTTATCTCTAGTTTTAAATACCTGTTTCTCTGTCCTCTGTGCTGCAGCTGATACAGTGTCATGGTTTTTATGTTCATCTATCGTACACAGCACACATATACATTTCTGGTCAGTGCGACAGAAAACCTCAAGGATCTTCTCATGTTTCTGGCAGATCATCTCCTGCAGTCGTCCAGTGGCATCAGTCAAATTGTGTCTTTTTCCTTTAAACCAACTCTCATGTTGTTCCAGGTGATTCTGACAGTAAGAGTTCAGACACATCAGACAGGACTTGACGGCTTTATATTTAGTTCCAGTACAGACGTCACACTGCACATCTCCAGCTCCAGCTTCATCTAAACAGTCAGCAGGACGTTTCCTCTTCTTCAGTTTCTCGACCACTTCAGTCAGCTTGCTGTTTGCAGCTAAATCAGGTCTTGGACTGAAGGTCTGTTTGCACTGAGGGCAGCTGTAGACTCTCATCGGATCCTGCTGATCCCACCAGCCTGTAATGCAGCTCTTACAGTAACTGTGTCCACACTGGATGGTCACTGGATCCTTCAGGAGATTCTGACACACTGGACACAAGAACTCATCCTGAAAAACTCTGACTTCTGCCATTTTACGGCTTTTTACAGAAACACAAGCAAACGACAGCTCAACTACACTTCAGTTTCTCTTTCCCATTCACTCACGTGTTTCCTGTTTCCTGGTTTTGTGTTTGAGGTACGCAGTGTTGGGGAGTGACTAGTTACATGTAACAGAATTACATACTTTATTTACATAATAAATGTATTTCTAATTAGTTAGTTACTGAGTAAAAGTGTATAATTAAATTGCAGTTTCTTGTGAAAATGTTAATGATTACATGTAATGAGGACTCTGGGAAGCGTGTAAGATCCAATTGCGAGCTTTATTAACAGATTGTAGTCAAGACAGGCAGGGTCGATAACCAAACAAACAGTAATATCCAGGGCAAGGTGAGAGCGTAAATCCAATAAACAGGCAGAGTCCAAAACCAGAGAGAGCAGTCCGAAAAGTAACAAATAAACAAGGAAATGAAACCAGACAGAACTATGGCAATACTATGGCAATGAACGAGGCAAAACTGTGGCAAAAACAAAGACAAAACTATGACAAGAAACCAAACCGTGATAATCAAAAAACAGGGCAATGAAAACAGGAAAACGCTTGGTAGAGTCCGCATGAGCAAAACAATACTTCGCAGTTTCCTGTTTGGCATGGCCTGCCTTTTATGGCTGCCAAACAGGAAGTTACCAGCGAAGCAGCAGAGGGAGCAGCAACAGTCAGTCAGTGGGTGAGGGCTCCCTCTGCTGGCGTGGCGTTACAGAATCCCCCCCCAGGAGCGACTCCTGGCGCTCAAACAATGGCAACAGTCCAGGAGGGTGGGGGAACAGAGGCAAAACAGGGGGTGGGACGGAGGGCCAGGTCCATGTAGAGGAAGTGGGCCTAGGCCGTGGAGCAATGGCAGACAGTGGAACACTGGAGGGCCTGGGCCGTGGTGCAGTAGCAGAAAGTGGAAACTTGGAGGACCTGGGCCGTGGAGCAATGGCAGACCGTGAAACACTGGAGGGCCTGGGTCATGGAGCAGTGGCAGGCAATGGAGCCTTGGAGCAGAAGTCCACCATGCTTGATTCGGAGGAGCCTGGAGCCATGGTGGAGCAGGGAGAGCCGGCCGCCATGGCGGGGCAGGCAGAGCAGGCATAGCAAGGAGCCACGGCGAGGCAGGCAGAGCAGACAGGAGCAGAGATATCCATAGTGGAACTAGTGACATCCATAGCAGGGCGGTGTGTTCATGGACGACCTCCTTGGCCGTGGCTTGCCAGGCAGAGAGTTCATGATAGGCCTTCGTGGCTGTGGTATGATGGGTAGAGAGTTTATCGGAGGACGCCGCCCCCATAGGAGGATCTACAGCGGGTGCTGACACCTCTGGAGGCATGGGCGCAGATTCTTGGGCAGACATGGCATTGAGTTCATAAACAGACGCCACCTCCTTTGGAGGATCTACAGTGTGCGCTGACACCTCTGGAGGTATAGGCGCGAACTCATGGACAGTCGAGCCCTCTGGAACTGACTCGTGGATAGACGGGGCCTTTGGAGCAGATTCGTGGACAGACAAGGCCTCTGGAGCAGACTCGTGGACAGACGAGGCCTCTGGACCAGACTCATGGATAGATGAGGCCTCTGAAGCAGACTCGTGGACAGATGAGGCCTCTAGAGCACAGTGTGCTGCCCACACACTGAAAATGGCGATGGCCATTACGGGCAGCGCAGTAGTGGGATGTCTGTTGACCTTGAAGGTGTGGATGCTATGGACTTGTGGCGTGGGAATGTGGGTTCTGCGTGGCTTGGGAGTGTGGGCTCTGCGTGGCTTGGGAGCGTGGGCTCTGCGTGGCTTGGGTCAGTAGATACATGAGGCTCTAGGGGATCAGCTGTGACGTGATGAGGTTCTTGGTGGTCAGCTGAGATGTAAAGTGATTTGGGAAGGTCAGAGGGGACCTGGTGAGGTTTTGGTAGGACAACAGTTTCTTGCCTTGACTCAGGGAGGTCTGCTGTGGCTTGACTTGGTTCATGATGATCAACTGTGGCTTGGCTTGGCTCAGGAACAACAGCAGCAACTTGACTTGGCTCATGAAGAACAACCGTGGCTTGGCTTGGCTCATGGACGACAGCAGCAACTTGACTTGGCTCATGGAGATCAACTGTGGTGTGGCTTGGTTCAGGGAAGACAGCAGCAATTTGACTTGACTCGTGAAGATCTGCTGTAGCTTGGCTTGGTTCATGGAAATTAGCTGTGGTTGGACATAACATAGACAACCCAGCTGTAACTTGACTTGACTCAGGAACAACATGGCTTGATTCAGGAACAACATGGCTTGACTCAGGAACAACAGCTGTAACGTGACTTGACTCGTGGGGAACAGCTGTGATTTGGCTTGACTCGTGGGGCACAGCTGTGACTTGGCATGACTCGTGGGGCACAGCTGTGACTTGGCTTGACTCGTGGAGAACAACAGCTGTGTCTTGGCTTGACTCGTGGAGAACAACAGCTGTGTCTTGGCTTGACTCATGGAGAACAACAGCTGTATCTTGGCTTGGCTCGTGGAAAACAGCTGTGACTTGGCTTGATTCTTGGGGAACAGCTGTGTCCTTGCTTGACTCATGGAGAACAGCAGCTTTGGCTTGACTTAACTCTGTTGCTTGACTTAACTCTGAAGCTTGACTGGACTCTGAAGCTTGTCCGGGCTCTGAAGCTTGACCGGTTTTGGAGGCTTGACCTGACCCTGGAACTTGACTTGACCCTGGAACTCGACTGGACTTGAAAGCTACAGCTGTAACATGGTTTGACACAGGAACGACGACCGTAGCTTGACTTGACTTGGAAACTTGACTTGACTCGGGAAATGCAGCTGTAAATTGACTTGACTCAGGAAACACAGCTGCAACTTGACTTGACTTGGAAACTTGAATTGACTCAGGAAACGCAGCTGTAGGTTCACTTGACTCTGAAGATGCACCTGCAGCTTGACTTGGCTCTGCAGCTTGACTTGGCTCTGCGGCTTGACTTGGCTCTGCGGCTTGACTTGAATCAGGGGTAGCTGCCGTGACGTGAGGGAGAGCCATTTTAGCTGCCCATACTGCCATTAAGGGTGAGTCCAGCACGTGGGCCATCATGAAGCGTGGCTTGGAGACAGCGACCATCTTGTGGAGTGGCTCTGGGATGGCGGCCATCTTGTGAACTGGCTTGGGGGTGGCAGCCATTTTGTGGACTGGCTCAGGGACGGCAGCCATCTTGTGGACTGGCTCTGGGAAGGCGGCCATCTTGTGGACTGGCTTGGAGATAGCAGCCATCTTGTGAGCTGGTTGTAGGAGGGTAGCCATGACAGGTGCAGACTCTGGACGGGCGGCCATGACAGGCGCAGACTCTGGACGGGCGGCCATGACAGGTGCAGGCCCTGGAGCGGCAGGCGTGGCGTGAGCAGGCATGGCGTGAGCAGACTGTGGCTTGGCAGACGTGACGTTAACAGGCGCCAGCTTGGCGATTACTGGAGGATCACGTGGTCCCTCATCCACGATCCCCACAGTAAATGACGATCCCGCAAGCAACAAAGCACAGTCAATATATTGTTCCAGTGACCAGTGAATCTTACCTCCGGGCAGGCCAGAACGAATGGGGTCATTAAGTCCCACTCTAAAAATGTCCTTGAACAACAGTCAGTCAGCAACAGTCAGTCAGTGGGTGAGGGCTCCCTCTGCTGGCGTGGCATTACATTACAAAGGGGGTTACATCAGAATTTTTCACATACCCACATGAATATAGTATGTAGTTCTGTCTTTCAAAAATTGCATCAACTGCTCTAAAATATAAGATAACAATTGTTCATTAGTTTAGGACACATAATAGTACACATTTATTTAATAACTGTTTTATTTCCTATTTGTGTTGATGTATATACTTTATGTTTAAGGATTAACTGTTTTTTTTTTTTTTTTTTTTTTCCAAGGCATTGTTAGATCTCAGTGTTTCCTGTCATAGCTATGCAAAGATTTGATTTCAAAAACAGTATCATAGTGATTTTTTGCTTGTTATCATTTTAAATCTGTATTTAACCTCAAAATGATCTGAAAGTAAATAGAGGTGCCAAAGTCTGATTTTGTGGTGGATGTCCTTTAAATTTCATTATAATAATCTTCATTGCAGTGATGAAGGCTTTTTTAAAGTCTGACAGTAATCAGTGTTGAGCACTACGGTATGGTTAACCTTGCCTGGTTTAAATGTTAGAAAATGATTAACAGTTGAAAACATTAGAAATTTAGAAAAGTAATCAAATGTAATCAGTTACATTACTTTAATAAAGCAATTGAAATGTGTTATTCTAGTTACAGGGTAACTTGTAAACCGTAACATATTACATTTCCAAAGTAATTTTACAGACGCTGGAGGTACGTGTGTAAAACAGTTTTGTCTGTTGCACGTTATGATTATTTAGTGATGTCCACATTTTACTTATATATTCTATTCACAAGTTCGCCTGCCCATCCAGTCCTGATGGGCAATGGTAAACAAACTTGGCTTGCTGTCCTTAATGGAGGGTCAAACCTGAGGCTCGGCTTGAGCGCAGAGTTCAACCCCCCCTGTTCACAGAGAAACATTTTATGGACGGTTCAGGCACTTACCAGTCAAAGTTGGTCTCAGGTAGAGGATGTCATGTGTGCTACATCCTTTTTACAATCTAGATTATAAAACAGCATTCTGTCTGTAATTATGTAACACAACAGTAACATTGACCCATACTCGGAATTTGTGCCCTGCATTTTACCCATCCAAGTGCACACACACCATGAACACACAAACCCAGGGTGGTGGGCAGCCATATTGCTGCAGTGCCCAGGGAGCAGCGACCAGCAGCAACCTCTCTAACCATTCGGGCCCCTCCAGAATTGAGTTTTGTGTTATTGGTGGCAGGTCGTGGTACGTAGCTGGTGGATTTAACTGGGGATGTATTCAGGCAGGAGGCAAGGCTAATTTGTGGGCATGACATCCTGGAAAGTGCCACTGACCTGCAGATCATACATTAAATATTTCTGAGCCTAAAAGGGGCAGTGCGTCCCAGTAGGTGCACTGCTTCCAAAGGGAGACGTCCTGTGCATTTTGCAGAGAAGAGCTTGTGATGAAAGCATTTTATTAAATGTGTTGCCTGTTGTTCTCCTTCAAAATATTGAGACATACAGTGACATAGAGTGTGACCTACAAATAATATAAAATTTTTATAATAATATAAAAAAAGAAGTTTATTCAAGTGTGCTATTAGTATACTTCTTTTAAACTAAAAATAGGAAAGTATACTTCTTATGCACTTCCCAAAATGTGCTTTATATACTTCTCAGAAATATACTTAAAATTACATTTATATAAAATTACAAGTATACTTGATTTATACTTAGAAAAAGTCTAAATATATTTGAGCTATACGTGTGCTCTGAAACTCAGCGTTTTCATTGTTATACATGAGAGATACTATTACACATCTTCCAAAACACAAGTGAAGAAACCAAAACAGACGCTTCCACACTGCAAAAAATGCAAATACATATTTTCTATTTTACAAAACATTTTGAGTCTCAAATACTAAAAAATGCTATTTTCTTGAAACTTTGTCTGAGCAAAGAATTTCATACTGTTGAAGTTTTAAGGCATTGTAAGTTCCCAGCATGCATTGCAGCAGGAATAAATTATCCAGGTACTGTTATAGGATTATTGTTTTGCTGTTTGCTGACTTCTTTTAAAAAATTTTGTTGTTGTTTTGTCATTATATGATGTTTTATTAACAAGGTTCGGGAGGAGCGCGTCAGATACCGAGCCTAATTAACAGAACAGGAGTCCACTCAAGTCAATCAACGCTATACATTCAAATACAGCTGACTTACCTCTATCCTTTTGATGGTTCATCAGCATCTGGTTCACCCGTCTGCTATTATGTCGCAAAGACTAACTTCTACGTCTGAAGACGATTCCGACTCTCCCCCGCATGTCGCGCCAATCAAGCCCCAGGCCCCATCTCGCGGCCGCTGCTCGGCCCGAACTGCCACGCGTCGCCCAAGACGCCTCGGCCTACCCTCGCCTCCTCCGGCGAGAACCCTAGCCGACTCCCCAGCATCCTCCTACCGATCAGCAAGACCAACAATTCTGCCCATAGAGAAATGGACTATGGCGAGTCTGAAACTGGCGCTGGCCAAGTCCGACGTCCAGCCTTCATGCAAATTAAACAAAGCAGAGCTATACAAGTTGTACAAAAACCTGCAACCAACTAACCACTCCCCCGAGCCCTCCCCAGCCTTAAAGGTGACCAAAAAGAAAAGCAAACCTCCGGTTGCGCCAAAAACACCTCAAATCTGTCCTGCAATCGTCAGGCATCCCAGCAGAAAAATTCTCCAGCCACTCTTTTCGTATCGGGGGAGCAACATCAGCAGCCCAGAAAGGCCTCTCCAAACAGCAGATCCAAACCCTAGGAAGATAGTCGTCAGAAGCCTTCCAAAGCTACATCAGAACTAACCAATCCCACATCAAAGAAGCCCACCAAACCCTCATTGGCTGACAAGCCAAGTAAAGTAACCTCCCCACATCTCTTCCCCCCGCCTGGTCCAACGCCTGGAGTCTTGAGCTCCCATTAGTCGCAATGAGAGCCCTCCCAGGCGGGTTTTCCTTTCTCCCTCTCTTCCCGGTGGGCCAAACTCCATGTCTCTTCCCCGCCTGGTGCAACGCCGGAGTCTTGATCTCCCATCAGTTGCCGGGAGAGCCCTCCCAGGTGGGTTCGCCCTTCTCCCTCCCGGCCCGGGTGGCCAAACTCCATGTCTCTTCCCCCCGCCTGGTGCAACGCCAGAGTCTTGATCTCCCATCAGTTGCCACGAGAGCCCTCCCAGGCGGGTTCGCCTTCCTCCCTCTCTTCCCAGTGGGCCAAACTCCATGTCTTTTCTCCCCGCCTGGTGCAACTCCGGAGTCTTGATCTCCCATCAGTTGCCACGAGAGCCCTCCCAGGCGGGTTTTCCTTTTTCCCAGCCCTCCCGGTCGGGCCCCTATACTTGCTACCCACAAGCGAGGCTTATCCATCCGACGTTGCGAGTCTCGATCTCCCGTCGCACGTCTCGAGAGTCCTCCTGACCGGGCCCCTCCGGCCTCCCAACCAGGCAACTTCTCGATCGTCAGCCCCCGCCAGATCCTAGCGCCTCTCTTGGGGGGCTCTTCAATCCGGCAGCTGTCCGCCACTCTATAGCTTTTTGGGGGGTTCTCTGGGTTCGGGCCATTCCTGAGCTCGGAGCCCTTCCCCGGACAGCACACCAATTATGCATTACTATACTCCGGCTAACTATATGTAAGCGTGAACTCGTGAAATGATGTTTTATTAACAAGGTTCAGGAGGAGCACGTCAGATACCTAGCCTAATTAACACAACAGGAGTCCACTCAAGTCAATCAACGCTAAACATTCAAATACAGCTGACTTACCTCTATCCTTTTGATGGTCTATCAGCATCCCTCCACCACCCCATCTCCTCACTCCGAGTTCTCACTACACCTAGTGGGGGGTTCTCTGGGTTCGGGCCATTCCCGAGCTCAGAGCCCTTCCCCGGAGAGCACGCCAAACACGCATTACTATACTCCGGCTAACTGTATGTAAGCGTGAACTCGTGAATGTTAGTTATGTGTTGTACTGTGATGTAAAGATCTAATCTTTTTAATATTTGCTGATTGCCACCGTTCTTGAGGTTTGTGTATCTAGTTTTGAGTCCTAGTTACTTTCAACCACTTATATCCATTCCCTGGATATCTTAATCTTGTAAAATGCTTTACAAACACAGACAACGTTGTTTACATATTAGACTAAGTTATTTATAATGTTTTATATGTTCAAATATTCATATAACAAAATATATACAAATTAATGCCTAAACAGGGACATAGTAGTATACTTAAAGTATGACATAAAGTTCACTTAAAGAAAACTTACGGGTATACTTACAGTATAAAACTACTGAGACTATACTTCAAAGTGTACTAAAAATGCATAAGAAAGTATTTAATTAGTAAACTGTCAGTATACCTATTAGTTCACTTTTAGTATACTTGCAGTACAAACCGAAAACATAGATGTAAACTAGTTGTGTACTCAAAGTTTACTACTGTTATACTTAAAGTATACTTAAAAATATACTTTTATATACTAGAAAGTGGGCCAATTTAGTCCCAATGAGTATTAAAGTAGTACACTGAAAAGTATACTACTAGTATGCTGATATTTGTATACTTACTACATAAAGTATACTTTAAAATATACTTGAACTTTACTTAAGTATACTTAAAATAAACTATACTCTTAAAATAAGTATACTCTTTTTGGTAAGGGTAAGCACACACAAATATATTCAGTAATGATTTCATTATCCACTATTTTCCTCTATTGGTTTTCATTAATTAATTGTTGCAGCACTGATTTATATATAAATGATTTTCTTTATTTCAGTTATAAAATACAAACATTGTCTTTGAATGCAGAATGATTCTCTGTTGGCTGAATGATTCAGAGGATCGAGAGTCAAGGTGGTGGGTGTGTGTGAGGCTGCTGTGGGACACACTGACCCCGGATACGAGCAGACTCCGCTCTACATGCTCTGGAGGATTTACAGTCAGACACACACATACACGTTTACTTACAGTGCTTTCCACTGCATAGTACAGTCCACTTTTGGAGGGATTTCCACTATGTAAAGTACCTGGTACTTTTTTCAGTTCCTATACTCAGTTCCATGCGAGCCCGTACAGTTACTAAAATGTGACATGTAAACCCTGCTCATCACTGATTGGCTGGAGAGAACTGAACTTTGAACTTGCGACATGAGACACTAGACTAGATTTAAATCAGCACAGCCAGCGAAGGATCGAACACAACTTTTTTTTTGAATAAACGCAGTTGTTTTGAATGAGCGCTCTTTATTTAAAATTGGCTATTTTGTGGTCTGTTGAGGAAGTATAGACATATATTTCTCTCACTGATAGCTGAGGAGCGGATCCAGTGAGAGCTTGATGGGGTGATGTGTTTAATCTTGCCCGCTCTAAAGCGGTACTAAACTGCAGTTGAATCGCAAACCGAGCTGTTCCAGGCTGAGTTCTTTAATTTCGTGTTTAGACCAGTTTTACAAATGAGGATGTCCCTAAAGGGAGGTTTTGTGAGATTTTGTGAGGTGTTGCTCAAATTTGGTTACAAATAAAATATGGTTACGTAAGCACAGACACGTTCGTGTGTGTGCGAAAGAGAGAGAGCGAGAGTCTGTGTGTTTCTGTGAATTGTGGGGACTTTCCATAGACTTCTATTACTTTTATACTGACTGTATTTTCTATCCCTTAACCTAACCCTAAACCTACCCCTTACAGAAAAAACTGTTTGCATTCTTGCACTTTCAGGTAAACGTAATTTTCCCCTTGTGGGGACCGCAGGGAAATTACCACAAGGGAGATTTCAGGTTTTACTATCCTTGTGAGGACATTTGGTCCCCACAATGTAGCATAAACAAGCACACACACACACACACACACACACACACACGTTTGTTTTTGTGAATTGTGGGGACTTTCCATAGACTTTTATAGTTTTCCATAGACTTCTATAGTTTTTATACTGACCAAATGATATTGTCTATCCCCTAACCCAACCCCTTACAGAATACATGTTTGCATTGTTAAAAACTTAAAAACTTACATTTTCAAATAAACATCATTTACTATTTTTAATCATTTTTTTACATTGTGGGGACCACAGGCCGGTCCCCACCATGTCAAAAATTTCAGGTTTTACTATCCTTGTGGGGACATTTGGTTCCCACAATGTAGCAAGAACAAGTACACACACACACACACACACACACACACTGATCTTACTGTCTATATGAAGATTTACACAAATTTATTCTGACATGTTATTTTACTGACAGAAGTTCAGCTACAGTAATAATGTTACAAAGAGAAAAGAGACTCTACAACATCTCACTGTTACTGGTTTATCATGCAGCTCCAAGCATTATGAGTAAAATCTCTCATCAGTCTATTCTGATTCATCAACAATGTTTGTCAGTTTCACTGATGATCCAGATCGTAATCCAAACCCAGGATAGAGCGGCTGAGTGAATGTGGTCTGGATGGTGTGGATGAGGCCCATTGTTTTAGAGATTCTGTAGAAGGACAGAGTTCCTGCACTGTGATCCACATATACACCTATTCTCCTACTGATGGACTTTACAGGGAGATCAGTCTTTATGTTATTGTGTCTAAATAAGTAACTGGAGGGACAGCAGAACAAACTCCAGGACTGATCATTATATCCAAACCTACATTCATAACCCCTTCCCTTCCTGCTGATGCTCTTATATGACACTGATATGCACACCCCACCAAATGGAGATCCACTCCACTCCAGCTCCCAGTAACAGCGTCCACACACTCTCTCTTTACACAACACCTGATGACACACATCAAATCTGCCTGGATGATCAGGATACGGCTGATCTGTATCGGTGGCTTTAATCATTCCGCTGCTCTTAGACAGACGGAGGCGTTTATGTGCTGTTTTCAGATCCAGAGTGAGCTGATGGGAATCTGATGGAGATAAAACATCAGAATCAGGAATTATGAATTTGTTTGATCTTTTCATATAGCTGAACTCATGTTCAAAGTATCATCAGTGTCTCAGTACAGATGACCAGATATCCTGTGCAAATTATCATTTACATCATCAATTATAAAACTCTTTTTTTGGTTGTTTTCTTACTGACTTACACTGTAGGAAGTCATTCCTGGTCCTGGGAACAACGTTGGTGGATGTGACTGTGAAAATTAACAGACATGAACAGTGTGATTTTGACAGCAAGACATTTCTAATATGCTGTTCTCTATGATTTGAGATAATGATGGATTTGTTTCTGAGAGCAGATGAATCCAGGACTTTACCTCTGTCTGAGATCTTCTTCAACTCCTCTTTGCAGAAATCCTCCAGTTTGTCTCTCAGCTGAAGGGCAGATTCTCTCAGACCATCAGAAGAGAAGAGAGAAATGGAGCGACCGTCATTTACTTCTGTAGTTTCAGAAGGTGCTGAGAGAGACTGGGAACTCTATAGAAAACAGAAATCAAAACTCATCAGCTCCACACTTCACCCAACAACCTGCATGACTATCAGATTTGTGCGGCTCTTGTTGACTTGACTGATCTTTAGTAACTCACCTCAATCCAGCACTTTCACAGTATCAGCTTCATTCTTCTAATATTCATTACATCACATTAGAGCTACAGACTGTAGTATTTGACACCTATGGCTTGTTTCCACCTAGTGATATAGTTTGGTACAGTATGGTACGAAATGCAATTATTATTGTTTCCATTGTCAGAAGTTGTGAATGGTACCAAAATAGTGAAACGTACCATACCACTTATTTTCCTTTGGGGTACCAAGCACAGCAAAAGGTACCAAAAAAAAGGTACCGCCCTGCTGTTCATGCGTGTTGGGGTTATTTACATCAGAGTGTAACAGTGCATTTTGTAATTACATATTTTCACACAGACTATAGCCATTTCTTAGTAGTTTTAAGAGTTTTCCAGCTGAGAATGTAGTTGTTTAAAATTCAAATCTGTGGTTTATTTATAAAGATAGCGCCTAATTGAAAATTTGCTATGCTGATTTCAGAGATGTGCGCTCCAGGCAACCACCAGGCACTCAGTGCTCACGTCTCCCACCTAGAGCATCCGTATCTCGACTAGTCCTTCTGAAATTTTCCACTGACTCTGATGTCTCTGTAGTGATTAAACATGATATACAATTTGTTTGGGGTAAATCTAACAGGCAATCATTGGTCTCATAAATCTATTATTTCTTCCTGGTCATATCATTTTGGCTGAGCACAGTCATGTTTACTTTATATCTTATTCTGAACTTTAACATAGTACAGCGCTAACTAGCATAAGTTTGGCTGAATTGTTTGCTTTTGTCTTTATTTACTCTTATATAACTAAGCCTCTTATACTTTGTACTTACGCTTTTATAATGGCTGTTTTTGTTCATTAGAACTGACATTTTACAAAAGAGGCAGAGTTGTGCTCTGTCATATTGAGAAACGGCTATTGTCATGCTTTATCGTCGATCACTACACCACGCCTATCATGTAAGGGTGCTCTTAGTAGTGAAAACGCAAGTTCGATCTGGGTATTCCCTCCCAAATCGTACCACACTGTACCGTACTGACCGTACCGTTCAGTGGAAATGAGCCATTACACTATATGTGAACTTTCTAGGAAATAGTTTGGATGATAAAACATCTGCTTGTTTTATCACCTGACTTCACCTTGATGTAATAAATCAGACGGAGAATTGAAATAAAAAAAAAAAAAAGTGAGTGAGGTTTGCTCTAGTGGTGTTTGACAGCTAAATATATCTTCCAGAAGAAAGAGCTCAAACAAATGATTCCTAAAAGATTTGAGCTGAAAGCCATTTGTAAGCGGCATCTCTTTCAAACAAAGAGGATCAGATGAGAATCTGACTGATGATTATATAATAAGACACTCAGGAAATGTTTTTCTGTGAGTCTCCTGTCAAGCAGGATCTGGCTCATTCGGTTAAAAATAGAAGGAGGCAGTTCTGGCTACTGGGCATGCACACATCAATCTAATGTTATTTTTGTCACACTGTACAACAATAATACTGTTTTTGTATTGGGGCTAAGTTTATAGTTGGGGTAGGTGTAGATGTTAATAAAACACAATCTAATAGGTAGAACAGTTAATTTCATTGTTAGTTTACAGTCGGAGGTGTATCCCTTCTAGCCACAACCCTATGTTCTTCAAGATCTCTTTTACCTGCAGGAACTGGATGTGATCCTGTGTGTGTGAAAGCTGCTCCAGCTCAGCATCTCTCCTCCTCAGATCATTGATATCCTGCTCCAGTCGCTCCAGTTGTCCTTCAGCTCGACTCACTGCAGCCTTTTCCTGATCTCTGATCAGCCGTATCAGCTCAGACCAGCTTTTCTCAATGGAGCGGATGAGCTCAGTAAAGATCCTCTCACTGTCCTCCACTGCTGTCTGTACAGAGCGCTGTTAAGACACACAGTGATTCAGGCTTCAGTGGGACTGAAAGAGGAGAGTCTGAAATGAAACTAAGACAAACCTCTCTTCTTCTCCAGACTCACCTTATGAGACTCCACAGCCTCTCTTGGCTGCTGAAGATCTTTCTCTCTCTGCTGGATTCTCTGCTGGAACGTCTTCTGCGTCTCCTTCAGCTGCTTCTGCAGGACAGTAGTGAAATGGATGATGTCACTGAAAGCAACTGGCACTAAATCATCAGTGAATCCAGGAAAAGTGGAACTGATAACCAATTGCTGTAAGTTCAAACTCCAGAAGTGATGATCAATTACAATCATCGAACATGAATTATGATGAATATTAAGGTCTGTTTCACACTGTAAGCGTAAGTGTCATGAAAGTGAAACTGACACAGATGTAGAGCTTCACATTAACGGTGTTTCATAACCTGCAGCTCTACACAGAAAATAAAATGACTATTGGATCATTACACTATTAACTTAATCAGTAGTTTTAAATACCTGTTTCTCTGTCCTCTGTGCTGCAGCTGATACAGTGTCATGGTTTTTATGTTCATCCATCGTACACAGCACACATATACATTTCTGGTCAGTGCGACAGAAAACCTCAAGGATCTTCTCATGTTTCTGGCAGATCATCTCCTGCAGTCGTCCAGTGGCATCAGTCAAATTGTGTCTTTTTCCTTCAAACCAACTCTCATGTTGTTCAAGGTGATTCTGACAGTAAGAGTTCAGACACATCAGACAGGACTTGATGGCTTTATATTTTGTTCCAGTACATACGTCACAGTGCACATCTCCAGCTCCAGCTAAACAGTCAGCAGGACGTTTCCTCTTCTTCAGTTTCTCCACCACTTCAGTCAGCATGGTGTTTGCAGCTAAAGCAGGTCTTGGACTGAAGGTCTGTCTGCACTGAGGGCAGCTGTAGACTCTCATCAGGTCCTGCTGATCCCAGCAGCCTGTAATACAGCTCTTACAGTAACTGTGTCCACACTGGATGGTCACTGGATCCTTCAGGAGATCCTGACACACTAGACACAAGAACTCATCCTGAAAAACTCTGACTTCTGCCATTTTACTGCTTGATTACAGAGACACAACTGCTCAACTACACTTCAGTTTCTCTTTCTCATTCACTCACGTGTTTCCTATTTCCTGGTTTTGTTTGAGTGATTGTTAATCAGTTGTGTTTGTGAGTCTGCAAAGCAGGTTCCTCCAAGTTCTTCCTCATTATACATATGCAGACATTATAATTATGTAGTGGAATCCACATTTTCCTTATATCTTGTATTATAAAAGGAAAAGGTGGAAAATTAACCATATTTAATAAAAAATTATGAAAAGGATGAAGGAACACCCATTTACAACATGAACTATAATGGTATCATCATCCGTAGTCTGTAGTAAAATCCTGGTACCTCTGTGTAAGGGCGTGTTTTTGTCTCCGGGTGCTTTCTAACTGACTGGTGACACGTGGCTCCACCACAGCTGGAGTCTCAGAGCATCAACAGAGCTGCTGATTCTCAGTCATGCTCAGTGACTTTGAGAGGAATAACATGAGGAATAAAGCAGCACTGAGGAATATTCACGTTTGATTTGTTCCATCATAATTTCATAAAACATCATCCAAACAGCAGGAATCATGGAGAGACTTTCAGCGCTGCTACTCATCACAGTCTCAGGTGAGTCTCAGTTTTTCTTCTTTCTCTCCTCAGAACCAATAGTGTCTGTCTGCAGACAAAGGATGCCCATTTCCCACAAGTTGATATGATTCTTTAGGGTCTTAATGAAAAGTCAATAATATACTTTGGTTAAGAATTCTCAATGGTTGTGTAAAACAACACCCTTTTTACCTTGTCAAAATGAGCTCTGCAAAAATCATCTCATTCTGGTCGAGGCTGCTTTAAATCCAAATGAGCTCTGCTCGCCCCGCCCCTTTCTTCTCTCTGTGGAGAGGCAAGCCTGTTTACTTTAGCCGCATTTAGCCGTGTTTAGCCGCTAAACTTGCTAACTAGCATATTATTAGGAAAGGCGATCGCAAAGATTTATATATAAAAAAAAAAACCCTTATACTCACTTCTGCTGTGAGTGAAGCTGGATGATGAATGATTTGCGTGAACATAGACGCATTTATGTAAAACACTCATGTCAATGACAAATGACAAATTTTTGTCCTGATATGTCACAAAAACATGCACCCTCACAGCTTTAAATTTCATGTTCAGGTTTTAACAACACTGATCTATACTAGAATAAATGATTAACAAGCTATAACCTAAAAATAAGTTACTAATTAAATGTGTGACGATACAGACAGGGACCCGTGACGCTGGAAGACACAAGAACACAAAACACTGACAAGGGCCGGAGCTCCATAATGTGAATAATGAAAATGATTTATTGACTATGATAATTTTAATTGAAAGGTAATCATAATAATAATAATAAAATGACACTTCATTAAATACTAAATCAGAACAGAGGTTGAGAAAAGCACAGAAACACATGGTCATTCAGCAGGACACACACACAATGATCTTAATGTCTATATGAGGATTTATTACACACATTTATTTCACTAACAGAAGTTCAGCTGCAGTATTAATGTCATAAAGAGAAAAGAAGAGACTCTATAACATCTCACTGATACTGATTCATCATGCAGCTCAAAGCATTATGGGTGGAAACTCTCTTCGCTCAATTCTGATCCTTCAACACTGATGACTCTCACTGATGATCCTTTAAGAAGACTAAACCCAGGATAGAGCGGCTGAGTGAATGTGGTCTGGACTGTGTGGATGAGGCTCACTGTATCAGAGACACTGTAGAAGGACAGAGTTCCTGCACTGTGATCCACAAACACTCCTATTCTCTTGCTGATGGGCTTCACAGGGAGATCAGTCTGTATGTTATTGTGTATGAATGAGTATCCAGAGGAAGAGCAAAACAAACTCCAGGACTGATCATTAAATCCAAACCTACACTCTTTACCCCATCCCTTCCTGCTGATGCTCTTATATGACACTGATATATGTACACTGTAATTTCCTTTCCACTGCTGCTCCCAGTAACAGCGTCCACACACACTCTCTCTACACAACACCTGATGATACACATCAAATCTGTCTGGAAGATCAGGATATGACTGGACTGTGCCAGCGGTAGTAATCTTTCTGTTGCCTTCAGTCAGACGTAGGTATTTATGTGTTGTGTTTGGATCTACAGTGAGCTGATGGAAATCTGATGGAGATAAAACACATCAGAATCAGGAATTATGAATCTGTTTGATCTTTTCGTATAGCTGATCTCTTAATGTTTAGTGTATCATCACTCTCTCAGTAGAGATGACCAGATATCCTATGCAAATCATAATTTACAACAATTATAAAACTCTTCTTTCACCTTCTACAGGAAGAACATGAATACACTCAGTGAGTTTTTCTGCTTTTTTTATTTATTTTTTTTTTTTTTACTGACTTACATTGTAGGAAGTCATTCCTGGTCCAGGGAACAACATTGGTGGATATAACTGCGGAAATCAACAGACATGAACAGTGTGATTCTCATGATCCTGCATCTATTCCAAAGATATTTCTAATACGATGTTCTCCATGATTTGAGATAATGATGGATTTGTTTCTGAGAGCAGATGAATCCAGGACTTTACCTCTGTCTGAGATCTTCTTGAGCTGCTCTTTGAAGATATCCTCCAGTTTGTCTCTCAGCTGACAGACAGATTATCTCAAACCATTGGAAGAGAAGAGAGAAATGAAGGGATCGTCATTTACTTCTGTAGTTTCAGGAGGTGCTGAGAGAGACTGGAAAATCTACAGAAAACAGAAATCAAACCATTAGCTCTACACTTCACCCAATACCCTGCACCAACATCAGATTTGTGCGGCTCTTGTTGACTTGACTGATCTTTAGTAACTCACCTCAATCCAGCACTTTCACAGTATCAGCTTCATTCTTCTCATATTCATTATATCACATTAGAGCTACAGATTCTAGAATTTGCTATATACACTATATGTGAACTTTCTAGGAAATAGTTTGCATGATGAAACATCTGCTGAGAACATAAATGTCCATCTAACAGCTCAAGCACATCAATGGAGTCTCCCTATAGGGTTGAGTAGCTCAAGGACAATGATTGGATTGATCATTATTCATAAATTTAGAGTGGTTAGAGACACTAAAACAAGTACCCTTAAGACACACTCACATATGGTTTGATTTCAGTATGCTGAAGCATTGCTAATATACAGCCTAACTTCATGTTTGGGGTCGTCATGGTTAAATTGTATCAGGTTCACCGATCACCTGATTCAATTTTAATAAACGCTACTCAGAATCAGTACTATCGAGCAAACATTTGGTAAAAAGTTTTGAACTGTTGGTGCCACTAGTCGTGTTTGAAAGCTAAATATGTCTTTCAGAAGAAAGAGCTCAGAAATGTGTTTCATAAGAGATTTTCAAAGCCATTTGTTAGCAGTGTGTTTCAAAAGAAGATGATCATTTGAGAATCTGACTGATGATTATATAATAAGACACTGATTAAATGTTTCTCTGTGAGTCTCCTGTCACAGCAGGATCTAATTTAAGTCCACTATAATCCTGTTCTTGTAGATCTCTGTTACCTGCAGGAACTGGATGTGATCCTGTGTGTGTGAAAGCTGCTCCAGCTCAGCATCTCTCCTCCTGAGATCATTGATCTCCTGCTCCAGTCGCTCCAGTCGTCCTTCAGCTCGACTCACTGCAGCCTTTTCCTGATCTCTGATCAGCCGTATCAGCTCAGAGCAGCTTCTCTCAATGCAGAGGATGAGCTCAGTAAAGATCCTCTCACTGTCCTCCACTGCTGTCTGTGCAGAGCGCTGTTAGACACACAGTGATTCAGGCTTCAGTGAGACTAAAAGAGGAGAGTCTGAACTGAAACTAAGACAAACTTCTCTTCTTCTCCAGACTCACCTTATGAGACTCCACAGCCTCTTTCAGCTGCTGAAGATCTTTCTCTCTCTGCTGGATTCTCTGCTGGAACATCTTCTGTGTCTCCTTCAGCTGGCGCTGGAGGACAAATGGATGATAGTGAATGTCACAGAAAACTACTGGCACTAAATCATCCATGAATCCAGGAAAAGTGGAGCTAAGGCTAAGAGGTTCAAACTCCAGAAGTAATGATCAGTTACAATCATTGAACATGAATTATGATAAATATTAAGGCCTGTTTTTTACATTGTAAGAGTAAGTATCATAAAAGTAAAACTGTCACAGACATAGAGCTTCACACTGACTGTGTTTCTATGTAATTAAGCTGCAGCTCTACAAAGAAAATAAACAAACTATTGCGGAGGTGTCAAACATATTTTCACTGAAAGCCACTGAAAGCAAATGCTTATATAACATATATAACATATTGTTAAATAACTGTCCCTTTATTTTATTATTACTTATTTAAGTTACAAATATTGTATATGCATTTGCATTGATGTAAAAATATATGTTATTGCTGTGTGTTACTTTAACATAAATCCTTTTTTTTTATCAGGTTAAGAAATTCACAGTACTCCATAAATCAAAGTAAATAAAGACAAATATCATCAAACACAATTCATTTTTACCATTATTTGTTTGACGTTTGAGAGGGACAGAACTAAGGTTTAACAAAAAATTGTGAGTTGCTAAGTACATATGCCGTAAAAAAGGGCCCGGTCTCATGAAAAAGCATATTAATAGCGTATCTACATTACATTTACTGGTTTACAGCACTTTTAATAAAACAATTTGCAAAAGTCAAGCTGGAATACCAAACAGGACGACAGGGAGATGCCAAAAGACCACTAAACCAGCTACCTTAGTGTGGTAGTGTAGTGTGGTTTATATACTGTCATTTCTAATCACTAAGACACTGACACTTAAACTAAACAACATGTCAGAAGTGCCAGTATACACGAAAAAGTGCTAAAGACTAAAATATAGAAGTGCTGGTACTGCGTAACAGTGCGTACCTGCCCACTTCAAGCACTGTACGCATTGTCTTGGTGTGCATATGACATGCAGTTTTGGCATACACGCACCTAAGGGAGCACGGGGCACAACCTAACGCTTTTTGAATTTCTCCGTTTGTGTAAATACATGCAGGGTTTAGAGTATAATTTTTTATCCACGTTAATTTCATACTTGTCTAGTACAAATATGTCGCTTTGATTCACAATTACAGTGTATATGTTTTTCATTATTTACCTCAAAAGAAAAAAAGTGAAATGTGACAATATACCCCATAGGTGGGGTACATTGTAACATGTGAGAGGCATGTTGTAACATGACCATATGACAGCTTAAAATGTTGTCTGAGTGAATGAAAACAATATACACGACAAACTAAAATATTTTATTACTAAAAAAAAAAGATTAACTTGATGAATGAGTTTCACAACGGACACATTGCAATCATGCATGGGATGGCCCTGATCGCAAAACACAGCTATACAGTATAGTTCAAAACAATGTAGATAAAACACATACAGACATTAAAAAAAAAAAAAAAAACACTCACCTCCCTCAAAACACTTTCATAGAACATGACCCTGATAGCACAGGTACATCTCTGAGATGTCTATTTGACGTCTGCATTTACATCTGCAAAATATATTTTTAGATTGTTTGCTCATCTGCAATAGGTATATAGGATGTTTCCTATCAGATGTCAAATAGACGTCTTTAGATGTCTTTAAGATGTTTATGATTTAGAATGTATGTAAAACTGACATCTTATAGACATCTGCCAGACATCCGTAAACAGCAGATGCTTTCCAGATCAAGTGATCTTTTACAGACATCTTGCAGACGTAAGTATGCTATCTGGGGAGTAACATAAATGAGCCAAAATGCTTTACATTTCTTGAAGTAATAATTTCTTAACATTAAACATTGATTGTCAGTCTTTATTCTCCTGTTTCTTGTGGTTTATTTTTCATAGTGAAAATTACATTGCTAATGTCATAGAGTATCATTAAAATAGCATGGCATTAAAATAATAGCAGATGTGGCTAATTTTAAATACCAATACTAAAAATACTAAAAACTGAGATGAAAAATTTACTTCAGCCAGAAATTTACTTTTACTCTCTCTCTCGTTTGGTTTGCTCTCTTTATCATCACTACACTGAGTATGATCACCAGTTTAAAAATACCTGTTTCTCTGTCCTCTGTGTTGCAGCTGAGACAGTGTCATGGTTTTTATGTTCATCCATCGTACACAGCACACATATACATTTCTGGTCAGTGCGACAGAAAACCTCCAGGATCTTCTCATGTTTCTGGCAGATCATCTCCTGCAGTTGTCCATTGGCATCAGTCAAATTGTGTCTTTTTCCTTCAAACCAACTCTCATGTTGTTCAAGGTGATTCTGACAGTAAGAGTTCAAACACACCAGACAGGACTTGAACGCTTTGTTTTTTCTTTCACGACAGACATCACACAGCACATCTCCAACTCCAGCTAAACAGTCAGCAGGATGTTTCCTCTTCTTCAGCTTCTCCACCACTTCAGTCAGCATGGTGTTTGTAGCTAAAGCAGGTCTTGGACTGAAGGTCTGTCCGCACTGAGGGCAGCTGTAGACTCTCATCAGGTCCTGCTGATCCCAGCAGCCTGTAATACAGCTCTCACAGTAATTGTGTCCACAGGGAATTGTCACTGGATCCTTCAGGAGATTCTGACACACTGGACACAAGAACTCATCCTGAAAAACTCTGACTTCTGCCATTTTACTGGATGAATTCAGAGACACATCCATGCAACAGCTCGACTGCACTTCAGTTTTACTTTCTCTGACTTCACGTGTTTCCTGTTTTTGTTTAAATGAAGTAAATTAGTTGTCTCTGTGAATTTAAAAATTATGAAACACCCATTTACAGGAAACATCATGGTGTTATCATGTTCTGTAGTGCTGTCCCAATACCTCTGTAAGTGGTGTGTTCTTGTCTCTAGCAGCTCTCTGATTGGCTGGTGACACACGGCCCTGCCCCAGCTGGAGTCTGAGACCGTCAGTAAAGCTGTTGATTCTCACAAGCACTCTGAGAGGAATAACGTGAGGAATATCTGGATGAGGAATAAAGCAGAACTGCAAATGAGTGTGTTTTTAACAGAGCCATTCAGTGTTGAATCATTTACTTCATTCTTCATATTTCAGTCATGTTCTGTTGTCCTTTAAAATATTGATAATATATGTAGAAAACATGTATATTTATTTAATTTTATACATAAATGTTTTGATGTAAAAGTGCAGAAAAAAAAAAAGATCAATAATTATTTCATTGTCAACTATTTCAACGCACACCAACACAAATGAAAAATCTTTCTGGGTCTCTTTAGACTTGAGAAATTGTTATTCCATAATGTAATATTTTTCAACAAAATATATCTCTGATCATTAGCTTATCAAATATTTTTAAGAAATGTAGTTTGAATATGTCATTGTCCCATGTCATATAATCTGAGAATTACCAGTATTTAACTTGCACTTGAAAGTGATCCGTTTTTTTTTTTTTTTTTTATGCTGTAGTTGTTCATCAATAGACGTACATATTCATGTTTATAAGCATAATTCAGTCCAAAACTGTGTGCAATATGGAGAAAAGGCTAAATGTATTTTACAAAAGCACTGATATAATTTCATAGATCATAGAAGTATTTTTGACACCTAATTACCCGGGGCCAAAATGACCTAAACACGTCATGTTTTTAAATGGTTGAAGTCAAGTCACCTTTACTTTTATACCACTTTATACAATACAGATTGTGTTTATCTCTTCACAAATTCCAAGTATGGGTCACAATACTTGGCCACACGTCACATCCTTTTCTTTTTTTAATAAAGAAATATTAATATTCATATCCTTAAGCAATAAAAACAGCTCCACTTCGTATACAGTATATTGTGTTTTTTTACTTAATATTGCATTATCTTATTCAAAAATATGATGTATGGTTATAAAATTAATCAACAGACTGATCGCTATGATGATTATTCCAATCCTGAATGTCTTAATACAGACTGTGAATTTAAGGTGCCCTCTATTGGGCAGTAAAGGTATTTTCCATTAGATTGTACCATTGAACTTAAGTGAACCAAAGAACTTCGGGCGATTTACACAATATGACAGTTACAACACAAACAAGTGTGATGTATGCCCCATAAAAACACTTCCAACCAGTGGGAGACGGTGAATCAATGATTAACATTGTGCTGCACATGGCAGCCTTGGTTTGTTGTTCCTTGGTACTTGGTACTATTTTCGTTTGTTTGTTCTTAACCAACTTATTTTTAGCTTTACAAGAAATGAACTCCTGGACATCAGAAATAGCACACCAAATACACTTTTTGCTGGACATTTTAGTCGGAGGATTCTATACAAGTGCTCCAGGTTACACAAATGAAGGGATGCTTGTGCAAAACTACCACACTAAATAAACAGATCAATTACACACTAAATAGGGAGGTAAGAGTGGCAAAGCAAAACTATTCTCAAAAACTGAAGAAAAAAAAAAAAAAAAAAAAAAAAAAAAGCTTATGCAATGATTCTACATCAGTGTACATCAGGCCTCACAGAACGGTATCATAAAATCTGATGATTACCAAAGAATTTTGGGGAGCAACATAGTGGCCAGTGTCAGAAAGCTGCGTCTCCACCAGAGGTCATGGGTCAATGCAGGACAATGACCCGAAACACACTTCAAAAAGCACTCAGAAATGGTTACAAACAAAGTGCTGGAGAGTTCTGAAATGGCCAGCAATGAGTCCAGATCTGAATCCCATAGAACACCTGTGGAGAGATCTCAAAACAGCAGTTTGGAGAAGGCATCCTTCAAATGTGAATGACCTGGAGCAGTTTGCAAAAGAGGAGTGGTCTGAAATTCCAATAGAGAGGGTAAGAAACTCATTCATGGTTACAGGAAATAATTGATTTCAGTTATTTTTTCCAAAGGGGGTGCTACCAAATATTAGGTTAAGGGTGCCAATAATTTTGTCTAGTGCATTTTTTGGGTTCTGTGTGGAATTGTATCATATTTGACTTTTCTCCTCTTTTTTGTGTTGTTCCAATGCAAAATAAAAAAATAAATAAATAAACAAATAAAATAAAATAAAAAATAAATAAATAAACATATGAGTAACAAAACATGTTCAACTACAGCAATTTTCTGAGAGAAGGGTTGCATTTTTTTGACAGAATTGCAAGGGTGCTGATATTTTTGCCCATGACTGTACACTGTACATACATACATAAATACATGAGATATATCTAGGTCAGTGACGCCTAAATTTTCTGTCTGATCGCATTTGTCAGGTAAAAATTAAAAAATTAAAAAAAAAAAAAAAAAATTAAAAATACCTCTCCTATGTATAGACCCACTTTAACTTTTTTTTTTTTTTTAAAAAAAGATTACTTATTTGTAATTGTTCTGTTATTTTAGAATGTTCCCTTTACTGTTTCCATGGCGACGCGTCACGATTGTCATGTGACACACCGCAGCCACTATAGCAGTGTATGACAGACGTATGGCTTTTATTTCGTTTTAATTTTTTTATACAAAATATTCACACATTTGCTTACCATGTCTTCAACTATCTGATATTCCGATTCACAAATACGTGTAAGTGAGTGTATTTTGCCGTTTTAAAACCTTTAGAAATGATCTGGATCATGATCTATAACGTGAGATGGGTGCCACCATGTTTGTTCGCGCTTCAGTTCAGAGAGTCCTGTCAGCCGGATTTACAGCACGTAAATTCACCAGTTTCTCCCGAAATACATGCAAGTAAGTGGCTTGTCTCCCCTCACAACCAGCAGTGAGCACTTCATAGCAGAGATGAGAAAGGTCTTTCACCACCCTGTTAGTGGAGCAGAGGTGCTTCAGCTCACACAAGGAACACGCAGTGTAGCTGAGTTTGCTATCGAGTTCCGCACCCTAGCTGCAGAGAGTGAGTGGGATCAGCGAGCCCTGAAAGCAGCGTTCCATCGTGCCCTATCCCCTGAGTTAAAGGATGAGCTGGCCTACAGAGATCCAGCCCCTTATTTAGAGTCTCTGATCAACGTTGCTATCAGACTGAACAACCGCATCCGAGACCGTCAAGGTGAACATCGTCATGAGACTCGACTGCCTGAGATTGTGGTGGTTAAAGGATTAGAACTAATTTAGCATAAGATACAGGGTCATGTAAGTCATCTGTAGGAGATAAAAACAAGACCCGCAAATCCGTGGCCACAGAACAGCAGAATATGAACGAATATGAATATGAAGCAGAATATGAACAACAGAATATGAAGTCTCTCGTTAAGCGTTTTCCTCCCGTAGAAAACCATTAACACTTAATATGGCTCAATGTATTAGATGCAATTAAAAGATCAAATTCGATATACAGTTTATTAATATAATGTATATGTAGGCTATATAGTGTTTTCCTTCGAAAAACGTGGCATAATGTGGCATAACGGATTAAGATGTTAAAGACTAAACTCAGTATGCTCCTATTAATTATTAAAACAACTACACACAAGCAGGTGAGCCCAGAATAAATGCAACGCCATGTACATTTGCATTTTTCCATAAAGAACAATCTCTGCAGCTGTTTTATATTGTCTTTTGTTTATATTGATTTTCTATAGGAGGAAAACGTCTGTTTAACGCATTGCGTTCTGGGCTCGTCTGCTTGCCTATATAGAGTTGGTCCTTTTACTATCACATAATGCCTTTCTTATGCGAGTGGCATTGTAATTTAGTTTAATTTCTTGTCTTCCCCACCTGGCTACTGTTGTAAAATGTTGAGAGATTCAATTAATTAATTAATTAATTAATTAAATAAATAAATAAATAAATAAATAAATAAAATAAAGTAAAAATGAAATCGAATGCAAGTGACGTCACTTCCGGAAGTGCAGTTGTCTGAGAGTGCAGGTGTCTGAGAGTGCAGGTGCAGATGTCTGCAGCCAGACCCTATTGCCTCAGTTGCAAGTGAAGACAGCCTCATGCTTTCTTCAGCTGCTGTAGGTCACGGGAAGGGAGTGGGGTTTGAGACATCCAGAAGAGCCTGTAGAGCCACTGAAGGCAGCCTCATGCTACCATATGCTGTGGGAGCTGGAGGCCACTGAAAAAGAAAAGGATTAAAAGTAACGGGAGGTAAAAGACTGAGATGTGAGGGCCTGTGTTGCACGCGGAAGCAACTTTAGGCTTGTTTCAGCTGCTGGGAGTTCTGCAGTAAATGCTAGAATGCTTGAGTGGCCTGCAGTGTTGCCAACCCAGCAAATTTGTTGCTAGATTTAACAACTTCACAGACCACCCTAGCAACTTTTTTTTTTTTTTAAATATATTTTATTATTATTATTAAATTATTTATTTTGAATTATTATTATTAGTATTATAATATTTATTTATTTATTTATTTATTTATTTATTTATTTATTTATTTATTTATTTAATATGTTATATGTTTATGTTAATATTTGACTTTTGCAACTTTTCATAAAAAGTGAAAAATATATATATATATAAAAAGACACGCTTTTCCTCTTAACCACACAAAATGAATAAAGTGTTGAAACAGCTGGCCAGCTGAGCAGCAGATCAGCTGGTAAGAGAGGTGCTTAGCAGTAAGCTTATCATGTACAAATTAGGTTGCTAATTGCACTGCTTCAACAAAGACATTAATAGTTGCTTTATGATACACATTAATTGTGAGTATGCACCTATGATTGTTAATTTTAGGTGCACTGTTGAACTTATTTTTCTTGAAAATCGATCTTTTTTCCATCTTATCTCTCTGTGTACAATGTGTAATTTAAAACCCAGCTAAATGCTAGTAAAAATTAATACGGAACATTTGAGTAATTTCGTTTAGTGACTTCACCTACAAACACATACACACACAAAAATCATTTACAACATGGCCTGTGTCATGCTAGTGACTGCTACGAGAGCTGGAGGCCTGACTGCATGTGGCACTGCGGCTGGAAGAGCCGCGGTGAAAAGTTGAGCCGAAGTGGGAAGCAAGTGAGGTTTTGCTGCGGTGAGAACTGGGACGCAACCCAGGCTCGCTGATGCCTGCCGCTGCGACCCAACGCTCGAGGAGAGCCGGGTCTTGTGCGGGAATATGGTGGTGTCGAACGAGGAGAGTTCAGGTCTTTGCTCGATCTATTGGCCTTCTTGGTGGCTGGAGTGGATTTAGGAGTGAGGTTGGCTAATCTGCAGGGTGAAAAAATATTTTGTACGTGTCCGCTTTGTTTGTCCTCTGCAAGAATGGTTCGTCGAGATTAAACAGCGTATATTGTCCACTTTTCGAGCGGAGGACATATTGGCATGGTCGAATGATACGAGAATGCCGGGGAAGAAATTGGAAGTCTCGCCGGTGGAGGCTAACCAGTGTGTGGCTAATCAAGTGGAGCGAAGGTTGCAATGAAGCGTGGTGCTTGACGGCAGTTGTGACAGGGGATCTCGTGTAACGTTACGGGTCTCGTCGTTGTGCGGAAACGTTGAGTCTGTGATATAATGGCCAAAGGAGCAAAACCGAATGCCGAAAAACAGTCGAATGACAGAGGTAAGTCGGCTGCGTGCATATATATGACTTGTGCTAGTTTGGGTGATTAGCTAGACGAGTTGCACCTGTGCCGAATTAGTTGATTATTTGATCATGCTCCTGCCGAACTTTGTTATCAAACATCATTAATGAAAATGATTTATTGACTGTGATCATCTGAAAGAAAGGTAATTATGATAGTGAAACGATATATGTGACACTACATTAAAAGTAAATCAGCACAAACAGAGTTTGAGAAAAGCACAGAAACACAAAGACATGGTCACTAAGCAAGACTCACACACTGATCTTACTGTTTATATGAGGATTTATTACACACATTTATTCTGACATGTTATTTCACTGACAGAAGTTCAGCTGCAGAATTAATGTTATGAAGAGAAAAGAAGAGACTCTATAACATCTCACTGTTACTGGTTTATCATGCATCTCCGAGCATTATGGGTAGAATCTCTTTTCAGTCTATTCTGATTCATCAACAATGTTTGTCAGTTTCACTGATGATCCAGATCCAAACCCAAACCCAGGATAGAGTGGCTGAGTGAATGTGGTCTGGACTGTGTAGATGAGACTTATTGTTTTAGAGATTCTGTAGAAGGACAGAGTTCCTGCACTGTGATCCACATACACTCCTATTTTACTGCTGATGGACTTCCCAGGGAGACCAGTCCGTATGTTATTATGTCTAAATGAGCAACTGAAGGGACAGCAGAACAAACTCCAGGACTGATCATTAGATCCAAACAAACACTCACCCTGTCCCTTCCTGCTGATGCTCTTATATGACACTGATATTCGCACACCATCAGTTTCACTCCACTCCAGCTCCCAGTAACACCGTCCACACACACTCTCTCTACACAAAACCTGACGATACACATCAAATCTGTCTGGATGATCAGGATACGACTGGACTGTGTAAGTGTGAGCAATCACTCTATTCCTCTCAGACAGAAGGAGGTATTTGTTCAGTGTATTCAGATCCGGAGTGAGCTGATGGGAATCTGATGGAAATAAAACACATCAGAATCAGGAATTATGAATCTGTTTGATCTTTTCATGTAGTTGAACTCTTCATGTTCATTGTATCATTAGTGTTTCAGTACAGATGACCAGATATCCTTTGCAAATCATCATTACATCATCAAATATGAAACTTTTCTTTCACCTTCTACAGGAAGATGAACAGACTCAGTGAGTTTTTCTACTTGTTTTTCTACTTGTGAGTTTTTCTACTTGTTTTTTTTTTTTTTACTGACTTACATTGTAGGAAGTCATTCCTGGTCCTGGAAACAATGTTGGTAGATGTGACTGTGGGAATCAACAGACATGAACAGTGTGATTCTCATGATCCTGCAAGACATTTCTAATATGATATTCTTCATGATATGACATGATGATGGATTCGTTTCTGAGAGCAGATGAATGGGCTTTATGGGCCAGGACTTTACCTCTGTCTGAGATCTTCTTGAACTCCTCTTTGCAGAAATCCTCCAGTTTGTCTTTCAGTTGAAGGACATATTCTCTCAGACCATCAGAAGAGGAGAGAGAAATGAAGGGGTCCTCTTTTACTTTTGTAGTTTCAGGAGGTGCTGAGAGAGACTGAAAAATCTACAGAAAACAGAAATCAAACCATCAGCTCCACACTTCACCCAAACAACCTGCACTAACATCAGATTTGACTTGACTGATCATTAGTAACTCACCTCAATCTAGCACTTTCACAGCATCAGCTTCATTCTTCTCATATTAATTACATCCCATTCAATTAACAGATTCTAGCATTTGCCACTTACACTCTATGTGAACTTTATATGTGAAGGAAAAGGAGCTCAAAGGCTACAATTAGATTGACAATATTTAAAACTTTACTGAAATTTCATGAGGACCGTTAAGACAACATCAGGTTTGATTTGGTTTGACTGAATACACTGAAGTATTGTTAATATACAGACTGCTTTATGTTTGGGGTCTTTGTGGTCAAATTTGCTAACAAGTTCACTGATTTCACTGAAACATAATGAATCAGAAGGAAAAATTTGGTAAACATTTTAAACTGTCTGTGGTGCTAGTGGTGTTTGACAGCTAAATATATAAAGAGTTCAGATGCAAAAGCCTCTAAATCCATCTGACTAATTTCTTTAAAATGAGCATTTCTTTCTGGCTACTTTGTATAGGTTTCTATGTAAGTACTGGAACTTCTGATTGGGCTGAGGCTGGATTTTAGCGAGTCTGAAGTAAAAGTATTTGATGAACATGTGTCAGCAGCATTCACTCACTATCATTATCTCATTTTTGACCGAGATGGCTTTTAGCTGGTTTTGCATCTGAACTCTTCATATCTTCTAGAAGAAAAGAGCTCAAAGAAATGATTCCTAAGAGATTTCCAGAGCTGAAAGCCATTTTGTAAACCATTTATCTCTTTTAAAAGAAAATTAAAGTCTGATTGATGATAATATAATAAGACACTCATAAAATGTTTCTCTGTGAGTCTCCTGTCACAGCAGGATCTGACTCAAGTCCACTATGATCCTGTCCTTCTAGATCTCTCTTACCTGCAGGAACTGGATGTGATCCTGTGTGTGTGAAAGCTGCTCCAGCTCAGCATCTCTCCTCTTCAGATCATTGATCTCCTGCTCCAGTCGCTCCAGTCGTCCTTCAGCTCGACTCACTGCAGCCTTTTCCTGATCTCTGATCAGCTGTATCAGCTCAGAGCAGCTTCTCTCAATGGATGGGCGGATGAGCTCAGTGAAGATCCTCTCACTGTCCTCCACTGCTGTCTGTACAGAGCGCTGTTAGACACACAGTGACTGAGGCTTCAGTGGGACTGAAAAAGGAGAGTCTGAACTGACACTAAGACAAACTTCTCTTCTTTACCAGACTCACCTTATGAGACTCCACAGCCTCTTTCAGCCGCTGAAGATATTTCTCTCTTTGCTGGATTCTCTGCTGAAACATCTGCTGCATCTCCTTCAGCTGCTTGTGCAAGACAAATGGATGTGAATGTCACAGAAAACTACTGGAAATAAATCATCAATGAATCCAGGAAAAGTGGAACCGATAAACAAAAACTTCTAGGAGTGATTGTTTACTTGATCTCTAGTTTTAAATACCTGTTTCTCTGTCCTCTGTGCTGCAGCTGATACAGTATCATGGTTTTTATGTTCATCCATCATACACAGCACACATATACATTTCTGGTCAGTGCAACAGAAAACCTCAAGGATCTTCTCATGTTTCTGGCAGATCATTTCTTGCAGTCGTCCAGTGGCATCAGTCAAATTGTGTCTCTTTCCCTTAAACCAGCTCTCATGTTGTTCAAGGTGATTCTGACAGTAAGAGTTCAGACACATCAGACAGGACTTGACGGCTTTGTATTTTCTTCCAGTACAGACATCACACTGCACATCTCCAGCTCCAGCGTCACAATCAGCAGGACGTTTTCTCTTCTTCAGTTTCTCCACCACTTCAGTCAGCATGGTGTTTCTAGCTAAAGCAGGTCTTGGACTGAAGGTTTGTCTGCACTGAGGGCAGCTGTAGACTCTCATCTCATTCTCCTGATCCCACCAGCCTGTAATACAGCTCTTACAATAATTGTGTCCACACTGAAGGGTCACTGGATCCTTCAGTAGATTCTGACACACTGGACACAAGAACTCATCCTGAAAAACTCTGACTTCTGCCATTTTACTGCTTGATTACAGAGACACAAGCACAGCTCAACTACACTTCAGTTTCTCTTTCTCATTCACTCACGTGTTTCCCGTTTCCTGGTTTTGTGTTTGAGGTACACAGTGTTGGGGAATAACTAGTTATATGTAACGGAATTACGTATTTTATTTACAAAATAAATGTAATTCTTATTAGTTAGTTACTGAGTAAAATTGTGTAAATAAATTACAGTTTCTAATGAAAATGGAAATGCATTTTGTCTGTTGCACATTATGAATGAGGTTGGAGTTCACTTTCAGGAATTTGTCATGACGTATCATGCTGCATCCAGTGTAGACAGCAACATTGATTTCATGAGTTCGTATAATAAATAGAGTAAAGGTTATGCGTATTTGGCATGCTTTCCGACAGGAGGGCTCTAAGCTCGGAATTTTGTCCCGAATCCAGAGTACCCCGCAAAAAGCAACTGAGCAAAGGACAACAACCAGACGGATCAACTATAATCCCAAAATGAGCACCGAAATTTGACGGGCTGGTGTTTCGGCAAGAAGCCCACGCAACCTCTGACAGGAGTATATAAAGGAGGATCAGCATGTTTTGGGCTATCCGACCAGGGGGGCCCGTACTGCCTCCAATGGCAACAGCTTTCAGCGCTAGGCAGACGGCTTCTACTAGCCAATGGACTAGGAGCAGTGTGATTTGGGAAGCCAGATCTGGAGCGATCAAGGTCAGCTTGCAGGGTCGGACGGGTGAAACCTACTGGCCGATAACAACTGGCCGAGTGGGCAAGACTCGAATCAGCTGACCAGGAAGGTCCACATAGCTTTTGACAAGAGCAGCTCACAGCATCGAATGGGTGGAACTTACCAGTTGACGGATGGGTTAAACTAAATTTGAAGTGCCCAGTCAGGAGGGCTTTCGTATCATCCGACGGGAGTTCAATACTCATGCCATTGTACAGGTAAGCCTCGCCTTTAGTTGGACGAAAAAAGAAAAGTCAGAGTTGCTCAACCGGAAGGCTCTTGCAGCATCCAACGAGAGTTCAGTACCTGTGGCATCAGACGGGTAAGCCTTGCTGGTAGTCAGATGGAAAAAGGCAAATTTGCTTGACTGGGAGAGTCTCGCAGCGTCAGATAAGCCTCACGGATAATCATCAACATTCACGAACCACTGATATTTTTAATTAAAAGTAAAGCCTACTGTGTGCATGGTTTGGCATGGCAGAATGGCAGCAAAGAGCACTCCTATTAAAAAGCTGACATCTCATTCCATGGGAATCCCACAAAGTTTTGAAATAATAGTAAGGTGAACATATGCACAATGAATATTTTAATAATGTCCCAGAAATCAACATTGGGAGTCCCGCAAATAATTTTATTCTCCCGCATCCCGCACACACACAAGTCTCTACCCAACCGCACCCACTGTCTGTTCCGCACCACTCTCTGTTGCGTTGGGTCTCACGGGAGTGCGGGTCTAATGCAGGAGATGCGAAATGAAAGGGCAGCCTTGAGGAATAATGCACATGGCAAAGTTTAAGTAGCTGAGCAGAGATAGGGGCTGTGGTAAGAGGGTGGATTTTATGAGGGTGACTCCTATCGATTTTTTTCCTTGGGCAGAGACCTGGAATTTAACTGAATTTAAATTATTGTCTAGTAACTCAATGGATGTGGCAGGACCCATCTGTTGAGCTCAGAAAAAAAAACCTTTTTGAACTGTAAGGATATGCGCAATTGGGATGGCATCGGAGGTGAGATGATTAGAAAGTCACTGAGCAAGTGAATGAAGTGAGGAATTGCGTAAATGTTTGAAAAAATCTAACAAACAGCTTCTGATAGCATGTCAAAAATCTTGGGGCATCCAAAAGTTAAGCGTACAGCAAAACAGAATTTCCCGTGCCATGAATCTGGATAGATGGATAGACAGATAGGAAAGATTAGATTGATAGATAGATAGATAGATAGATAGATAACCATCAGTGTGAAAACTAAGGTGATGTCGACTTTTGCCATCCAAGCGCCATGACCCATGATTGTTAACATATAGATCACATGATTAATATCGCGATAGAGGAAATTTGTCAAGAGGAATCAAGTTGTTTATGATTGGGAACGGGGAATTATGTGAAGCTGATGATTATAAGGTGTTTCGTATTTAAGAATTTCGTAGTAGCTACTCCGTTGGAGTTAATCCAGAAACCTAGGAGGAGTGGATTGGAGGTTACTACAGATAATGTTTTGATAGAGTGGGCATTCCACACTTGGTTTAAAACCATGTTTGAGGTCAGACAGCAGAGAATGTCTGGATGTTAAGATTGATAGGTAGGCAATACATATTCACAGGAGTTGATATGTATGTATGTATGTATGTATGTATGTATGTATGTATTTATTTATTTATTTATTTATTTATATTGAATGACTTAAAGGAGAAGTTTACTCCCAGAACAAGCATTTACAGATAATTTACTCACCCCCTTGTTATCCAAGATGTTCATGTCTTTCTTTCTTCAGTCTGTAAGAAACTATATTTCTTGAGGAAAACCTTACAGGAATTATCTCTATATAGTGGACTTCAGTGGTGCCCCCAAGATTGAACTTCCAAAATGCAGTTTAAATGCAGCTTCAAATGGTTCTAAACCATCCCAGCCGAGGAAGAAGGGCCTTATCCAGTGAAACGATTGCTCATTTTCGAAACAAAGTGACAATTTCTATACTTTTTAGCCTCAAATGCTTGTCTTGCCTATGTCTGCGTGATCGCTGTCTTTTCTGAGTCAATACAGTTAGGGTTAGGGTCGAAAAACTTCCCAAACTTCAAAATCATCATATATCGCAGCAGAAGTACCGACCCAGTGTTTACAAAGTAGAAATGCAAAGAAGATCAAATGTTTTTTACAACAAAAACGGTAAAAAAAAAAACAAAAACAAAACGAAGTAGGATGATTTCGAAGTTAAAGAAGAAAACGTGATGAGAGTTTTTTGACATTCCATAACTGTATTGACCTGGATTACACAGACTACGCACGTGCATCACAGAGACGAGATAAGACAAGCATTTGAGGTTAAAAAGTATATAAATTGTCAATTTTTTTTTTCGAAAACGAACAATCGTTTCTCTAGATAAGACTCTTCTTTCTTGACTGGGATCATTCAGAGCCATTTGAAGCTGCATTTAAACTGCATTTTGGAAGTTCAAACTTGGGGGCACCATTGAAGTCCACTATATAGAGAGAAATTCTGGAATGTTTTCCTCAAGAAACATAATTTCTTTATGACTGAAGATAAAGACATGAACATCTTGGATGACAAAAGGGTGAGTAAATTATCTGTAGACTTTTGTTCTGGAAGTGAACTTCTCCTTTAATAATAGGGCATACAGGCGGGCATGATCACCGCTGGTGATGTGAAGCTATCGGCAATGTTGTCTGGTGCATTTGCAGACATATAAATTGCTGCATAGCTGCCTGTTGTTTGTAAATTTCCCTCCATAATTAGGATTCGTGTTATTGGTGGCAGATCTTGGTACGTAGCTGGTGGATTTAACTGGGGATGTATCAAGCCAATAGGGAACATAGGGATTAATTTGTGGGCATGACATGGTGGAAAGTGCCACTGATCTGCAGATCATGCATTAAATATTTCTGAGCCTAAAATGGGCTGTGCGCCCCAGCAGGGGGATTGGTTCCAATGGGAGACCCATCCTGTGCATTTTGCAGAGAAGAGCTTGTGATGAAAGCATTTTATTAAATGTGTTGCCTGTTGTTCTTCAAAATACTGAGACATACTTAGAGACATAGCTTGTGACTTACAAATAATATAAAATAAATAATACAAAACAGTCAATATATAAATGTTTTGATATATAAGCACACACAAATATATTCAGTGATGATTTCATTGTTAAATATTTTCCTCTATTGATTAATTGTTGCAGCTCTGATTTATATATAATTTCTTTATTTCAGTTACACAAATTGTCTTTGAATGCAGAATGATTCTCTGTTGGCTGAATGATTCAGATGATCCAGAGTCACAGTGCTGTGTGTGAGGCTGCTGTGGGACACACTGACTCCGGATACGAGCAGCCACCGCTCTACATGCTTTGAAAGATTCACAGTAAGACACACACAAACACACATTTACTTACAGTGCTTTTCCACTGCATGGTATGTTTCAGTACAGTTCACTTTTGGGGGGTTTTCCACTATGTACAGTACCTGGTACCTGGTACTTTTTTCAGTACCTACTTGGCCGAGGTTCCAAGCGAGCTGTACCGATACCAAAATGCAACGTGTGAACCCTGCTGATCACTGATTGGCCGGAGAGAACTGAACTTTGAACTTGCGACACAAGACACTAAACTCACTAGATTTAAATCAGCACAGCCAGCAAAGGGTCGAACACAACTTTTTTTTTTTTTTTTTTTTGAACGAACACAACTATTTTGAATAAGCACACCCTTTTTTTAACCAAAATATTGGCTGTTTCGTGGTTTGTTGAGGAATTACAGAAGTTCCTCTTGTTGATAGCCGAGAAGTGGATCCAGTGAGAGCTTGATGGGGCGATGTGTATAATCTCGCCCACTCTAAGGTGGTACTAAACTGCAGCAGTGGTTTTGTGAGATTTTGTGAGGTGTTGGTCACTTTTAGGTACAAATAAAATATGGCTAAGTAGGCACACACACACACAGACAATTGTAACATTTTAATTTTAATTTCATATCATTTACAGGTTTTAACCACTGATCTATAATATAAGAAATTATTAACAAGCTGTAACATAAAATAAAAATGAATTCCACAGTTAATAATACAAAATGTGTGATAATAAAAACAGTGACTCATGACACTGGAAGACAAAAGAACAGAGCTCCATAAAGTGAACAATGAAAATTATTTATTGACTGTGATCATCTGAATGAAAGGTAATTATGATAGTAAAATGATAGATGTGACACTGTCACGGTGTGGTTGTGTGGGGAATGAGGAGTAGGAACGAGGAGCTTAGAACATTATTATAATAATCCACAGGAACGAACAGGCACAGCAGGGAATCAAACGCAAACACAGTGTACAAGGCTTTAAGAACCAACAATCAAACTGTGCAAAAAACCAAACTTATATACTCAGACTAATCAGGGGGAGACAGGTGTGAACAATCAACGTAATAATTAGAGACAGAAACGGAAAGACCAAATAAGGGCATACAAGGAGAAAACACACAAAACAATCCACAGGGGTGTGACAGACACTACATCAAAAACTAAATCAACACAAACAGAATTTGAAAAAAAGCACTGAAACACATGGTCACTAAGCAGGACACACACTGATCTTACTGTCTATATGAGGATTCATTACACACATTTATTCTGACATGTTATTTCACTAACAGAAGTTCAGCTGCAGTATTAAAAGAAGAAAAAGAAAAGAAGAAAAGAAGAGACTCCATAACATCTCACTGTTACTGGTTTATCATTCAACTTCGAACATTATGAGTAAAATTTATCATCAATCTATTCTGATTCATCAACAATGTTTGTCAGTTTCACTGATGATCCAGCTCCAAATCCAAACCCAGGATAGAGCGGTTGAGTGAATGTGGTCTGGACTGTGTGGATGAGGCTCATTGTATCAGAGACACTGTAGAAGGACAGAGTTCCTGCACTGGGATCCACAAACACACCTATACTATTGCTAATGGACTTTACAGGGAGAGTATACTGTTTCTTATTGTGGGAGAATGAGTATCTACAGGGAGAGCACAACAAACTCCAGGACTGATCATTAGATCCAAACAAACACTCAACACCTTCCTTTCTGCTGATGCTTTTATATGACACTGATATTCGGACACCATTACTTCCACTCCACTCAATCTCCCAGTAACAGCGTCCACACACTCTCTCTCTACACAACACTTGACGATACACATCAAATCTGTCTGGATGATCAGGATACAACTGATCTGTGTAAGTGTGAGCAATCACTCTGTTGCTCTCAGACAGACGGAGGCATTTATTCAGTGTGTTCAGATCCGGAGTGAGCTGATGGGAATCTGATGGAGATAAAACACATCAGAATCAGGAATTACGAATCTGTTTGATCATGTAGCTGAAATCTTCATGTTCATTGTATGGTTAGTGTTTCATTACAGATGACCAGATATCCTTTGCAAATCATCATTTACATCATCAAATATGAAACTCTTCTTTCATCTTCTACAGGAAGAACATAAACACACTCAGTGAGTCTGTTTTTTTATTTTTATTTATTTATTTTTTTACTGACTTACATTGTAGGAAGTCATTCCTGGTCCTGAGAACATTGGTGGATGTGACTGTGGAAATCAACAGACATGAACAGTGTGATTGTCATGATCCTGCATCCTTAGACATTTCAGTAACACTTTAAAATACAGTTCCGTCATTAATGAATAAATACAGGAACAAATGACTAATGCACTATTAACATTCTAGTAACTACTATTAACTAACAAGAAACTCTGATTAACGAATCAGTAAGTCATAGCACTCAGTTGAATGTGGTAGTTCACTATTAGCTAATGAGTAACTACTATTTTTTCTCATATCATATTTCCCAGAGAGCTATTAGGCAAGGCAAGTTTATTTATATAGCACATTTCATACACAAAGGTAATTCAAAGTGCTTTACATAAAAGGAAGTAGAATAATCATAAAAACAATAATAAAAACAATAATTCACAAAGAGGCAGTAGAATAATCATAAAAACAATAATCATAACAATAAAACAAAAAATTAAAACTTTTAAAATGATTTAAAAATTGATTTAGAATAAAATTTAAGACAGTTAAAAAGAAAAAGGATTATGCTCATTCATTAAATGCACAGCTAAACAGATGAGTTTTGAGTCTAGATTTAAATGTAGCTAATGTTTTAGCACATTTGATCTCTTCTGGAAGCTGATTCCAACTGCGAACTTCCAACTTCCAACTTTTTGTGTGAACCCTTGGTATTTCTAACTGACTCGATCCTAATGATCTGAGTGGTCTGTTAGGTTTATATTCAGTGAGCATATCTGCAATGTATCTAGGTCCTAGGCCATTGAGTGATTTAGAAACGAGTAAAAGTACTTTAAAATCAATTCTAAATATGACTCAAAGCCAGTGTAGGGATCTGAGGACTGGTGTGATATGCTCAGATTTTCTGGTTCTAGTCAGAATCCTGGCAGCAGCGTTCTGGACGAGCTGCAGCTGTCTAATGGTCTTCTTGGGAAGGCCAGTGAGGAGACCATTACAACAGTTCACCCTGCTTGTGATAAAGGCATGAACAAGTTATCCGAGTCTTGACTGGAAACAAAACATCTAATTCTTGCAATGTTTTTGAGATGATAGTATGCTGATTTAGTTACTGCTTTGACATGACTACTGAAACTAAGGTCTGACTCCAGAATCACATCAAGATTCCTGACTTGGTTTTTAGTTGTTTGATCCCTAGAGTCACGGTATGCGTTCACCTTAAGAACTTCCTCTTTGCTTCCAAATGCAATGACTTCAGTTTTCTCCTCGTTTAACTGAAGGAAGTTCTGGCACATCCAACTGTTAATTTCATCAATGCATTTGCAGAGGGAATCAATGGGGCTGTAGTCATTTGGCGATAATGCTAGGTAAATCTGGGTATCATGAGCATAGATGTGATTTGGTTCTTTCTCATTATTTGACTTAGTGGGAGCATATACCATCTAAACAGGAGCGGCGCAAGAATTGAGCCTTGAGGGACTCCGCATTTCATGGACGTCCACTTAGACTGATGCTCTCCTATACTCACATAATAACCTCTCCCTTCTAAGTATGACCTGAACCAATTAAGAGCCATCCCAGAAAGCCCGACCCAGTTTTCCAGTCTCTCTAGAAGAATGTTATGATCGACAGTGTCAAACGCAGCACTAAGATCTAGTAGTACCAGCACTGATATTTTGCCAGAATCAGAATTTAAGCGAATATCATTTATTATTTTAACAAGCGCTGTCTCTGTACTTTGATGTGGTCGGAAACCAGATTGAAAATTGTCCAGGTATCCATTTGAGTTTAAGTATTTGTTCAACTGATTGAAAACTACCTTTTCAATAATCTTGCCTATAAAAGGAAGATTTGATATTGGTCTATAGTTGCTCAGTGTGGTGTTATCAAGATTGCTCTTTTTCAGAAGAGGCTTAACAACTGCAGTTTTCAGGGAATTTGGAAAAGTCCCAGAAAGAAATGAGGTGTTCACCATTTCTAGGAGATCTGCTTCTAAACAGTTAAACACACTTTTGAAAAAAGATGTGGGAAGTGTGTCAAGGTTGCAGGTTGAGCATTTAAGGTGCTGTACTATTTCTTCCAAATTTTTGCTATCAATTGCTTCAAAAACAGACATAGTGACTTCTTTTTGAAATTGTGGTCGAATCTATGTGACCTCCGCATAACTTGAGGATGTGCTAATCACCTTTCTGATATTATTGATCTTCTCTGAAAAGAAGGAAGCAAACTCATTGCATTTGCTGTCGGAGAGCATTTCACTGGGAATCTGACTTGGGGGGTTTGTTAGTCTCTCAGCGGTAGCAAAAAGAGTGCGAGTGTTGTTTATGTTCCTGTTTATAAGGTTTGAGAAGAACTTCTGTCTTGCTGTGGCTAGTTACACATTGAAAGCATGAAGGCTGTCTTTATAGATGCTATAGTGAATTTCAAGTTTCGTCTTCAGCTACATCCGCTCAGCTTTTCTGCATTGTCTTTTCATACTCTGTACTGCTGTTGATTTTCTCCAAGATGATTTTTGTCTGCCAGTCGTCTTACTGACTTTCACTGGTGCAGTGTCATCAATGACATTCTTAACTTTTGAGTTAAAGGACTCCGGCAGAAGATCAACAGAGTCTGCAGAAATGCTTGGCATTGAAGATATAGCCTTCATAAACAGCACACTAGTGTTTTCATTAATGCATCTCTTTCTGACAGAGACGGATCTAGATTCAGTGGTAGCAGAGATCAATATATCAAAGAAAATACAGAAGTGATCAGATAGTGCTACGTCCTTAATGACAATGGATGAAATGTTTAAACCCTTACTAATGAGTAAATCAAGAGTGTGTCCACGATTGTCTGTGGGTCCATGCACATGCTGAATCAGGTCAAAAGTGTTTAAAACGGTTATAATTTCTTTTGTGGTTTTGATTTCTGCATTTTCTGTGTGAATATTAAAATCCCCTGCAATAACAAAACAGTCAAACTCTGAGGAAATCATTGATAACAGTTCTGTGAACTCTTCAACAAAGGCTGGAGAATATTTTGGAGGCCTGTAAATAATGATAAATAGAAAGCGTGGAGCGCCTTTCAGCACAATCCCTAGATATTCAAAAGACAAGTACTGACCAAATCACACTTGCTTGCATTGATAGACATCTTTAAATAAAGCAGCTACACCGCCACCTCTCCTAACAGCTCTGCAGACACTCATGAAAGTAAAGTTAGGGGGGGCTGTTTCATTTAGGACTGTTGCACTGCAGCTGTCTTCAAGCCATGTTTCATTTAGAAACATAAAATCCAGGTTGTATGTGGTTATTAAGTCATTGATCAGAAATGATTTATTTTTTAGTGAGCGAATGTTTAAAAATGCTAACTTGATGCCATTGCTTTTTGTCTCTAGAGCAGTCTTAATTTGATACCTAATAGGCTGCAGATTAGATGGGTCAGCAGTACAGCTTGAGAAGGCCTTAGACTTTCTATCACGTGATAAAACAGAGATAGAGAAAGCTACAGGCACACTGGGTTGCCGCTTGTTCTGTAAACATCCCTGAATGTAGATGCTATCGTAGTGGGGACCCGACACATATCACTGACAGTTGTTATCAGTTGTTTTTGGTTCACCTACAGCAGATGGAGGAGGGTTTGGGCCCTGGCGTTGTGGCAGTGGCCGGAGAGCTCTCGAAGGAGGAGGAGGGCGAGCTGGGCCCACAGGTTTTGCCAGCCATTTTTTTGTTGATATCTGGGGCTTGCAGCAAAAGAATGGGAGAGTCTGGTTCCAGCATATTCTAGTTCCTCCATTTTCTGCGAGAAGCTTAGAAGTGGAGATGCTGGAGAGAGGGATAATGTGTCTGGTGAGCGGGGCTCTGGCTCTGGTGTTTCTGGTGGCTGAAATATGTTGTCCTGACTTCCCTGGCTGTTTACCAGAAAGTCGTCCTTCGGCGCTGAGTCTTGGAGCTGTTGTAGTACGTCACAGTCTGTCTGTGATGAGCTCTGTGGGCAGGGCTCAGCCGGGATGGTGTCCATGAGCAGTGCTTGTTGTGGCTGTGTAGCGTTGTGAGTGTCCTTGTGGGATGTGTCGACCACATGACGACTCTGAAGCTGATGTCCTGTGGTCACTCATACTTTGTCCAGGTGTGTGTGTGTCATTCATGTTGGGTGGACTGGCACACTTCACTGAAGGATGACGGAGTGAAAAATAGATGTTGTCCTTTAGCACTCTTGCACTAAGTTTGTTTGGGTGGAGGCCATCCAGTTTAAACAGTTGTCTATGGCCCCAGAAAAGATTGAAGTTGTCGATGAAGTTGACTCCTTTTTGACTGCAGGTTCTTTGTAGCCATGTATTCAGCCCAAGCAATCGTGAAAACATGTTAGATCCCCTTGCTGGGAGTGGTCCGCTGATGAACGGCTGAACTTCAAGTCTTCGAAGTGTTTCGATGAGTTCACTGAAATCCTTCTTCAGGAGTTCTGACTGCTCTTTCTGAATATCATTCTTCCCCACATGGACGATGATTCAATTTGCAGTCTTGTGCTTCATTAGGATGTTCCGAAGTTCCTTGTTCACATCTGAGACAGTTGCTTGAGGAAAGCAGCATGTAGTTGTAGTCCTACTACTGATATTTCTGATGATGGAATCACCCACTATCAGAGTCCTGGGTTCGGCTGCGCTCCGAGCTGAATGCCGCTGTCTGCTCGACCTTGAGCGCCTGTTTGTAGCGATGTTAGCTGCTGGCTCATACGATCCATGTTCAGTCACATTTGGGGATTACTCACCCACATTCATTAGTGCTTCAAATCTGTTCTCAAGCTGTATAGGAGGTGGTAAAACACCAGTTTTTGCAAGCCTCATTATACCTCAAGCCTCATGCTACCACAGCAATACGAGATACTCGTGACAGTCTGATGTCTCGAGTGCCTTTGGGTCTCGCTCCCTGTTTGTGCCATCGATTAGTGTGTCGATCAGTTTCGGCTTGTTCCTCTACACTTATAAACTGTTGAGATTCACTAGGTTGACAGGTCTCACCGGCTGTATGTTGAGGGGGTCCGTGACGATGGTCTGCTGAGTGTTCCGCCTGTTTTGGAAGTCCAGCAAGTAACTTTGTTTCAAGAACCACAATCCTTTGTAGAAGTCTGTGGCAGTTTGTGCAGCAAGTAGAATCCAGAAGAGGCTGAAGAGGCATTTTCTTTCTCGTCTGTTGAAAGTAGGCAGTTATGTTTTCCCGTCTCCGGAATGTAAACTGCTGGCAGTGGGAGGAAAAGAGTCTCCTTTTTCATAGTATTATTCCAGTTACAAAAAGTTTTTAATTTGGTGTTTGTGCCAAAAATCTGTTGTTTGAGCACTGTGCTGATCTGCTGAGGTTAAAATCTTAGAAAAGTCTGAGAAAAGTATATAAACAGGGAGCAAAGCGCGGAGCAGTAAGCAAGAACATCCGAACAGTAGCAAAGCCGGAAGCAATCATTCTTTAAGAACTACGGTAACACTTTACAATAAGGTGTCATTTGTTAACATTAGTTAATGTATTAACTAACATGAACTAACAATGAACACTACATTTATTACAGTATTTATTAATCTTTGTTAATATTAGTTAATAAAAATACAGTCATCCATTGTTTGTTCATGTTAGTTCATAGTACATTAACTAATGTTAACAAACACAACTTGTGATTTTAATAATGCGTTAGTAAATACTGAAATTAGCATTAACATACCTTAATAAATGCTGTAGAAGTACTGTCCATTCTTAGTTTGTTAACTAATGTAGTTAACTAATGTTAACTAATGAACCTTATTGTAAAGTGTGACCAGAACTACTACATCCATGTTCATAATTAATGTAAATAATGCAAAATGTTTAATTAATAGCTTACAATGATTTCAGTCATTACTAGTGGGTTACCATGATCTTTACTTTAAAATTAATTATACATTTTGCATCATTCACATTAATTATGAAACTGTATATAGTAGTTCTTTGTAGTTCTTTAGGAGCTATAAAAAATAGTAGTTACTGATTAGCTAATAGTGAACTACCACTTTCAACTAAGCACTATTACTTACTGATTCATTAATCAGAGTTTCTTGTTATTCAATAGTAGTTACTAGAACGTTAATAGTGCATTAGTCATTTATTCCTTTGTAGTTATTCACTAATGACAGAACTGTATTCTAAAGTGTTACCAACATTTCTAATATGATGTTCTTCATGATATGAGATGATGATGGATTTGTTTCTGAGAGCAGATGAATCCAGGACTTTACCTTTGTCTGAGATCTTCTTGAGCTCTTCTTTGCAGAAATCCTCCAGTTTGTCTCTCAGTTGAAGGACAGATTCTCTCAGACCATCAGAAGAGAAGAGAGAAATGAAGGGATCGTCATTTACTTCTGTAGTTTCAGGAGGTGCTGAGAGAGACTGGAAAATCTACAGAAAACAGAAATCAATCTCATCAGCTCCAAAATTCACCCAATAACCTGCATCAACATCAGATTTGACTTGACTGATCATTAGTAACTCACCTCAATCCAGCATTTTCACAGCATCAGCTTCATTCTTCTCATTTTAATTACATCCCATTCAATCGACAGATTCTAGCATTTGCCACTTACACCATATGTGAACTTTCTAGGAAATAGTTTGGATGATAAAACAATTGCTAAGAACATAAATCTCCATCGAACAGCTCAAGCACATCAATGGAGTCTCATTGTAGGGTTGAATAGATCTACTCAGGAAAAGGAGCTGAAATGCTACGATTAGATTGACCATATTTATAACTTTACTGAAATTTCACAAGGACCATTAAGAAAAAAATCAGGTTTGATTTGGAATGACTGAATATACTGAAGTATTGCTAATATAAAGACTGCTTTATGTTTGGGGTCTTCGTAGTCACACTTTATCAGGATTGAACGTTACTTAGAATCAGTGCTATCAGGTTCAGTGAATCAGAAGGAAAAAAATTGTAAAACGTTTTAGACTGTTAGTGGCGCTAGTGGTGTTTGACAGCTAGATATTTCTTCTAGAAGAAAGAGCTTAGAGAAATGATTCCTAAGAGATTTCCAGAGCTGAATGCCATTTGTAAACTATCTGTCTCTTTTTAAAGAAAATAAGCATCTGATTTATGATTATATAATAAGACACTTATAAAATGTTTCTCTGTGAGTCTCCTGTCACAGCAGGATCTGGCTCAAGTCCACTATGATCCTGTTCTTCTAGATCTCTCTTACCTGCAGGAACTGGATGTGATTCTGTGTGTGTGAAAGCTGCTCCAGCTCAGCATCTCTCCTCCTCAGATCATTGATCTCCTGCTCCATTCGCTCCAGCTGTCTTTCAGCTCGATCCACTGCAGCCTTTTCCTGATCTCTGATCAGCCGTATCAGCTCAGAGCAGCTTCTCTCAATGGATGGGCGGATGAGCTCAGTAAAGATCCTCTCACTGTCCTCCACTGCTGTCTGTGCAGAGCGCTGTTAGACACACAGTGATTCAGGCTTTAGTGGGACTGAAAGAGGAGAGTTTGAACTGAGACTGAGACAAACTTCTCTTCTTCACCAGACTCACCTTATGAGACTCCACAGCCTCATTCAGCTGCTGAAGATCTTTCTCTCCCTGCTGGATTCTCTGCTGAAACCTCTTCTGCATCTCCTTCAGTTGTTGCTGCAGGACAAATGGATGATAGTGAATGTCACCGAAAACTACTGGAACTAAATCATCAGTGAATCCAGGAAAAGTGGAACTGATAAACAATGGCTGTAGGTTCATGTTCTAGGAGTGATGATCGTTTACAATCATCTAACATGAATCATGATGAATATTAAGGCCTGCTTCACTCAAAAAATGATTTGTTGGACTTACTTAAAAAAAGACTGTCAAGTGGTTCCACGCAGCTATATTGAGTAATTTGTACAAGTAACAATTTATTTGTTTGAACAAAAAAAAAATCAAGTAAAGCTGACAAAATTTCTTCAAGTAAATACAAATCATGATGATGCAAATTCCAATGACTGTATTAGTCAGGTCTCTTTCAGCATTCACAAAGTCCTAAAAGGCATGAAAACAGTAAAGCTGTTCAATAATTTTCATTACACCAACACATGCAGGTTGCAAATTTAACATCACTTAGCAATACATCCAGTAAAAGCAAAGATTCTGAGAATTATGTATCCACAGACCTTAGTCGGATCATATTAATTTCAGACAGGAATAAATTAGGCTGTAAGTAATAGGTTACAGTGCATTCAATTGTACTGTTGTTTAAAAACATGCATTTTCAAGCTGAAAAAAAAAAAAACTTTCAGTGGACACAAACTCCATGCATTTAGATTACATAGTTTTAATATAAACAAATCAATTAAACTTGATGTGATTCAAATGCATCAGTCTTACGTGAATGAAACAGGCAAAGTTTATGTAATAGTTCCCAGTGTTAAACAAACCCTGCTCAGTGTTCATGTGTTTCCACACTACAGAGTGTTCAAGTAGCATTGACACAGTGTTGGAGTTAAGGAGATAATTATGTCATGATTGACCAGTAATGACGAACACCTGTTGTTTACAAGCAGAATCACAGAAGGAAAGAGAAACACAAGAATCAGCCACAGCCAAAGATAAAAACAACTTAAATAAATGAGGACATTAAATCTCTGATTAAACAACTCCACAAACAACATTACAGTTTGACTTGACTTCTGTCATAGATGTTTTATTAAAAAAAAAAAAAGAAAAAAGTTTCATTTAACCTACCATCATGGCGATCAGGGTTTACTTTAGTTGGACTCTTGACCTTTGACTTTTTTTTTTTTTGGGCTGTTGTAATTGTGTGTGTGAAACACATTTGTTATACCAAAAAATGGATGTTAATCTTATGCACTAAACCTTAAAATCTACGGCATCACTTTGACACGCACAGACATCAAGAATCAGTATATGAATCTCAACAATGGTGACATTCAACAGCTACATGCTGGGAGTCACCATTGTTGAGATTCATATGCTGATTCTTGATGTCTGTGTGTGTCTATGTAACACCGGCGATTATAAGGTAGTAATACTAATAGTTCATACAGCTATTGTAAATATCATGAGACTAATAGACAAATCACTGAAAAAGATCAGTGAATCAGGCCACTGGATGATGATGATTACACCATCAATAATGAATAACCAAGAACATTTAATGAGACTTCATTTTTTTTTTTCTTGCTATAACAAACATGCTCTAGAAACACAATTACAGCAACAGAAAAAAAAAAACAATCAAGGGTCAAGAGCCCAACTAAAGTAAACCCTGATCGCCATGATGGTAAGGTCAAATGAAACGTTTTTTTTTTTTTTTTAATAAAACATCTAAACCTCTGTAAATCCCACAGCTCGGGTTCAGCGCGAACTAACATGGCGGCGCCCATCACTCGGCATAGATCAACTAACACGCCCATTATAAAAGTGTTTAAACCTCCAAATACATTTACTTGCACATATTTCAGAATCGGAATATCAGATATTTCAAAATACAGTCAGCACGTTTGTGAATATTAATAATAAAAAGGGAAAAACTATATAAAAGTGATACATGTGTCATACAGCGCTATTGTGGCTGCGTTGTGTCACGTGACAAACACGACGTGTCGCCATGGAAACAATAAGGCGATACGTTCTAAATAACGGTTGCCTAAAAAAATTCACCCTGGGGGCTCAGCTAGAATATTTTAAACTCACGTGTGAAAGGGTTAAGTAAGTCCAACAAATCATTTTTTGAGTGTACACAGTATTAACTTGATCTCTAGTTTGAAATACCTGTTTCTCTGTCCTCTGTGCTGCAGCTGATACAGTATCATGGTTTTTATGCTCATCTATTGTACACAGCACACATATACATTTCTGGTCAGTGCGACAGAAAACCTCAAGGATCTTCTCATGTTTCTGGCAGATCATCTCCTGCAGTCGTCCAGTGGCATCAATCAAATTGTGTCTTTTTCCTTTAAACCAACTCTCATGTTGTTTAAGGTGATTCTGACAGTAAGAGTTCAGACACACCAGACAGGACTTGATGGCTTTGTATTTTCTTCCAGTACAGACATCACACTGCACATCTCCAGCTCCAGCTTCAGCTTCAGTAAAACAGTCAGCAGGACGTTTCCTCCTCTTAAGTTTCTCCACCACTTCAGTCAGCATGGTGTTTGTAGCTAAATCAGGTCTTGGACTGAAGGTCTGTTTGCACTGAGGGCAGCTGTAGACTCCCATCGGATCCTGCTGATCCCAGCAGCCTGTAATACAGCTCTCACAGTAACTGTGTCCACACTGGATGGTCACTGGATCCTTCAGGAGATCCTGACACACTGGACACAAGAATTCATCGTGAAAAACTCTGATTTCTGCCATTTTACAGCTTGATTACAGAGACACACGCAAACAACAGCTGAATCATACTTTAGTTTCTCTTTCTCATTCACTCACGTGTTTCCTATTTCCTGGTTTTGCGTCTGAGGTACGCAGTGTTGGGGAGTAACTAATTACATGTAACGGAATTACATAATTTATTTACATAATACATGTATTTCTAATTAGTTAATTAGTTAAATTACAGTTTCTTGTGAAATGTTAATGATTACAAAGGGGGTTACATTAGAATTTTTTCACATACCCATATTCAGACTTCTTTCAGAAATTGCACTGACTGCTCTAAAATATAAGATAGCAATTGTTCATTAGTTTAGGACACATAATAGTATTCAATAACTGTTTTATTTCCTATTCGTGTTGATGTATGTATGTATATACTTTAGGTTTTAAGATTAACCTTTTTTTTTTTTTTTTTTTTTTCCAAGGCATTGTTAGATCTCAGCAAAGCTATGCAAATATATGATTTCAAAAACAGTATCACATTGATTTTTTCTTGTTATCATTTTAAATCTGTATTTAACCTCAAAATGATCTGAAAGTAAATAGAGCTGCCAAAGTCTGGTGAGTGGGTGTGTTTTAAATTACATTATAATAATCTTCATTCCAGTGATGAAGGCTTTTTAAAGTCTGACAATAATCAGTGTTGAGCCCTACTGTATGGTTAACCCTGCCTGGTTTAAATTTTTGAAAATGATTAACAGTTGAAAACATTAGAAATTAAAAAAAAAAAAAAGTAATTAAATGTGATAAGTTACATTGCTTTAATAAGCAATTGAAATTAGTTACACTAGTTACAGGGTAAATTGTAAACCGTAACCTATTACATCTTCCAAAGTAATTTTACTGACACTGGAGGTAAGTGTGTAAAACAGTTTTGTCTGTTGCACGTTATGATTATTTAGTGGTGTCCACATTTTGCTTATATATTCTATTATAAAAAGGAAAACGTGGAAAAATAACCTATTTAATAAAAAAATAAAAAGACACTCCCATTTACAACAGGAAATATCATGGTATAATCACCTGATCTGTAGTACTGTCCCGGTTCCTCTGCATAAGGGGTGTGTTCTTGTCTCTAGCTGCTCTCTGATTGGCTGGTGACATGTTGCCCCTCCCCAGATGGAGTCTGACACCATGTCTACATGGTAGATTAAAAAATTAAATGCTGAATTTGTTTTCATCGGTATTATCCACCTTGCAGGCACTTACTGTACCAGTCAAAGTTGATCCTTTTTACAATCTAAATTATAAAACACTGCATTCTGTCGGCAAGTATGTAACATAGCAGTAACGTATAGAGACCTCGGCTTATAACTATACTCAAATTACTAATTTGAACATGAGTTAATTACTCTGTTACTAAAAAAAAAAATAAAAAAAAAAATAACATTACTTATTACTTAGTAATGCATTACTGCCCAACATTGGTCCTGATGTAGATTTTGAAACCATATGAAGAGCATCTCCTGAGAGCTTGGGTTTAAAAAAAGGAAAAAAAAAAACAGAAAGGATGTGATGTGTAGCCAAGTATGGTGACCCATACTCAGAATTTGTGCTCTGTATTTTACCATCCCGTGGCGTGAACACACACCCAGGACGGTGGGCAGCCATATTGCTGCGGCGCCCAGGGAGCAGAGACCTGAGACTCAAACCCTCAATCTTCGGGTTACAAGTCAGACTCTCTAATCATTAGGGCCCCTCCAGAATTGGGATTTGTGTTATTGGTTGTCAGGGAATTAGGCAGGATTCAGTTGCGGGTTCAACAGTGACTTTTATTAGAGTTAAAGTTCAGGGAAAAACGTGGCATGCTTCAGCAGGCAGTCTGTGAACAATAGTCCAATATCCCGGAAGGGATGGGAGAAGTGGGCCGGCGGATGCCGCGACAGCGGTGGCGGAGACGAAGCCGACGAATCGGGACTTGTTAATCCGAGCGAGGGCAGATAATAGTCCACGGAAACCTGGACGCACAAGGAGCAGCAGAACAAACTTGCAGCTAGGAGCACTGGAGCCTGAGCGAGACAAGACAAGACTCGTAACTATAATAGTTTTTGGCAGTCAGAACAAAGGAGTAAACCATAACAGTCTGACGAGAGACAGAGAAACACAGGGAGCTATAAGGGAAGATAATAATGAGCTAAATGAGAACCCGGTGAGAGCCGAAGAGCTAACAAGCAAGAAAACAAGGGGGGCGGAGAATAACCACACGGACAACGAGCACATGGTGAGCTGTCAAAACAAAGACACAAAACACAACACAGCACAAACACAACAGCAAAGACACAGGTGATCAGACCCGAGACCCAAGACCCGACAATTGGTGGCAGGTCTTGGTACGTAGCTGGTGGATTTAACTGCGGATATAGTCAGACAGGAGGAAACATAGGGGTTAATTTGTGGGCATTACATGGTGGAAAGTGCCAACCACCTGCAGATCATGCATTAAATATTTCTGCGCCTAAAAGGAGCAGTGCACCCCAGTAGGGGCATTGGTTCCAATGGGAGACCCGTCCTGTGCATTTTGCAGAGAAGAGCTTGTGATGAAAACATTGTATTAAACATGTTGCCTGTTGTTCTCCTTCAAAATACTGAGTCTTCTCAGAAATGTGCTTATATACTTATCAGAAATATACTTAAAATTACATTTAAGTATACTTGATTTACACTTAGAAAAAGTCTAAATATATTTGAGCTATACTTGTGCTCTGAGAATCCGTGTTTTCATTGTTATACACGAGAGATGCTATTACACATCTTCTGTACATAATTTCCAAAACACATGTGAAGAAGAAACCAAAACAGATGCTTCCACACTGCAAAAAATGCAAATACATATTTTCCATTTTACGAAACATTTTGAGTATCAAATACTAAAAAATGCTATTTTCTTGAAACTAAAATCCAACAAAATTACGCAAATGTTGTCCCAACTAGTCAAACACAGTTGTCTAAGGAAAGAATTTCATATTGTTGAAATTAAGGCTTTGTAAGTTCCCAGCATGCATTGCAGCATGAATAAATTATCCAGCTACTGTTATAGGATTTTTTTTTTTTTTTTTTTTTTTTTTTTTTTTGCTGTTTGCTGTTTCATTTAAACTTTTTTGTTGTTGTTTTGTCATTATTGTTAGTTATTTGTTGTACTGTGACGTAAAGATCTGATCTTTTTAATATTTTCTGATTGCCATTGTTCTTGAGGTTTGTGTATCTAGTTTTGAGGCCTAGATAATTTCATCCACTTATATCCATTCCCTGGATATTTTAATCTTGTAAAATGCTTTACAAACAAAGACAATGTTGTCTAAATATTAGACTAATTTATTAATATTCATTTTGTATGTTCAGATATTCATATAACAATATATATGAAGAGTTCAGATGCAAAACCAGCTAAAAGCCATCTCGGTCAAAAATGAGATAATGATACTGAGTGAATGCTTTTGACACATATTATACATCCATCAAATACTAAAGTTCAAAAAAAACTAAAGTTCACTTAAAGAAAACTTACGAGTATACTTACAGTATAAAACTACTAATCTAGTAGTTCACTGAGACTATACTTCAAAGTGTACTAAAAATGCATAAAAAGTATTTAATTAGTAAACTATCAGTATACCTATTAGTTCACTTTTAGTATACTTGCAGTACAAACTGAAAACTTAGATGTAAACTAGTTGTGTACTCAGTTTACTACTGTTATACTTAAAGTATACTTAAAAGTATACTTGTATATACTAGAAAGTGGGCCAATTTAGTCCCAAGGAGTATTAAAGTAGTACACTGAAAAGTATACTACTAGTATGCTGATATTTGTATACTTGCTACATAAAGTATACTTAAAAATATACTTGAACTTTATTTAAGTATACTTAATAAAATAAACTTGAAGTATATGTAGAGGAGATGTAGAATCATAAATGTGTAAATATAGACACAATATATAAATAATACCCCCCCCCCCCCCCCCCCAACCCTGGGCTAACCCTGAAAATGTCATTATTCTTACCTTCTGTAGAGGGCGCTTAGCGCTTTTGCGATGTTGAACTGCGTAGCTCGGGTCAGAGTTCATTAAACATCGTCAGAGCTTGCAGCATATTCGTGTCTCTTGCTTTTCTACAGGTGAGGAAAAATATGGTTTGTTAACCACTTATAATGACATTAAATGAGTCATGATGGTTTCGTTATATATGTGGGTGCAGATAAATGCAATTTGTTTTGATGAGCTGGTTATTTTGTGCGATTTCGTCAAGTCAGTAATTAACTTGTGTAATGTGTGAATACATATGCAAAGAAACAGCGAAAGATACGCAAGCATGTACACAAAAATGAGTTCATAAGTGTGTTTAAAGAGTTTTACATGTGAATTGTAAGTACATAAGGAAATTTATGTGAGTTTAATGCGTGTTTCCTATCGGAGTTAACATTAGTTGAGTTACAGCCAAAATGGCGTTGTCCATGAAACAAAATGGCAGGCCTGTTTAAGGAGAAGTAAACAGTGGATTTTGTGTTTTGTTTACAATTACGTAAAGTGAATATGTGAGTAAACAAAGTGAAATATCTGTGAATGTAATGTGATCGTTTACAGCTATACAGTATTTAGAATACCTGATATAATGTATTGTTCACATATACATGCCATTTGGATTACAGAAATACATGGACTTCCAAATACATGAAGTTTATATTGACTTCATTTGAAGTTTATTCTTTACAATTTTGTGATTAACAACTGTGTTCTTTTGCTTCAAAGTGAATGTGCAAGTCATGTTACAGTTTTATGCTGAGACAAATAAGAAAGAATACATAGTTCATTAAACATCGTCAGACCTCGCAGCATATTCATGTGTCTCTTGCTTTTCTACAGACGTTGCGCTGTGCCTGTTCTATTTACCCTTCGGGTCTCTTCGGCCTGAGACGGGTAACATATACATCTTTTTTGGTAAGGGTAAGCACACACAAATATATTCAATAATGATTTCATTGTCCACTATTTTCCTCTATTGGTTTTCATTAATTAATTTTTGCAGCACTGATTTATATATAAATGATTTTCTTTATTTCAGTTATAAAATACAAAAATTGTCTTTGAATGCAGAATGATTCTCTGTTGGCTGAATGATTCAGATGATCCAGAGTCACAGTGCTGTGTGTGTATGGCAAGCCGTTTTAACATTTAATCTAAAAGCCGTACTAGTATCTATTTTCATGCTACTAGTACTTATTTTTTAGTTACTAGTATCTTTTCCATTAAGTACTAGTACTTATTCATTAGCTACTAGTACTTATTCTTTAGCTACTAGTGCTTGTTGTTTAGCTACTAGTACCTTTTTAAAAGATACTAGTACTTATTCATTAGATACTAGTTCTTATTTATTAGATACCAGTACTCATTCATTAGATACTAGTACCTATTAAATAGACACTAGTACTTATTTATTAGATACTAGTACTTATTCATTAGATATGAGTATCTATTTAATAGATACTGGTACTTATTTGTTAGATACTAGTATCTATTAAATAGATACTAGTACTTATTTATTAGATACTAGTACTTATTTCAATAGTGACTAGTAACTATTCTGTTGTTACTAGTAAAACATTTTAAATTTTACCATTGATTTCTATGTGATCTGTCATTGAGATATCAACTTTTCAGTTTTGACTAGTATGTATTCCAGTTGTGACTAGTACATAATTTTTATGTACTAGTAGTTAAACATTAGGTACTAGTACTTATTTTTTAGATACTAGTACCTATTATTAGATACTAGTACCTATTATTAGATACTAGTACTTAATCATTACGTACTAGTATTTATTCATTATATACTAGTTCTTATCTATTTGATACTAGTACTTATTTAATAGGTACTAGTACCTTGTAATTAGATACTAGTTCTTATTTGTTACATACTAGTACTTATTGATTAGCAACAAGTATTTATTCAAAAGATACTAGTACAAATTTATTAGATACTAGTACTTATTTGAAATGTTACTAGTAAGATTTTTTATTTCACTAGTAAAATGTTTAATTGAACTCTACTGTGGCCATTCAGACTAGTCATAACTTAAGACGAGTAAAAAAGCAGATCTGACTAGTAAGATAAAAATTGTTACTAGTAATAATTGTGAAAGATACTAGTGTCTAATAAATAAGTTCTAGTACCTAATGAACAACTACTAGTATATATTAATTAGTTACCAGTATCTATTCAATAAGTACTAGTATCTAATGAATGCTTACTACCCTCTGGTGCTCTTCGGTCACTTCTGACCGAAAATTTTTCTGTTTTAAAATTTTAAAAATCACAGCTTCATCGGAATGGTATGAAACTCTGTGACTTTTATGCCATTTGGAATGTCAACACAAAAAAAAATTGAGGGCATGATTCAAGCAGGCTAAGTGGTCGTAAAAAAAATAGTCACACTTGTACTCTTCGGTCTAAAATGACCGACCATAGGAAATGAATGGGAAATCGACAAAAATACAAATATTCAGAGAATTTTTGTGTGTACAATCTACAAATCCTCCACAATGCTGAAAAAAAGTACACAGCAGTGAAGGGGTGACACTCTAAAACACACCCATTCATAAACACACCCATTCACACACACACACACACACACACACACACACACACATTATATACACACCTCTCTTCGGTCACTTTTGACCGAAACATTTTCGGTTTTGAATTTTTCAAAAAATCACAGCTTCATCAGAACGGTACCAAATTCAGTGACTTTTATGGCATTTGGAATGTGAACACACATAAAAAATGAGGGCACGATTCCAAAAAAAAAAAAAAAAACAACTTGTGCTCTTTGGTCTAAAATGACCGACCACAGGAAATGAATGGGAAATCGACAAAAACACAAATATTCAGAGAATTTTTGTGTGTACAATCTACAAATCCTCCACAATGCTGAAAAAAAGTACACAGCAGTGAAGGGGTGACACTCTAAAACACACCCATTCATAAACACACCCATTCACACACACACACACACACACACACACACACACACACATTATATACACACCTCTCTTCGGTCACTTTTGACCGAAACATTTTCGGTTTTGAATTTTTCAAAAAATCACAGCTTCATCAGAACGGTACCAAATTCAGTGACTTTTATGGCATTTGGAATGTGAACACACATAAAAAATGAGGGCACGATTCCAAAAAAAAAAAAAAAAACAACTTGTGCTCTTTGGTCTAAAATGACCGACCACAGGAAATGAATGGGAAATCGACAAAAATACAAATATTCAGAGAATTTTTGTGTGTACAATCTACAAATCCTCCACAATGCTGAAAAAAAGTACACAGCAGTGAAGGGGTGACACTCTAAAACACATCCATTCATAAACACACCCATTCACACACACACACACACACACACACACACACACATTATATACACACCTCTCTTCGGTCACTTTTGACCGAAACATTTTCGGTTTTGAATTTTTCAAAAAATCACAGCTTCATCAGAACGGTACCAAATTCAGTGACTTTTATGGCATTTGGAATGTGAACACACATAAAAAATGAGGGCACGATTCCAAAAAAAAAAAAAAAAACAACTTGTGCTCTTTGGTCTAAAATGACCGACCACAGGAAATGAATGGGAAATCGACAAAAATACAAATATTCAGAGAATTTTTGTGTGTACAATCTACAATTCCTCCACAATGCTGAAAAAAAGTACACAGCAGTGAAGGGGTGACACTCTAAAACACACCCATTCATAAACACACCCATTCACACACACACACACACACACACACACACACACACACATTATATACACACCTCTCTTCGGTCACTTTTGACCGAAACATTTTCGGTTTTGAATTTTTCAAAAAATCACAGCTTCATCAGAACGGTACCAAATTCAGTGACTTTTATGGCATTTGGAATGTGAACACACATAAAAAATGAGGGCACGATTCCAAAAAAAAACAAAAAAACAACTTGTGCTCTTTGGTCAAAAATGACCGACCACAGGAAATGAATGGGAAAACGACAAAAATGCAAAAATTTAGAGAATTTTTCTGTCTCTTTCTCACACATCCACACACACGCACAAATGAACTGTAACACAGCAAAGTGAGAATATGTAAAATAAAAAAAATATATATAAAAAAATTACATATCCAGAGTGCAAAAGACACACACTCTCTTGCATATACAAATTCAGAGAGTATCTATGTATACAATCTACAAATCAGCTGCAACGCTGAAAAAAGTGAAGGGGTGACACTGATGTAGACACATCCACTCACACACAGACGTGCACACACACACACACACACACACACACACACCTATGAACTACGGTGTCTATAAACAGAGCAGAGTTTTGAGAATATGTAAAATCCATTCAATAACTCAGTCATAATTCAGCGAAAGCTCACAACAGTGAAGGGGTGTTACTCTAAAACATACACATTCATAAACACACACACACACACACACCTATGAACTGTGCATTTGGAAGCTCGGGCTTGTTCCATTACATTGTTTCGAGCGTTTTTTTTCCTTTTTTTGAAGAAGCTTTGTGTCAACAGCATAAGAAGTAAAAAAAAAAATAATAATAATAATAGTCACATGGCGATATGTTCCTGAAGGTCATGCATCGTTTGTTTCACAACTTGCTTACCCAGGTTTCTCTCATGTCCATGGACTGTACATTTACCCATTTTTCTCAAATATCTCAGACGAGTGACAGCTTGTCATTTTGATTTCTTGCAGCTCTTGTTCTTGTCATCAAATCTCACAACCCTTGACTGTGTGTGGAATGTTTTCTGTCTCTCTCACACATCCACACACACAAATGAACTGTAACACAGCAAATTTTGAGAATATGTAAAATATAATTTTTTTTTTTAAAAAAATACATATCTAGAGTGCAAAAGACATAAAGTGTTAAAAAGGAATTAATTGTATTTTTTTTTTTGTACAAATTCTGAATTAAAAAATGGGTAACAAATACTTCCTTGTGTTCTCTTTCTAACACAATGTTTAGGTTTGACTGTAATCATAATACAAAAAATTAACACTTCAAATCATATTTATAACAAAAAACTATCCCAAACTGGATAAGAAATAGTCTTTGAGATTATTTAAATGTATGTTCAGCTATTCCACCTAATAAAAATGCTGAATCAATTGTCTAAAAACAACTAGGCAATTCACAAGCTGCTCTGTAGAGAACTATACAGGCATCAAGTTACACCTGTCATTACAGATGTTTTTCTCGTTTTTTACAACCAGATGGCGCTAATCTGCCTTCAAAAATTAGTGTTGAATGGCTGAGTCTCTATTTTAACCTGAAATACTGCATTAATTAAAAAATAATAATTTAAAAAAAATAAATAAAATTTTAATTATTCTCAATGGCAAAAAAATGGATATTAATTACAGCATAAATATTAATTATTACCACAAAACCCTCTCAAAATGCAAAATAAAAAAGAAAAAATATTATTAAACAAAAATGAATTTGAATGGTTTTACTGAAAAAAATTACAAGATGCGTTACAGGTGTCCGGTCACTTCTGACCGCGAAGAGCACAAGTGTGACTCCGAAACGAAGAGCACCAGAGGGTTAAATAGATACCAGTCACTATTGCAGTAATTACTAGTCAGAAATGAAAAGATGATATCAAAAACAAAATAACTACCCTTCCCTGTTCATTTGGAGATATCTTTAACCTCATAAAGAACTAGTAAGAATGTATTTGGAGATATCTTCTTTTAAAAAGATCATTACATAAACATGAGTACATATCCACCGTCCAATCAGAGTCCACATGGTAATACAATACATTAATATGCTGAATTAATTTGATTGTTAAGTAGGGCTAAATGGCTTTGTATGTTAGCCTACCTTGCTAATTGGTTACCATGAAAACACAAGGAAAGATTACAAACCTGTTGTCCAACAGAAGTATAATGATATGTTTAGTCCAAATACACTTCACAACACCAGCTGAGTCTTTGAAATAACGTATGTTTGTGATCTGACATGGTTTTATTAAACAGAGGCAGAAATCATGCTACTTTATACTATTCTAAATGGTGATAAAGGCTATAGGTTAGCATTGCGTTTTAAATTTACTTTATTTTTTTATAAAAAATACCCGAGATGGCTTGAAGAACACAGATAAAAGCCATATATTGTCACAATAATTGTTTATTTTATTCATGTTTCATCAGTAAAACGTCTATCTACAACAAAAGCTGAATGCCTTTGTCCATAGAAGGGATTTCCTGGAACGTCATCAGTGAGTCTCAATTATGGAGGGCGCCCTCCGGCGACGAGTATGAATGAAAAAGAAATTACATTAACTGAGTACTCATTATTGCTCACAAAACCCTGATTTGGGTAAATAGCAAAGATAAGTAAGAACTTTGAGGTAAACATTTGCAAATCCTTAAGTTTTCCCCAGTGTAGAGAAGTGTACTTTTTATTTTTCTTGCAGCTATGTTTATTATTATATTTATTCTTAAATGCTCAGTTTTTTTATATTATAGTGAAATAGTGTTATCACAAAAGTAATATTCCTTATTTTGTTTAATGTTTCTAAATAAAACTAATAACCATAATCTGGATGCTCATTTTAACCGGTTAACCGTTAACCGACAGAAAGAATTTTGACCGATTAATACAATCAGGTAACTGGTTTAAAAGGTCTTTTTTTCAGTAATTCAGTAATCAAAATATTTTAAAACGTTTTCTGGATGGTTGAAATAAAATGAAATAGCATTTTTGAGAGAAAAAAGATAAATCGCTTAGGCCTATAACGTTAAGTCGCATTTTATTATTACATTCAGAAAGACCTGGTGTCGACGCGAAATATTTACAATACACTATAAACATAGGCTAGGCTACGTTAGTTCCCCTCACTCCACAAAAAATCCTTTCATTTTAACAGTATTTAGAAAAGAACAAGAATGAAAAATATAAGAAGCTCGGCGACAAGCCAAAACCAAACCATTTAGGCTAAAGCGAAACTGAAACTAACATTGGGTCTCATACGACACAAATCCAAATGTCTCCGTATTCAAGATGTATTTGAATGCTAAAATATTATTTGTTATGTAAACCTGGTTTTGTACTTCTCGCATTACAATATCCACATAAAAAAAATGTTTGGCATAATATCACGACAGTACGTTGATAACGATTAAGCAGTGTGATTTTTTTTTTCCCCCATATGTTTGGCTGATTGTGTGTGCGTGCGGCGCCGGCGCAATCACTTGATTTTCCTTGAGGGGAAACGACTCTTTACAGATGATCGAAACTGTAAACTGTTTGCTGTTTGTAAAATAAAGAAAAATAGGATGCCGCTTTCAGCCGTCTTCCTTTCACGCAGCACAAAAATGAACCAAAACTCTGCACACTAGCTACTTGTTGCACTTTTGTTTGTTTGTTTTATTAAGTAAAAAGATTTATCTTATAGGCCTATTCATTCATTATATATATATAGCCTAGCTTTATGATGTTTTTCTCCATTCGCAGAAGCTGCAGGTGATGCGACGTGTCATGTGAATCCTCATGTTCTGTTGTTTGCTGCTTTTGCGCATGTAAAATTAATCCCGGAAAACAAATGTTGGTATTTTAACGGGTCACAGACACTTATCCTTTCTAAAATAATTAAATTCTAATTTAAAATAATCTTGTCGGTTAACGGTTAATAATCGGTTAACAAGCGTCGGCTGTCGGTTAGGAAAAATAACCGAAATTAACATCCCTACCATAATCATTATTAGTCATATTGATATATAAAAACAACATTTTTGGCCAAATTGTGCAGCCCTAGAAGTACAGCACACCTTTTTGTTTTATTTTATTAATAATATTATTTGTCCTTTTTTTCCAAATAAAGAAAATGCTTGTCCGAAAACCATAAGGGTTTGGAATCGGTATGCCCTGTACAGAACATTTATGTAAAAAACATTCAATGTCTGTAGCAGTGCTATATGCAAAAAAAGTTAACATACAACCCTGATATGATATTCATTGTTTTTACTGGAGGAAAAAAAGAGGAAATTAATACATAATACAATTTATGTCATTTCTCCATTCTGCCCGATGACCAACCAAACACACACTTTAGGCTACTATGTTTACGAAATTACAGCGTCTACAAAACTGGCAAAAAAAAAAAATGTTTTCTATGTGCTTGAGTACAAATGATTGTTTTTTTTTTTTTCTATGTGGTTTTATCAAAAAAAAAAAAAAGTACATTGGTCACCTTGTTTCCGTTTCCTCTCTAATCTCTCTGGTATGTGGCTGGTTCATTAATATTCAACATACGATTACCATACTGGCAGAAATGCAAATTCAAAAAGTACTAGTATCCATTAAGTTCAGGATATCTCTGGTCTAAAAAGTTACTAGTAACTAAAAAATAAGTACTAGTTCTATTTTTTCTTAACAGAGAGATTGTAATTAAATACTAGTCACTATTGGAATAAGTACTAGTATCTAATGAATAAGTACTAGTATCTAATGAATAAGTACTAGTATCTAATGAATAAGTACTAGTAACTTTACAAAAGGCACTAGTAGCTAAAGAATAAGCACTAGTAGCTAATGAATAAGTACTAGTACTTAATGGAAAAGATACTAGTATCTAAAAAATAAGTACTGGTAGCATGAAAATAGATACTAGCACGGGTTTTAGATTAAATGTTAAAACGGCTTGCCATAGTGTGTGAGGCTGCTGTGGGACACACTGACTCCGGATACGAGCAGCCACCGCTCTACATGCTTTGAAAGATTCACAGTAAGACACACACAAACACACATTTACTTACCATGCAGTGGAAAAGCACTGTATGTTTCAGTACAGTTCACTTTTGGGGGGTTTTCCACTATGTACAGTACCTGGCACTTTTTTCAGTACCTATACTCGGTTCCACGCGAGCCTGTACAGTTACTAAAATGTGACGTGTAAACCCTGGTGATCACTGATTGGCCGGAGAGAAATTAACTTTGAACTTGCGACATCTACTTGCGAACTTGCAACGGTTTTGTGAGATTTTGTGAGGTGTTGCTCACTTTTGGGTACAAATACAATATAGTTACGTAAGAGAAAAAGAGAGAGAGAGTGTGTGTGTGTTTCTGTTAATTGTGGGGACTTTCCATAGACTTTTATATTACTTTTATACAGACCAAACGGTATTTTCTATCCCTTACAGAAAAAACTGTTTGCATTCTTGCACTTTCAGGTAAACATAATTTTCCCCTTGTGGGGACAATAAAAACAGCAAATTGTGAAACCAGAAGACAAAAGAACACAAAACACTGGAAAGAGCTGGAGCTCCATAAACTGAATAATGAAAATTATTTATTGACTGTCATCATCTAAATGAAAGGTAATTATGGTAATAGTAATAATAAAATGATAAATGTGACACTACATTAAAAATTAAATCAACACAAACAGAGTTTGAGAAAAGCACAGAAACACATGGTTACTAAGCAGGACTCACACACTGATCTTACTGTCTATATGAGGATTTATTACGCACATTTATTCAAAATAGTGTTATTTCACTGACAGAAGTTCAGCTGCAGTATTAATGTCATGAAGAGAAAAGAAGAGACTCCATAACATCTCACTGTTACTGGTTTATCGTGCAGATCCAAGCATTATTAGTAAAATCTCTCATCAATCTATTCTAATTCATCAACAATTTTTGTCAGTTTCACTGATGATCCAGATCCAAATCCAAACCCAGGATAGAGCGGCTGAGTGAATGTGGTCTGGACTGTGTGGATGAGACTCATTGTATCAGAGACACTGTAGAAGGACAGAGTTCCTGCACTGTGATCCACAAACACACCTATACTACGGCTGATGGACTTTACAGGGAGATCAGTCTGTATGTTATTGTGTCTAAATAAGCATCTGGAGGGAGAAACGAACAAACTCCAGGACTGATCATTATATCCAAACAAACATTCTTTACCCTCTCCCTTCCTGCTGATGCTCTTATATGACACTGATATGCGCACACCACCAAATTCATATCCGCTCCACTTCAGCTCCCAGTAACAGCGTCCAGACACTCTCTCTTTACACAACACCTGACGATACACATCAAATCTGTTTGGGTGATGAGGATACGGCTGATCTGTATCGGTGACAATAATCCTTCCGCTGCTCTTAGACTGACAGAGACGTTTGTGTGCCGATTTCAGATCCAGAGTGAACTGATGGTAATCTGATGGAGGTAAAACACATCAGAATCAGGAATTATGAATTAGTTTGATCTTTTAATGTTGCTGAACTCATGTTTAGAGTATCATCAGTGTCTCAGTACAGATGACCAGATGTCCTGTGCAAATCATCATTTACATCATCAAATATGAAACTTTTCTTTAACCTTCTACAGGAAGAACATGAACACACACAGTGAGATTTTTTGCTTGTTTTCTTACTGACTTACATTGTAGGAAGTCATTCCTGGTCCTGGGAACAATGTTGTTGGATGTGACTGTGGGAATCAACAGACATGAACAATGTGATTCTCATGATCCTGCATCCATCCCTAATATGACAGCAAGACATTTCTAATATGATGTTCTTCATGATATGAGATAATGATGGATTCGTTCCTGAGAGCAGATGAATCCAGGACTTTACCTCTGTCTGAGATCTTCTTGAACTCCTCTTTGCAGAAATCCTCCAGTTTGTCTCTCAGCTGAAGGGCAGATTCTCTCAGATCATCAGAAGAGAAGAGAGAAATGGAGCGACCATCATTTACATCTGTAGTTTCAGGAGGTGCTGAGAGAGACTGGGAACTCTACAGAAAACAGAAATCAGAACTCATCAGCTCCACACTTCACCCAACAACCTGCACAACTATCAGATTTACACGGCTCTTGTTGACTTGACTGATCTTTAGTAACTCACCTCAATTCAGCACTTTCACAGCACCAGCTTCATTCTTCTCATATTCATTACATCACATTAGAGCTACAGACTGTAGTATTTGACACTTATGGCTCGTTTCCACCAAGTGATATGGTTCGGTACAGTACGGTACGAAATGCAATTATTACTGTTTCCACTGTCCAAATTTGTGAATAGTACCAAAATAGTGAACCATACCATACCACTTATTTGGTACCCTTCCTTTGGGGTACCAAGCACAGCAAAAGGTACCAAAAGAGTGGAGCTAAACTCACTGCAGAATGTTGACTTGTTGACTAGTTGACTAGAATCGTCTCTTGTGCATGCTACAAGGTGATAAAGCATTTCCTTCACTCGTTCCACCCTGCTGTTCATGCGTGTTGGGGTTTTAAGAGTTTTCAATGTGAGAATGTAGTTGTTTAAAATTCAAATCTGCGGTTTATTAATAAAAATAGCGCCTAATTGAAAATTTGCTATGCTGATTTCAGAGATGTGCGCTCCAGGCAACCACCAGGCACTCAGTGCTCACGTCTCCCACCTAGAGCATCCGTAGCTTGGCTAGTCCTGATTAAACATGAGATACAATTTGTTTAGGGTATATCTAATAGGCAACCCCCTGCACTCCCCCCTCTCAGCATCATGGACAGCACTGTGGCTGCAGTGGAGACATTCAAGTTCCTAGGGTCCATCATCTCCTGGGACCTGAAGTGGGACACTCACATCGACTCCATTGCAAAAAAGGGCCAACAAAGGTTGTACTTCCTTCGACAGCTGAGGAAGTTCAACCTGCCGCAGGAGCTGCTGAAACAGTTCTACTCAGCCGTCATCGAATCTGTTCTTTGAACATCAAAAACTGTCTGGTTTGGCTCAGCTACAAAATCAGACACCAGAAGATTACAGAGAACGGTTCGGACTGCTGAGAGGATTATTGGTGCTCCCCTGCCCACCCTTCAAGAACTGTATATATCCAGAGTGAGGAAAAGGGCTCAGAAAATCACTCTGGATCCCACCCATGTCATCCCCTTTTTGAACTTTTGCCATCTGGTCGGCGCTACAGAGCCACAAATACCAGGACAGCCAGACATAAGAACAGTTTCTTCCCTAAGGCAATATACTTTATGAACAGTTAAATGTTGTCTATTTATATTTACATATGTGTATTTCTTTATTCTCAACTTATATTAATTTCTCTATGTTGTTGTTGTCGTCTCTGTGCACTGGAAGCCTGTGACACCAAAACAAATTCCTTGTATGCGTAAGCATACTTGGCAATAAAGCTGTTCTGATTCTGATTCAATTATTGGTCTCATAAATCTATTATTTGTTCCTGGTCATATCGTTTTGGCTGAGCAGAAAGTCATGTTTACTTTATATATTTATTCTGAACTTTGTAGCATATGTTTGACTGAATTATTTGCTTATATCTTTATTTACTCTTATATAATTACTTATATAATAAGCCTCTTATACTTTGTACTTATGCTTTTATAATGGCTATTATTGTTCATTAAAATGGACATTTAACAAAAAGAGACAGAGTTGTGCTTTGTCATATTGAGAAACGGCTATTGCCACACTTTATCGTCGATCACTACACCACACCTATCATGTAAGGGTGCTCTAAGCGGTGGAAACGCAAGCTCGATCTGGGTTTTCCCTCCCAAATTGTACCGCAGCCTACCATACCGCTCAGTGGAAATGAGCCATCACACTATATGTGAACTTTCTAGGAAATAGTTTGGATGATAAAACATCTGCTGAGAACATGAATGTCCAACTCGCGGCTCAAGCACATCAATGGAGTCTCATTGTAGGTGTAGTAGGAGGCTCCTCCTCCTTAAAACTGATTGGCTGATTTTTCATCAGTGACCCTATCATTGACAGCAAGGGAATGTATAAATTCGTGGTTAAGGTAGTATGGCGTTACGAGTCACGCCCCTTTGCTCCCTGCGTCACATTTAGTCGCCATCCAGGTATGTGGATGATGTTGGTGTGATTGTTTTGCAGTGAATCGACGCTCATGTAAGCTGTATTTCCCTATAGAACGTCACTTTGACGGAAATCCCGTGGCTGGTGTTTGGCTGAGGTTGCCCCTCTGCAGGTAAGAGAGTCGGTTGCGATGTGTCCTGTGTAGGAAATTCCTCAGGTGGTAGCAGTGTTTTGTGTTTTATTTGTAGTCAGCGGTTTGAGTGAGACTGCTCCAGCGCAGTGAGTGCGGGTGTTTACCTGAGATTACGGACGCGTTATGTCCCTCTACTGAGCCCATTGTTTCCCCGATAGACTGCGAGCTCTCAGCTTCCCGGCACATTGTTGTCTGTTTGACTGATGGGAATTTAGATCTTATTCATACGGTAGGTGGTTTTAAATTTATTAAGGGGAGATTCAGATTTTTTTTTATTCTTTAATTGATAATCGCAGAGGGTTTGTTTGATCTGTCTAACGTGTAATATTATTATAGACAGGTCCGTGACGTCGCGGTCTACTATTAGCTTCGCTGTTGTTGAGCTACGTGGGAACGATCATCTGGAGACGCTGTTGCTTTGTTTTGGTTAATTTTGGTTTTGTTAATTCGTTTTGTTTTTTTTGTCATTGAAGTGTGTGTGTGTGTGTGTGTGTGTGTGTGTGTATTTGGGTACACAAACCTTACCTGGTTGTTCTTTAAGTATTTGTGAAATATGTGATGGTGTGTGTTTGGCGTGAGTTAGTTCATTGCGCTCAGCTAATTGTTGCTGCGTTGTGTTGTGTCTGTCTAAATTTATTGTGTAAGTGTTCCTTGTTGTGTTGTTATATGAAGTGTTTGTAAGAGTCTAGTAATGTTTGTGCCTTTTGGCTAAGTTGTTTTGTAATCCCAGTAATAAGATTATTTATTGTTTTGCATTATTTGTTTTGGATTTACATCTTTGTATGTTTATTTGTGGGTTAAATATGTGGGTGGGATAACTTGTTTATTTGTAACCCACTTGTAATTGTGAGTGACTGTGTCTTAAGTGTATAATCTATTTTTATTTGTTACAGGAGCTGAGTGCCTAAAGCAGTGGTGGATTTCTGGTGTTGGTGCTTCTTTCACGAGTGCTGGTTGAAGTGGTTGTGTTGTGTGAGTGTGTGTATGCGTGTGTCACAGGTATAAGTGAAGGGTGTTTTGCTGTGGAGGCCGATTGCGCCCTTATGCCCTGCTGTCGAGCCTCAGTTCCTGTACCGGAACTTTTGGATGTCCTTGATGACCCAGGTCGCCCATTATTGTATTTGTGAAGTGTTATCTATGTGATTGTTGCCCTCAGTGATTTAGCAGCTTTCCTTTTTTCTATTTTTTGTAATAATTCCCTTTTATTGTAATAAACATGATCTTTTGTATATCTGCGTCTCCTGCCAATTCATCGTGAGCTTACCTGTGTTGCCTAAACGAAATTTAAATCATAGAGGTCCCTGGGCAAGGCCCAGGGTGGCGTAGTCGTGCTACATCTTTAATCCCTTAGTGCTCTGCCACATAGGGTTGAGTAGATTTATTCAGGAAAAGCAGCTCAAAGGATACTATTAGACTGACCATTATTTAGAACTTCCCTGATAGCACATGTACATCTCGGAGATGTCTATTTGACATCTGCGAGACATATTTTTTAGATTGTTTGCTCATCTGCAATACGTCTGTAGGATGTTTCCTATCAGATGTCAAATAGACGTCTATCAGATGTTGATCTTTAAGATGTTTATTATTTAGAATGTATGTAAAACTGACATCTTACAGACGTCTGTCAGATGTTCGAACACAGCAGATGCTTTCCAGATCAAGTGATCTTTAACAGACATCTTGCAGATGTGTGTGTGTGTTATCTGGGTTCTTTTTATGTTTGCGGTCTTCATTGTCAAATTCAGGCCAGTAAAAAAACTATTTTATTTGAGGATCATCTGATCCATTTTTGATGAACGCTACTCAGAATTGGCACTATTGAATTCACTGACTTCACCTTGATGTAATAAATCAGACGGAGAATTGAAATAAAAAATAAAAAAAAATAGTGAAGTTTGCTCTAGTGGTGTTTGACAGCTAAATATATCTTCCAGAAGAAAGATGAGAATCTGACTGATGCTTATATAATAAGACACTCATGAAATGTTTCTCTGTGAGTCTCCTGTTAAAGCAGGATCTGGCTCATTCGGTTAAAGCTAGAAGGAGGCAGCTCTGGCCACTAGGCATGCACACATCAATGTAATGTTATTTTTGTCACACTGTACAACAATAACACTGATTTTGTATGGGGCTAAGTTTATAGTTGGGGTAGGTGTAGACGTTAATAACACAATCTAATAGGTAGAACAATTAATTTCATTGTTAGTTTACAGTCTGAGGTGTATCCCTTCTAGCCACAACCCTATGTTCTTCAAGATCTCTTTTACCTGCAGGAACTGGATGTGATCCTGTGTGTGTGAATGCTGCTCCAGCTCAGTGTCTCTCCTCCTCAGATCATTGATTTCCTGCTCCAGTCGCTCCAGTCGTCCTTGAGCTCGACTCACTGTAGCCTTTTCCTGATTTCTGATCAGCCGTATCAGCTCAGACCAGCTTTTCTCAATGGAGTGGATGAGCTCAGTAAAGATCCTCTCACTGTCCACCACGGCTGTCTGTGCAGAGCGCTGTTAGGACACAAAATGATTCAGCCTTCAGTGGGACTGAAAGAGGAGAGTCTGAACTGAGACTAAGACAAACTTCTCTTCTTCTCCAGACTCACCTTATGAGACTCCACAGCCTCTCTTGGCTGCTGAAGATCTTTTTCTCTCTGCTGGATTCTCTGCTGGAACGTCTTCTGCGTCTCCTTCAGCTGCTTCTGCAGGACAGTAGTGAAATGGATGATAGTGAATGTCACTGAAAGCAACTGGCACTAAATCATCAGTGAATCCAGGAAAAGTGGAACTGATAACCAATTGCTGTAGGTTCAAACTCCAGAAGTGATGATCAATTACAATCATCGAACATGAATTATGATGAATATTAAGGTCTGTTTCACACTGTAAGCGCAAGTGTCATGAAAGTGAAACTGACACAGATGTAGAGCTTCACATTAACGGTGTTTCATAACCTGCAGCTCTACACAGAAAATAAAATGACTATTGGATCATTACACTATTAACTTAATCAGTAGTTTTAAATACCTGTTTCTCTGTCCTCTGTGCTGCAGCTGATACAGTGTCATGGTTTTTATGCTCATCCATTGTACACAGCACACATATACATTTCTGGTCAGTGCGACAGAAAACCTCAAGGATCTTCTCATGTTTCTGGCAGATCATCTCCTGCAGTCGTCCAGTGGCATCAGTCAAATTGTGTCTTTTTCCTTTAAACCAACTCTCATGTTCTTCAAGGTGATTCTGACAGTAAGAGTTCAGACACATCAGACAGGACTTGACGGCTTTATATTTTCTTCCAGTACAGACGTCACACTGCACATCTCCAGCTTCAGCTAAACAATCAGCAGTACGTTTCCTCTTCTTCAGTTTCTCCACCACTTCAGCCAGCATGGTGTTTGCAGCTAAAGCAGGCCTTGGACTGAAGGTCTGTCTACACTGAGGGCAGCTGTAGACTCTCATCAGGTCCTGCTGATCCCACCAGCCTGTAATGCAGCTCTTACAGTAATTGTGTCCACACTGGATGGTCACTGGATCCTTCAGTAGATTCTGACACACTAGACACAAGAACTCATCCTGAAAAACTCTGACTTCTGCCATTTTACTGCTTGATTACAGAGACACAACCGCTCAACTACACTTCAGTTTCTCTTTCGCATTCACTCACGTGTTTCCCGTTTCCTGGTTTTGTTTGAGTGACTGTTAATCAGTTGTGTTTGTGAGTCTGCAAAGCAGGTTCCTCCAAGTTCTTCCTCATTATATGTATGCAGACATTATGATTATTTAGTGGAATCCACATTTTCCTTATATCTTGTATTATAAAAGGAAAAGGTGGAAAATTAACTATATTTAATAAAAAAATTATGAAAAGGATGAAGGAACACCCATTTACAACATGAACTATAATGGTATTATCATCCGTAGTCTGTAGTCCCTTACCAAAAAGTAGTATTCTTCAAGTTTATTTTATTAAGTATACTTAAGTAAAGTTCAAGTATATTTTTAAGTATACTTTATGTAGTAAATATACAAATGCCAGCATACTAGTAGTATACTTTTAAGTGTACTATTTTAATACTCCTTGTAACTAAATTGGCCCACTTTCTAGTATATAAAAGTATACTTTTAAGTATACTTCAAGTATAACAGTAGTAAACTTTCGGTACACAACTAGTTTACATCTAAGTTTTCAGTTTGTACTGCAAGTATACTAAAAGTGAACTTATAGGTATACTGATAGTTTACTAATTAAATACTTTTTATGCATTTTTAGTACACTTTGAAGTAAAGTCTTAGTAAACTAATAGTTTAATAGTTTTATACTGCAAGTATACTCTTTTTTTTTTTTTTTTTTTTTTCATTTTTCAATACCTTAATTATACTACTATGTCCCTATTTAGGTATTGTCACGGGTGGGAGCAAAGCGACAGACACAGTGAGCGTGACGTCAGGCCTCGGAGAGGTTTTTTATTAAACAATATAAACAAAGTGTCCAAAATAAATGGGGGATCTGGTGTCCTCAACGTGAAGGGAATCCGTGAAGGAGGGGCAGTGTTCAGAAGGGAAGGGTCCAGGTAAGGGGCGGAGTCCGGCGGCCGCACTTGCTCCCCGCCGGGGTCCGCGGCAATATGACGGGTAGCGGCTTCTTTTAGCGACTTCATCCATTCCTTAGCGGCGGCGCTTCCTCAGGCGGGTGAGAAGGCCCGGCATCCTGGCCCGCAGCCATTTCCATGCGGCTCGCACTCGGACCGCGGGTCCGGCAGCTCGTCCATCCTATCGGCGGCGCTCGTCCCTTTACGCACCCTTCCTGGACCCACGAGGACACCAGCGTGCATGCACGGGGAAGAGACCGGTCTCCTGAGGAGAGGCGCGCTCGGCATTTTAACAGCGGCGGTGATGAGGCTTCATTCACATCAGGTGTGCCTCATCACACGCCGCCAGACCTGGATGTTTCAGCGCCCCTCCTCCTCCCACACGCCCACTCCCGTCGGGAGCCTGGTGAAGGGCGGCGATTACCGACGGGGTGAAGCTGATAGTTAGGGGGGGAGGCAATTATTTTTACAGATTAATTAAAAACCACTGCATGGATTTTTATCATTATAGGATAGATTTGTACATGCACTGCCAACACACATTAATGTTCAAACAACATGTAAAAGTGAACTTAGCATCTGATGACCCCTTTAAATTTAATAGCAATAAATAAACTGAAATTATTCCAATGCATAAGTATTCATACATTTTTCTGGGACACTTGAAATTCATTCACTCATATCACTTGTAGTTGTTACTATACTTTGAGTGGCAAATTTATTTGAATGAGTATGATTTGGAAAGGAACACACCTCTCAATAAAAGGTCTAAGGGCTGGAAATGCTTATCAGAGCAAAAACCAAGCCCTGAGGTCAAAAAGAACTGCCTGTAGAGCTCAGAGACAGGATTTTGTCAAGCCACACATCTGGGGAAGAGTTCAGAAAAAAATCTGCTGCTTTGAAGGGTCACAGAAGCATGTACAGTAGCCTCCATTATCCAAAATAGAAGAAGTTTGGAACAACTAGGACTTTCCCTAGAGCTGGCCTCCTGGCCAAACCGAGAATTCAGTGGAGAAGAGTCATGGTTAGACTGGTGACCAAGAAGCTGATGGTCAATCTAGTTGAGCTCCATGATCATATATGCAGATGGGAAAAACTTACAAAAGGACAAACATCACTGCAACAATACAGTTTTTATTTGTACTCAAACCATCCAAGTGCACATACAGCAGTGAGTAGCAAAGAAACACACAGACACCATGAACACACACCAAGAACAGTGACAAGGGCCGGAGCTCCATAAGGTGAATAATGAAAATGATTTATTGACTATGATAATTTTAATTGAAAGGTAATCATAATAATAATAATAAAATGACACTTCATTAAATACTAAATCAGAACAGAGGTTGAGAAAAGCACAGAAACACATGGTCATTCAGCAGGACACACACACAATGATCTTAATGTCTATATGAGGATTTATTACACACATAGAAGTTCAGCTGCAGTATTAATGTCATAAAGAGAATGTCATGAATCAGTATCTCACTGATACTGATTCATCATGCAGCTCAAAGCATTATGGGTGGAAACTCTCTTCGGTCAATTCTGATCCTTCAACACTGATGACTTTGACTGATGATCCTTTAAGAAGACTAAACCCAGGATAGAGCGGCTGAGTGAATGTGGTCTGGACTGTGTGGATGAGGCTCATTGTATCAGAGACACTGTAGAAGGACAGAGTTCCTGCACTGTGATCCACAAACACTCCTATTCTCTTGCTGATGGGCTTCACAGGGAGATCAGTCTGTATGTTATTGTGTATGAATGAGTATCCAGAGGAAGAGCAAAACAAACTCCAGGACTGATCATTATATCCAAACCTACACTTTTTTCCCCCTCCCTTCCTGCTGATGCTCTTATATGACACTGATATATGTACACTGTAATTTCCTTTCCACTGCTGCTCCCAGTAACAGCGTCCACACACACTCTCTCTACACAACACCTGATGATACACATCAAATCTGTCTGGATGATCAGGATACAGCTGGACTGTGCCAGCGGTAGTAATCTTTCTGTTGCTTTCAGTCAGACGTAGGTATTTATGTGTTGTGTTTGGATCTACAGTGAGCTGATGGAAATCTGATGGAGATAAAACACATCAGAATCAGGAATTATGAATCTGTTTGATCTTTTCGTATAGCTGATCTCTTAGTGTTTAGTGTATCATCACTCTCTCAGTACAGATGACCAGATATCCTGCGCAAATCATAATTTACAACAATTATAAAACTCTTCTTTCACCTTCTACAGGAAGAACATGAATACACTCAGTGAGTTTTTCTGCTTTTTTTTTTTATTATTTTTTTTTACTGACTTACATTGTAGGAAGTCATTCCTGGTCCAGGGAACAACATTGGTGGATATAACTGCGGAAATCAACAGACATGAACAGTGTGATTCTCATGATCCTGCATCTATTCCAAAGACATTTCTAATACGATGTTCTCCATGATTTGAGATAATGATGGATTTGTTTCTGAGAGCAGATGAATCCAGGACTTTACCTCTGTCTGAGATCTTCTTGAGTTGCTCTTTGAAGATATCCTCCAGTTTGTCTCTCAGCTGACAGACAGATTCTCTCAGATCATCAGAAGAGAAGAGAGAAATGAAGGGATCATCATTTACTTCTGTAGTTTCAGGAGGTGCTGAGAGAGACTGGAAAATCTACAGAAAACAGAAATCAAACCATCAGCTCCACACTTCACCCAATACCCTGCACCAACATCAGATTTGTGTGCCTCTTGTTGACTTGACTGATCTTTAGTAACTCACCTCAATCCAGCACTTTCACAGCATCAGCTTCATTCTTCTCATATTCATTACATCACTCTAGAGCTACAGATTCTAGTATTTGCTATATACACTATATGTGAACTTTCTAGGAAATAGTTTGCATGATGAAACATCTGCTGAGAACATAAATGTCCATCTAACAGCTCAAGCACATCAATGGAGTCTCCCATAGAGTTGAGTAGCTCAAAGACAATGATTGGATTGATCATTATTCATAAATTTAGAGTGGTTAAAGACATTAAAACAAGTACCCTTAAGACACACTCACATATGGTTTGATTTCAGTATGCTGAAGCATTGCTAATATACAGCCTAACTTCATGTTTGGGGTCGTCATGGTTAAATTGTATCAGGTTCACCGATCACCTGATTCAATTTTAATAAACGCTACTCAGAATCAGTACTATTGAGCAAACATTTGGTAAAAAGTTTTGAACAGTTGGTGCCACTAGTGGTGTTTGAAAGCTAAATATGTCTTTCAGAAGAAAGAGCTCAGAAATGTGTTTCATAAGAGATTTTCAAAGCCATTTGTTAGCAGTGTGTCTTTCAAAAGAAGATGATCATTTGAGAATCTGACTGATGATTATATAATAAGACACTGATTAAATGTTTCTTTGCGAGTGTCCTGTCACAGCAGGATCTAATTTAAGTCCACTATGATCCTGTTCTTCTGGATCTCTCTTACCTGCAGGAACTGGATGTGATCCTGTGTGTGTGAAAGCTGCTCCAGCTCAGCATCTCTCCTCCTGAGATCATTGATCTCCTGCTCCAGTCGCTCCAGTCGTCCTTGAGCTCGACTCACTGCAGCCTTTTCCTGATCTCTGATCAGCCGTATCAGCTCAGAGCAGCTTCTCTCAATGCAGCGGATGAGCTCAGTAAAGATCCTCTCACTGTCCACCACTGCTGTCTGTGCAGAGCGCTGTTAGACACACAGTGATTCAGGCTTCAGTGAGACTAAAAGAGGAGAGTCTGAACTAAGACTGAGACAAACCTCTCTTCTTCTTCAGACTAACCTTATGAGACTCCACAGCCTCTTTCAGCTGCTGAAGATCTTTCTCTCTCTGCTGGATTCTCTGCTGGAACATCTTCTGTGTCTCCTTCAGCTGGCGCTGGAGAACAAATGGATGATAGTGAATGTCACAGAAAATTACTGGCACTAAATCATCCATGAATCCAGGAAAAGTGGAGCTAAGGCTAAGAGGTTCAAACTCCAGAAGTAATGATCAGTTACAATCATTGAACATGAATTATGATAAATATTAAGGCCTGTTTTTTACATTGTAAGAGTAAGTATCATAAAAGTAAAACTGTCACAGACACAGAGCTTCACACTGACTGTGTTTCTATGTAATTAAGCTGCAGCTCTACACAGAAAATAAACAAACTATTGCGGAGGTGTCAAACATATTTTCGCTGAAAGCCACTTTAATATTTTGGCTGCCCACAAAGGGCCGGTTGTAACTGTAAAGCAGTGCAAATGCTTATATAACATATATAACATATTGTTAAATAACTGTCTCTTTATTTTATTATTACTTATTTAAGTTACAAATACTGTATATGCATTTGCATTGATGTAAAAATATATGTTATTGCTCTGTGTTACTTTAACATAAATCCTTTTTTTTTTTTTTTTTTTTAATCAGGTTAAGAAATTCACAGTACTCCATAAATCAAAGTAAATAAAGACAAATATCATCAAGCACAATTCATTTTTACCATTTTTTGTTTGACGTTTGAGAGGGACAGAACTAAGGTTTAACAAAAAAATGTGAGTTGCTAAGTACATATGCCGTAAAAAAGGGCCCGGTCTCATGAAAAAGCATATTAATAGCGTATCTACATTACATTTACTGGTTTACAGCACTTTTAATAAAACAATTTGCAAAAGTCAAGCTGGAATACCAAACAGGACGACAGGGAGATGCCAAAAGACCACTAAACCAGCTACCTTAGTGTGGTAGTGTAGTGTGGTTTATATACTGTCATTTCTAATCACTAAGACACTGACACTTAAACTAAACAACATGTCAGAAGTGCCAGTATACACGAAAAAGTGCTAAAGACTAAAATATAGAAGTGCTGGTACTGCGTAACAGTGCGTACCTGCCCACTTCAAGCACTATACGCATTGTCTTGGTGTGCATATGACATGCAGTTTTGGCGTACACGCACCTAAGGGAGCGCAGGGCACAACCTAACGTTTTTTGAATTTCTCAGTTTGTGTAAATACATGCGGGGTTTAGAGTATAATTTTTTATCCACGTTAATTTCAAACGTGTCTAGTACAAATATGTCCCTTTGATTCACAATTACAATGTATATGTTTTTTATTATTTACCTCAAAAGAAAAAAAGTGAAATGTGACAGTATACCCCATAGGTGGGGTACATTGTAACATGAACATATGACAGCTTAAAATGTCGTCTGAGTGAACGAAAACAATATAAACGACAAACTAAAATATTTTGTTACTAAAATAAAATGATTAACTTTTTCAAATAAAATAATGACGCTTTTTAAGATGAAAAAAAAATCTAATTTTTGAGTTTCACAACGGACACATTGCAATCATGCATGGGATGGCCCTGATCACAAAACACAGCTATACAGTATAGTTCAAAACAATGTAGATAAAACACATACAGACATTAAAAAAAAAAAAAAAAAAAACACTCACCTCCCTCAAAACACTTTCATAGAACATGACCCTGATAGCACAGGTACATCTCTGAGATGTCTATTTGACGTCTGCATTTACATCTGCAAAATATATTTTTAGATTGTTTGCTCATCTGCAATAGGTATATAGGATGTTTCCTATTAGATGTCAAATAGACGTCTTTAGATGTCTTTAAGATGTTTATGATTTAGAATGTATGTAAAACTGACATCTTATAGACATCTGCCAGACGTATCTAAACAGCAGATGCTTTCCAGATCAAGTGATCTTTTACAGACATCTTGCAGACGTAAGTATGCTATCTGGGGAGTAACATAAATGAGACAAAATGCTTTACATTTCTTGAAATAATAATTTCTTAACATTAAACATTGATTGTCAGTCTTTATTCTCCTGTTTCTTGTGGTTTATTTTTAAAATTCATAGTGAAAATTACATTGCTAATGTCATAGAGTATCATTAAAATAGCATAGCATTAAAATAATAGCAGATGTGGCTAATTTTAAATACCAATACTAAAAATACTAAAAACTGAGATGAAAAATTTACTTCAGCCAGAAATTTACTTTTACTCTCTCTCTCTCGTTTGGCTTGCTCTCTTTATCATCACTACACTGAGTATGATCACCAGTTTAAAAATACCTGTTTCTCTGTCCTCTGTGCTGCAGCTGATACAGTGTCATGGTTTTTATGTTCATCCATCGTACACAGCACACATATACACTTCTGGTCAGTGCGACAGAAAACCTCCAGGATCTTCTCATGTTTCTGGCAGATCATCTCCTGCAGTCGTCCAGTGGCATCAGTCAAATTGTGTCTTTTTCCTTCAAACCAGCTCTCATGTTGTTCAAGGTGATTCTGACAGTAAGAGTTCAAACACACCAGACAGGACTTGAACGCTTTGTTTTTTCTTTCAGGACAGACATCACACAGCACATCTCCAACTCCAGCTAAACAGTCAGCAGGATGTTTCGTCTTCTTCAGTTTCTCCACCACTTCAGTCAGCATGGTGTTTGTAGCTAAAGCAGGTTTTGGACTGAAGGTCTGTCTGCACTGAGGGCAGCTGTAGACTCTCATCAGGTCCTGCTGATCCCAGCAGCCTGTAATACAGCTCTTACAGTAATTGTGTCCACAGGGAATTGTCACTGGATCCTTCAGGAGATCCTGACACACTGGACACAAGAACTCATCCTGAAAAACTCTGACTTCTGCCATTTTACTGCTTGATTACAGAGACACATCCATGCAACAGCTCGACTGCACTTCAGTTTCACTTTCTCTGACTTCACGTGTTTCCTGTTTTTGTTTAAATGAATTAGTTGTGTCTGTGAATTTAAAAATTATGAAACACCCATTTACAGGAAATATCACGGTGTTATCATGTTCTGTAGTGCTGTCCCAATACCTCTGTAAGTGGTGTGTTCTTGTTTCTAGCTGCTCTCTGATTGGCTGGTGACACACGGCCCTGCCCCAGCTGGAGTCTGAGACCGTCAGTAAAGCTGTTGATTCTCACAAGCACTCTGAGAGGAATAACGTGAGGAATATCTGGATGAGGAATAATGCAGAACTGCAAAAGAGTGTGTTTTTAACAGAGCCATTCAGTGTTGAATCATTTACTTCATTCTTCATACTTCAGTCATGTTCTGTTGTCCTTTGAAATATTGATAATATATGTAGAAAACATGTATATTTATTTAATTTTATACATAAATGTTTTGATGTAAGAGTGCAGAAAAAAAATCTTTCTGGGTCTCTTTAGACTTGAGAAATTGTTATTGTAATATTGTATAATAATGTAATATTTTTTCAACTAAAAATATATTGTCTCTGACCATTAGCTTATCAAATATTTTTAAGAAATGTAGTTTGAATATGTCATTGTTTGTCATATAATCTGAGAATTACCAGTACGTATTCATGTTTATAAGCATAATTCAGTCCAAAACTGTGTGCAATATGGAGAAAGGCTAAATGTATTTTACAAAAGCACTAATATAATTTTATAGATCATAGAAATATTTTTTGACACCTAATTGTACTCTGTACTTAACCAGGGCCAAAATGACCTGAACATAACACATGTCATGTTTTTAAATGTTTAAAGTCAAGTCACCTTTACTTTTATACCACTTTATACAATACAGATTGTGTTTATCTCTTCACAAATTCCAAGTATGGGTCACAATACTTGGCCACACGTCACATCATTTTCTCTTCTTTTTTTAATAAAGAAATATTAACATCCATATCCTTAAGCAATAAAAACAGCTCCACTTCATATATAATATATTGTGTTTTTTACTCAATATTGCATTATCTTATTCAAAAATATGATGTATGGTTATAAAATTAATCAACAGACTGATCGTTATGATGATTATTCCAATACTGGATGTCTTAATACAGACTGTGAATTTAAGGTGCCCTCTATTGGGCAGTAAAGGTATTTTCCATTAGATCGTACCAGTGAACTGAAGTAAGCTAAAGAACTTTGGGTGATTTCCACAATATGACAGTTACAACACAAGTGTGATGTATGCCATTGAAACACTTCCAACCAATGAGAGACGGTGAATCAATGATTAACATTGTGCTGCACATGGCAGCCTTGGTTTGTTGTTCCTTGGTACTATTTTGGTTTGTTTGTTCTTAAGCAACTTTTTTGAGCTTTACAAGAAATGAACTCCTGGACATCAGAAATAGCACACCAAATACCTTTTTGCTGACATTTGTGCATTTAGACGATTTACTGGACATTTTAGTCGGAAGACCCTATACAAGTGCTCCAGGTTACACAAATGAAGGGAAGCTTGTGCAAAACTACCACACTAAATAAGCAGGTCTATTACACACTAAATAGGGAGGTAAGAGTGGCAAAGCAAAACTATTCTCAAAAACTGAAGAAGAAAAAAAAAAAAAAATAAATAAATAAAAGCTTATGCAATGATTCTACATCAGTGTGGAAAAGCATGAAAGCCATCACAAGCTACAAGACCCCATCCCCCAGATCTGAGGCCTTAAGAGCTGCGAAGATGATGTACACAAAGTCTTCAGCAAAGAGAAGATAAGGAAAGCCAAAGGCCCAGACAGTGTCTCTGCAGCCTGCCTCAAAGCCTGTGCTGTCCAACTATCATCCCAGTGTTTCCCCTGCCATTATATTAGGGGGCGGCCCGCCCCCCTTTAAGGTCATGTAAACTTTATTTTCTATATAGCGCCAGATCACAACAGACGTCATTTAAGGTTACCTTTCCTATAGAACAGGTCTATACCTTGTTCTTTTATTAAAAAAAAAAAAAAAAAAAAAACGAAATAGCCTTATGTTATTTATCTTATTTACACAACGGCATGTCATTTCTGTCTCTAACGTTACGTGGTCACGCGTCTACAATTTCTCCTCCGCTAAAACGCGGACGGGATTGCGGAGTCCATTCATAAAAACGTAAAAACGGATTTACTCTATAGCGCGGAATGCTGCAGAATTCGTCAATTTTTGGTTTAATAAATCAGAAGTAGGTCTCTCACTTAATTCGAATCGCGATATGGACTAGTGTCTGTGAATATTAAAACGCAACAAGACGGTTTAAATATGAATCCCCCATGTTTAGCTTGGCTCTGTATGAATGAATGGCGGAGACGCGGCTTTGTTTACTACACTAATAATGAAGTACACGTGACGCTCGCGGTTATTTTCGGCCTCTGTGTCTTATTATATGACGACATAAACGCATGAATCTCCAGAGCTGCTGTGAGAGTCACTTCATGTAAATTTTACCGTTTCTTTTCAGAAAATTAACATCATATCATAGTGTATACACACAAAAACTAACCAGAAACATGTCAAAATAAAAGTACGGTTTAACATGTAACAGAAAAGTATTAGTCTTGTATTACTTTTGTGCAGTATAATGTAGGTGTAAAAATATTCCTCTTTCTGGCAAATTTAATTAAACAATTAAATGCAGAAATTATAATAATAACAGAAATAACAGAAAAACTGGCAACAAATAAAAAGGTTGAATTTTCATTTCATTAAAAATAAATAAATATTTAATGTCTGTATTTGATTATCAGAAAAATTAAAACACACAAGAAAGAAAAAAAAAGAAAGAAAGAAAAAGATTGTAGGGGCCTTTTGTTCAAAATGTTGAAATTTAGTTTTTTTTTTAACTGAAATAAATGTTTTTCTTATTACACAGAGAGTAATGTACTAAAAAAGTACCGTACCGTTGGTAATTCCCCCCCAGATCCTAGGGGAATCCCCTGGAATCCTAGGGGAAACACTGCATCCATCAACACACTGATCACTGTTGTCCTCCGCTGCTGTCTGTGCAGGGTACTGTTAGGGCACACAGTGATTAATTACCCTGGATCGCACAGAAATTCACTCGGCCATTAGTAAACTCATAGACACAAACTTGCCAGTTCTAATCTTAGTCTGGCAATTTAAAGTGAACTATAACTTTAAGTCGGTTGCCACAACCTCACTCGCAGAAAAAACTTTTTGTTTACGTATGTAACTCCCATTCCCTGAAGGAGGAAAGGAGACAGCACGTCAGAATGTACTGACAAATTGAGATCTCATCTGAGAACCCTATCATCTTTGAGTGTAAACTAAACGAGGCGATTCATATTGGTGTGCGAGATGTGCATCTTGCACTCTGCACTGCAGCGCTGGTATTGGGTGTTGCCCAGCCCACAGCTCTACATATATCTGTCAGCGAGGCACCATGTGTCAGCGTCCAAGAAGAAACAACACTCCTAACCTAACTGTATGCTTTGGTTCAGCTACCAAATCAGACATCAAGAGACTACAATGAACTGTCAGGACTGCTGAGAGGATTATTGGTTCTCCCATTCCAAACCTCCAAGATATTTACATCTCCATAAAGAGGAAAAGGGCTAAGAAAGTCACTTTGGGCCCCACAAACGAAACCCACATTCTATCTGAACTGTTGCCTCCTTGACTTCTAGACTACCAGAACAGCCAGGCACAAGAAGTACACATTTACACATCGGGGTGTCAGCATAACAAGAGAATTAGCCGGCCCAAATTCCAGGCATGATTTGTTGGCCGAAAATGCATGTAGGTAAAGGTCCTGAATAAATTTATTACGAAACGGGATTGAATTTCTGAGTAAAACGTGGTAGTGGTCAGTAACTCTGGTGTAATTTGAACAGGAGAGGGCGGTCTAACTATATCTGGTTCCCGACGTCCTTTCAGAACACCATGTCTGTTCTTTACTCATTCTTATTGACTACTGGTACAGCCTGCACTCAGGGCTGTTATGCAAGGTCTGTGCACGCAGCATGTGCATAACAGGTTGTCGATGAATGTCGAGAGCACAGACAGGTTGTCAGTGAACGACAGAGAAGAATAAGGATGGCCAGGCAAAGAGTGGATGCGGTGTCTTTGAAGGAGGTTCAACTTGGACAGTTTACTGCTAAGAAACCCACGAGCACGAATGAGAGCGTTCTCTGTCACTGCATCACAGTGTGGTACACCAGCTGCACAGCAGAGAACCAGAGAGACCTGGCACGGATAGTCAAGACTGCACAAAAGTCTGTCAGAACTCAACTCCCCAACCTCGACACAGTCTATGCTAGCCGCTTGCACAAGAGAGCTAGCAACATTATCAAGGATCCAACCCATCCAGAATACAGTCTGTTTGTGGCCCTTCCATCAGGCAAAAGATACAGGACAATCAGGACATAGAGACTGAGGAACAGCGTCTTTCCCAGAGCAGTAGCCTGTATTACACCCCCTCCCCAAAAAACACACACGCAGAGTTGTTGAGGACTTCCCCAATGTTTATAGAACGTTTTCGTAATATTTACAAAACACTGTTTTATGTATTATCATTACGATTATTATTATTAATGTTGTGCAATATTTTTCTTATTTTTGATCATTGTTAGCACTAATGAACATACACTGCACCTTTTCTTTACTTTTCTTATTGCTGCTGTTCTCTCTGAGAGCTACCAAACAAATTTCATTGTATTACTACAATGACAATAAAGTCTTTACGTCAGGCAAATATGATGCATGGGAGTTTTTTTTTTTTTTTTTTTTTTTTTTTTGTCATATAACGTTAAGAATGTTAAATAGACCAATTTACTATTTTGCGAACAGTGATGATGTTCTGTCTGGTTGCAGAAGATGAGGTTTCAAGTGGCAGTCAATGGAAGCCACGGAATAAAAGATTAAAAAAGGTACATTTGAGTTTATATTTTAAAATTTTCGATTTCCGAGATATATCTCACAATTCTGAGAAGTAAAATAAACTCGCCATTCTCTCTTTTGAGTTTATATCCCACATTTTTGTCTTTTTTCCCCTAAGAATGGACAAACTCTGTATTGCTGTGTTGAATTGAGTTATAAAGTCCAAAATACGAGATATAAACTTGTGTTTGTGAGAAAAAAAGTCAGATTATGTGGACAGGTTAATGTAAAATGTTACAGCTTTAAAAGAGAAGTCCACTTCCAGAGCAACAATTTACAGATAATGTACTCACCCCCTTGTCATCCAAGATGTTCATGTCTTTCTTTCTTCAGTCGTAAAGAAATTGTGTTTTTTGAGGAAAACATTTCAGGATTTTTCTCCATATAATGGACTGATATGGTGCCCAGAGTTGGAACTTACAAAATGCAGTTTAAACGTTTACATCTTTGGTTACAGTTTTACACCTGCAAGACGTATTTTTACGTAGTTTGCTCATCTGCAGTGCTATCAGATGTCAAATAGACATCTATTAGATGCCTTTAAGATGTTTATAATTTAGAATGTATGTAAAACTGACATCTTACAGACGTAGGCCAGATGTTTGTGCACAGCAGATACTATCCAGATCAAGAGATCTTTAACAGACATCTTGCAGATGTTTTGTTTGTTCATTTGTTTTTAATATTCAACAGGCAAAATTCTTTAGTTTTCTGTATCTGAATACAAAAATGTTCATAACTGCTTGAATAAAACAGACTACTTGGGAAATAAATCTGAATATTTATCTTGTTACTCTTTTAATAAAAAAACAACAAAAACAACAACAGCAACAACAACAACAAAAACAACAACAACAATAATAATAATAATAATAATAATACATAATTTAGAATTTGGCCCTCAGTGAAAACTAATTGAGTAACCCTGCTCTATCCACCTGTTTCCGAGGGGCGCTACTGTAAAAAAGAACGTGGGAACAACTTCCGGTGAGGCGGCAGTAGTGTTATACTAATGGTATTTTGTGTGCTAATTAGCGAGAGGCTAAGTGTTTTTTGGATCTTTGTTTACTTTGTAAAGTTGCAAACCTTTATGGGAGATGTCGTTACGGTGCTCAGGGACAACATGTGCTATTCGAAGCTGTGTTTCCACGTCGTTAGCAAGTTTGGATCGCTAAATCTTGAATGACTGTTAACTAGTGATGTAATATTTGAACCGAGGCATCGGAGCTTGTGTTAAGGGGTGTGCCAGATAAAGCCTCGATTCGAGGCTTTTGTTGTAAACGTAGAAATCACAAAAACCAGTAAACAAAGCCTCACTTTCTCTCCAGTCCCATGCACGATTGAATTTGTGTGTCGGTTTGAACCCCCAGGTCTTACTTATTAATTTATATTTTTAAATACCCAGTCATACAAGTAATGTGAAAAATACTAATTATTTTAGGAAACTTAAATATTTGCCATACTGTATGCACTTCATGTGTACATTATTCTTCTATTACATCAAATAGATATCCGTACTAGCATTTATGCCACAGTTTAATGGGTAAATTAATTTATCAGAGACAAATTCTACAGACACACACACATATAGACTTATATTTGTGCACGTAACATGAGTCGATCTGTGGAATGCGTTGTAAATGTTTCGTCCGACTGTGTTTCTTTCACAGGCTTTTGGCTGCTTTATTTTTTACTAACCACCAGTTCGCACTGTTTTCGACACACTCGAAGCTTTGAATCTTTTCCTGAAACAGTCAGAGGAAAATGTCAGTGCTTCACGAGGCTTTATTTGCCCATTACTACTGTCAACTGTTGAATGAATGATTGTCAGGTCCCGCTTGTTTACTACGAACCGGAAGACGCTCCCAAGGCCTTATGGGGCGTAGGAAACTTGTGGATAACATCTCACTGTTACTGATTCATCACAGCTCAAAGCATATATGACAGATGCAAATGGAGACTATTGGAAATGTAAGTTAAGCCTTTTATAAACAAATGTTTTAATTGGCAAGTATTACGGTTAGCAGTTCATTTAATGAACTTAAAATATTGTATGATTGATTTTTCCATCTCCGACCTGCATATTACTCTGTAGTTCAGTTTAATTCATTTCATTTTTTGTCATATCCATTTCTTTTAGAATTATCCTGTGAAGAAATCCTGAACGTGGTTTGAGATGAAGGCAACCAAGTGGCTGTGCATTCCTCTAAGACTTTTGCATGAACATTTTTGAAAATCCATGTAATATTTGAGCTTTTTTTAAAATGTAAAAAATGGCACTTGTGTTGAATATGCAGATAAATGGGAAGTAATACATCCCCTATAATGAATTGCATCACTTAAATGATATTTCAGTTATAATGAACTTGAAAATTCTGTTGTCAAGCCACTGGAGTCACATACTTTATTGATGTCTTTATACCTTTCTGGACCTTGAAAATGGTAGTTGCGTAAACTATCAACAGAGGGACAGAAAGTACCCAAATTTAACTAAAATACTCTTAATTTGTGTTCTAAAAATGAATGAAAGTCTTACGGGTTTGGAATAGTATGAGGGTGAGTAATTGACAGAATTCACATTTTTGTGTGCACTATCCCTCTAAAAAATATTGTTTTCTCTTATAAGAAAAAAGTTTTGAATCTTGACTGTTTTACAGTTTAAAGTTTAAATTTTGTGACCACTTTTTAGTGTAACACCAGTATTGTACAGATGCTCATGTGTTTTTTTTTTTTTTTTTTTTTTTTTTTTTTTTAATTCTGTCTGTTACTGTTTAAAGCTAAACTGTCTTTTACAATACAGGCATTTTTCAGTGTTTCATTGTTAAATTAGTTGATTATTTGATATTGTTTAGTAGGCAAATAAAAGCCACTGAATGCACTTTTAAGAATGTTTACATGAAGTAAAAATAAACCATGTCCAATTTGTACATTGTGCTGGATTTATTTGCTTTATATAGAGAGAGAGAAGAGAGAGATATACAAATGCACCATTAAAACAGAAAAAGTCCTGTTTTTTTACCGGTGGCAGACTGTAAATTAACAGACTGTAAATTTATGGTACAAGGTCCAGGTAATGAGCTACTTTTTCCGTTTTTTTCCGGATTTTTTTTTTACAGTGCATTCTGATTAATTTACACAGTTTCACTGATGATTCATTATTAACCCAAATCCCAGGATAGAGTGGCTGAGTGAATGTGGTCTGGACTGTGTGGATGAGGCTCACTGTGTCAGTGATGCTGTAGAAGGACAGAGTTCCTGCACTGTGATCCACATACACTCCTATTATATTGCTGATGGGCTTCACAGGGAGAGCAGTCTGTATCTCATTGTGTATGAATGAGTATCTGGAGGGAGAGCAAAACAAACTCCAGGACTGATCATTAGTTCCAAACAAACACTCAACACCTCCCTTCCTGCTGATGCTCTTATATGACACTGATATTCGCACACCATTATTTCCACTCCACTCCAGCTCCCAGTAACAGCGTCCACACACACTCTCTCTACACAACACCTGAGGATACACATCAAATCTGTCTGGATGATCAGGATATGACTGGACTGTTTTAGTGGCAGTAATCACTCTGTTGCTCTCAGACAGATGGAGGTATTTATTCACTGTGTTCAGATCCAGCGTGAGCTGATGGGAATCTGATGGAGATAAAACACATCAGAATCAGGAATTATGAATCTGTTTCATGTAGCTGAACTCTACAGGAAGAACAAGGACACACTCAGTGAGTTTCTCTGCTTGTTTTCTTACTGACTTACATTGTAGGAAGTCGTTCCTGGTCCAGATAACAATGTTGGTGAATGTGACTGTGGAAATCATCAGAAATGAAAGGTGTGATTTTCATGATGATGATACGATAATAAGATGTCTAATATAATGTTCTCCATGATATGAGATGATGATGGACTCATTTCTGAGAGGAGATGAATCTCCAGGACTTTACCTCTGTCTGAGATCTTCTTGAGCTCCTCTTTGCATAAATCCTCCAGTTTGTCTCTCAGCTGATGGACAGATTCTCTCAGGCCATAAGATGAGAAGACCGAAATGAAGGGGTCATCATTTACATCTGTAGTTTCAGGAGGTGCTGAGAGAGACTGGAAACTCTACAGAAAACAGAAATCAAAACTCATTTTTCCAGAGATTTCCAGAGCTGAAAGCTATTTGTAAGCAATGTCTCTTTCAAAAGAATATGATCAGATGAGAATCTGACTGATGATTATACAATAAGACACTGATGAAATGTTTCTCTGTGAGTCTCCTGTCACTGCAGGATCTGACTCAAGTCCACTATGATCCTGTTCTTATAGATCTCTTACCTGCAGGAACTGGATGTGATTCTGTGTGTGTGAAAGCTGCTCCAGCTCAGCATCTCTTCTCCTCAGATCATTGATCTCCTGCTCCAGTTGCTCCAGTCGTCTTTCAGCTCGACTCACTGCAGCCTTTTTCTGATCTCTGATCTGCTGTATCAACTCAGAGTGGCTTCTTACAATGGAACGGATGAGCTCAGTAAAGATCCTGTCACTGTCCTTCACTGCTGTCTGTGAAGAGCACTGTTAGGACACACAGTGATTTAGGATTCAGTTGGACTGAAAGAGGAGAGTCTGAGCTGAGACAAATTTTTGTTCTCCAGACTCACCTTCTGAGACTCCACAACCTCATTCAGCTGCTGAAGAACTTTCTCTCTCTGCTGGATTCTGTGCTGGAACGTCTTCTGTGTCTTCTTCAGCTGGTGCTGAAGGACAAACAGAAGATTATAAATGTCTCAGAAGTGAAATGTTCTCCCCATGAATTCCAGGAACTCTCAAATAACAAACACCATGCAACAAAACAATAAAACTAATCTGGAGAAAGTCAGCAAATGTAACCGCCTTGCCCAAACCTCGATGCTTGCTCATTCATGAACCCTTTCTCCCCTCTCCCCAAAAGGCTTCACTGAAAGTTCACTAAGAATATATGTATACCACATATGATGTATCTTGTGAGTTTGCTGTTTTTCACCTTCATGTTTAGTATCAGTCTAAAGTGTAATTTGGGATTCTGTAACTAGGGTGTGTGAGTCTACACTAGAACTCTCACAAGCCACTGTGTGTCTCTCTGCTGTCAGGTATACATGTCTTAGATTCATCTTTGAGCAATTGATGTTATGTATTTAACTGAAAAGGAACTGCAACAGTGCTTGAAGCGGGCCCACACATAGCACCAGCACTTCTGTATTTTAGCCTTTTACGTACTGGAAACGTTTTGTTGGCAACAGCACCTCAGGTAACACTGAGACTAGAGACAATGTGCAGCGAACAATGTAAGAACTGCCTAAACATCCTCCTCATAATCCATCATTTGTACGTAAAAGACTAAATGCACGTTGCGCCGTCTTGTTTATGGTTGCTTAGTAATTTTTACGTTCTCGGCTACTGCGAATCACTACATTATTTTATGTTGTTTAATCAAAGTCTATTTTATTAAATAATGTGTGAAACTCTTCTGTTCATTTCTACTGTCCTGTGCAGTGTAAATGCTGTAAGCATTAACCCTTTCACACTTTTAAAGTATTCTAGCTGAGCCCCCATGGGTGAATTTTTTTAGGCGACCGTTATTTTAGAACGTATAGCGACGCGTCGTGTTTGTCACGTGACACATACAGCCACAATAGGGCTGTGTGACACGTCATCACTTTTATATATATATTTTTTCTTTATTATTATTAATATTCACAAACGTGCTCACTGTATTATGAAATATCTGATATTCCGATTTTGAAATATGTGCAAGTAAATGTATTTGGAGGTTTAAACACTGTTATAATGAGTGTGTTGGTTGATCTATGCCAGGTGATGGGCGCTGCCACGTTAGTTCGCGCTAAATCTGAGCTGTGGGATTTACAAGACGCAAATTCATTCTCTCCTCTTGAAAAACATTAAAGTAAGTCTCTGATGAGCTGGGAGACGAGCAGAGTAAACTTTATAGTTACCTACACAATGCGTATATGATATCAATAAAACATGTCGTCAGATAACATTTGTAAGGATGATTATAGCTGCTTCCATAGACATCGGCGTGTATTTTGCAAACTATAAATGCATTGTTTTACTAGGATTTATGTGTTTTTAAATGTCTGTAACCTAAAATAAGCATTATATGGTTGAAAACACCGAACAGCTGCGATAATATGACAAGCGCTCAGCGCGTCTGATCTGGTTTAGCGCCAAAGCAGATTTGAATTCAGCAGCTGATCACGTGATGCGCTGAACGTTAGAATTACACCGGTGTGATCGTACGCGTGAAAGGGTTAATATGGTGAAACGAGTGTCATCAATATTTCATCAGTGTCTAGATTTAAATACCTGTTTCTCTGTCCTCTGTTCTGCAGCTGAAACAATGTCGTGGTTTTTATGCTCATCCATGCAGAGCACACATATACATTTCTGGTCAGTGCGGCAGAAAACCTCCAGGATCTTCTCATGTTTCTGGCAGAGCATCTCTTGCAGTCGTCCAATGGCATCAGTCAAATTGTGTCTCTTTCCTTTAAACCAACTCTCATGTTCTTCAAGATGATTCTGACAGTAGGAATTCAGACACATCAGACAGAACTTGACGGCTTTGTATTTTTTTCCAGTACAGATGTTACACTTCTCATCTCCAGCTCCAGCCAAACAGTCAGCAGGAGGTTTTCTCTTCTTCAGTTTTTCCACCACTTCAGCCAGCATGCTGTTTATAACTAAAGCAGGTCTTGGACTGAAGGTCTGTCTGCACTGAGGGCAGCTGTAGACTCTGACCTGATTCTTCTGATCCCAGCAGCCTGTAATACAGCTCTTACAGTAACTGTGTCCACAGGGAATGGTCACTGGATCCTTGAGAAGATCCTGACACACTGAACACATGAACTCAACCTGAAAAATTCTGGCTCCTGCCATTACTGCTTGGTTCAACCAAACTGCACTTTCATTTTCACTTTCCCTGAACTGTTTGCTATTTCTGCGTTTCAGTGACGTGTGTAAAATAGGCGTGTCTGCGAGTAGTAAACATACACTACTAAACTAAAGCCAGGTGTACACTGTGCTGTTCTGGAGTGAACAAGATGTGAGGCGGATCCAAATGCAAAGCTTTATTCAAAGATACGGTCATACACAGGCAAGGGTCGACACCAGCAAACAGATATAAACAGGCCAAGACCAATAGGGCCAAGACGACCGCAGGCCAGTCCCCACCATGTCAAACATTTCAGGTTTTACTATCCTTGTGGGGACATTTGGTCCCCACAATGTAGCAAGAACAAGTACACAGACACACATAGAAATTAACTGATAAAAATGCAGCAGAGCAAATTTTTGAGAATTTGTGAAATAAAATGAATAAATGAAAAAATACAAAATAGTCTCTCACAAACACACACACTCAGAAATGAACTGGTAAGACTGCAACAGAGCAAATTTTGAGATGAGGAGAGCAATTTTCTTGTGAAATAATTACAGTTTATATGTAAATAGTTACAATTAAATTTATTTATGTTTATTTTTTATCTATTTTTTAATCAATTTACTTATTAATAATTTATAATTATTGTTTTTGCTCTTATTTTAGCAGATGTTCCTGATTCTTTTAGCAGATGTTCTGAGTAACAGTAATGTTAGCCATTAGCCATTTAGGCATTATGCTGCCCGCAGTTGGAACCAGCTTCCAGAAGAGATCAAATGTGCTAAAACATTAGCTACATTTAAATCTAGACTCAAAACTCATCTGTTTAGCTGTGCATTTACTGAATGAGCACTGTGCTTCGTCCGAACTGATTGCATTATGTATAATCATTTTCTGTTTTTAACTGTCTTAAATTTATTTTAAATCAATTTTTAAATCATTTTTAAATTATTAAATCAATCAGTTTTTTACATTGTACATTTTTTGTTTTATTGTTGTGATCAATGTTTTTATGATTGTTCTATTTCCTTTTTTGTGATTATTGTTTTTATTAATGCTTTTATAATTATTCTACTTCCTTTTATGTAAAGCACTTTGAATTACCTTTGTGTATGAAATGTGCTATATAAATAAACTTGCCTTGCCTAGCCTTGCCTAATGCTTCCCATGTGTTCCCTTTCTGACAAAATTTTAATGTTTGATCATAATCATAACACAACCTGTTATTTATCTAACCAAAGATATCTAAACCTTGACAAAAAGTATTTTAGAATTTTAGAAAAAAAAACAGTGGCAATCCAAAAGCTTCTGTATATATATGTATAATATGTACAGAGGGAGCTATTGAGCTTACATGACATTACACAAGTTTTTCTTTTTTTTAATGACACCAAATGGCACAATTCTCACTTCTAAAACAAAAAAAAAAAAAAAAATGGATTTTAAATGTGTTCACTCTGTTTTAATGTGAAATGTTGCATTTATTGAAAAATAATGAAAATAATAATAATAATTATATAAATAAATATATATTAATTCTAATGGGAAAAAATAGCTCATTAAAATTGTATCAATTTACAATGATTTTCCTGAAAAAAAAAAAAAGGGTACATTTTAAGGCTTTGGTCACTTTGGTGACCGTGAAGGAGCCAAGTGTGACTCCTAAACGAAGAGGCCCAGTATATTTAAATTAAACTACTAAATGCATATTAAATATTATTTTGAAACAATTTTAAGTGTATTTCAATATATGCTTAAGATTAATTTTAAGCTATTTACAATACATTTTAATCTGTTAAAATTGTTCAAATTTAAGAACTTCAAATACATTTTGTGTGATTTAAGTGTGTTTCTTTACAATTCATTTAAAGTATACTTTTAAAGCAAGAAGCTTTAAAGTATTAAACATGAAAAGACTGTCACTTTCAGTAAGAATTACAACTTGATTTTCTTCTAAAGTAGCTCTCTATGTATACATGTGAAGAGTTAAGATGCAAAACCAGCTAAAAGCCATTTCGGTCAAAAATGAGATAATGATACTGAGTGAGTGCTCCTGACACATATCATACATCCATCAAATACATTTACTTCAAACTCACTAAGTTCCAGTCTCAGCCCAATCAGAAGTACCGGTACTTACATAGAAACTTATACAAAGTAGCTAGAAAGAAATGCTCATTTTAAAAAAAAATATGTCAGATAGATTTAGAGGCTTTTGCATCTGAACTCTTCATGTATAGAATATGTTTAACCGAATAATCAATCAAAGCCTGCTGATTATTTTGTGAAACAATGTCTATTACCAAAATAATTGTTTGCTGCAGCCCTAATATAATTTACCTTAGAATTAAATGTTAATCAATGAATGCTATGTTTAATGTTTTTCAGAGACAAGTAAGAACTGAAGCCCAGACTCTCTTTCTCTTGACTCGCAAGCAGCTCAAGTGCATACCTGTCAAGTTTTGGATTTGAAAATAAGGGAAATTTTATGGCGCCCGCCGCGAGCAGTCCCACCACCCCAACCAAGCTCCAGTATCCCTTACATTTTAAGACAGGTGACAAGAAAGCTAAAATCACCACTTGTCAACCACTTATAAACTAAAATCGGCTTTATGCACAGCTGCACTACTTCCTGAACTTCAGGCAGCTCCTTTGTTTCCTGTCTGCCATTATTGGACAAACTGATTAATCCAGGTGTGGCGACGTTAAAGTTATTCTCAATTCACAAATAGAAATTTTGAATTCTTTTACCATGGAAAAGATTTCCCCATAGCTGATTTTGGCAACTATGCATATAATGATACCGACTACGCCACCCCGGGAAAAATTCTACCGGGGAAAATACCATCAAGACACACAGGTTCGAAAACAGCTCAGTCAGGACATAAGACACTGATGAAATACACAATAAATTTTATTAAACACTAAATGAATTGCCAATGCAAATAACTACACACACAGTTCTGCATCCACTCCAGGGCTGGGGGCCTAGCTTTCCTAGTCTCTGAAAGACAAAACACAACAAAGCACACGTGCACTCACACTCCACAGCACCCCATATAGTGAACACTGCACACAGCAGGATACCGCCACCAGCAGAGAAGGGCTCGTCCCTCACACTATAACTGGTCACCCCAACACCTGGAGAAAGAGCAAATAATACTTTAAACACCACAACGGAATGTTACACACACGCACGCACACACACACACCTTGTAAGATAACACAATTTAACCATTGAGTTACAATGAAAACAAAAATAATACAAAAATTAACAAACAATTGCGCAGGCCACTAATGAAAATTACATATGGCCACAACACCACAAAAATACAATTGCAAAGGCAGTAAACAAATATTCAAAAAGAAAAACAAACAAATCAAATCAATCAAATAAACTTTCTAAAACACAGGACCTCAGAATACGGTGGGAACTGTAGAGTACTGGTCCCAAATTTCTCAAAAGGATAAGTGAAATGATGTACAGCCGCCACTTAAGTCCCTTCGACTGCAGCGAGTCAAGCCACCGCCCAGCTGATTCTTCAAGTGTAACTACGGAGACGAATTCGCTGATATGAGATGAAGTACACCCCATCCGATAACACGCAGAAATAGCTTCTCAATACGACTTCGACAGTCCAACCGCTTGAATGTACAGCGCCCCGGAAAGAAAACCGTCTGCACCCCGCTGTTACACCACCGTCGAAGATCCCACGCACGTCTATAAACATACAGCTGTACCAAACACACGCCGTAACAAGAAAGCCCACTGCAACGGCTTGCACCTCAAATTGGAACAATCCACCATCCCGAAAAAAAAAGCTCCCAAGATGTAAACACGTCGCTTCCGAAAATGTATGGTAACAATATAACCGCAGGATTCCTCAGTCCACACAAACAAACACTCCCACGCTGCACCGGAAACCTAATGACGTCACCAATGACGATAGGAGCATCCATTCCTAGGTACCTACGGCTGCCTTTATAGGACGACCATTATGAGTGGGATAAAACCCCACGCCCCTTAAAAGAAACACTGACCATCGGCTACACAGGTGATCAGTTTGTCCAATAATGGCAGACAGGAAACAATCGTCCATCATCTGTCTGTTTTTTCTTCTTTTTTCCCGTGTCGTCACTCATCAGGTGTGTTCGACTTAATGCAGCGCTGCGCAGCTCGATCAAATTCTGACTTGAAGCAGTGCATGCCGGTTAGAAATTTTGTCCGACTTGAGGCGGCGCCGACGCCTCGTGACTGTCACGTGTGGCATCAAAGTACCGCGATAGCGATTCGAGAGCAGTCGACTGACTCAGCCGGCGCAGTTTCTTCAGAGCGGCTGCAGGAGCTCTGCTGATCACATGACTGTTTCACGATTGGCCAGATTCACGGCATGACAACGATCACGTGTGTTTTGTGTTTATTCTAACGTCCTCAAGTCCGATAATGCTTACAAATCTGTGTTTTTAGAGCAGTAAAAGTGTTTTTACTGTAGTTGCAATGTTATATTGATTCAGATTTTTCATAAAACAGTGATAAAAGCATATATAACCCCACTTTATTAGTATTTAAATAGTATATGTCTATGTTGATCATTATTCTTGTTCAGATGGCGCTGTATTAAGCAGTATATGAAACATGTTTCCGTTGCTCATGAAAACGCTTTTGAAAAGTATTTGTATTTGATAAATATTGCATTTAATTCACTTGATCTGTGATAGTGCATGCAAACACCGCGAGAGCGTCACTAACGAGAGTAGAAAGTGTCCGACTTGACAGCTCCGTTTTCAACTCCGCCCGCGACTGCTCTCGGCTACTCTCGTTGATCGCCGTCTGTAGCCGTAGATGAAGTCGAACACACCTAGTAACTCATCATCTGACCTCACACACTAACCTCGCGACAACTGCCACCTACAGTACCTGTAGTAGGCTACTGCAGGTGGCAGATATCGCGAGGCTAGTGACAGAGCTCAGATTTTTTTTGGGGGGGGGGGACGTTTTTTTTTTTTTTTTTTTAATAACGCAGGTTAAAATACGGGAGATTTACGGGAAAATACTAATACGGGAGGACGGCGGGAAAGAAGGGTAAATTACGGGACTTTCCCGGCCAAAACGGGATACTTGACAGGTATGCAAGTGAACGAGACTGATGAATTGTGGAAACAAAGTGCAGAGCAACTGAAAAGTCCACAGCATTCACATGAGCTCTTTGATTTTTTTTAATAAGAAAATTCTTATAAAAATATATTTTTTAATTAATTGCTTTGCAATTGACCATAATTACACAGTGCCATTTTACAGTCACACTAAAGAAAAGCTTGTTTATAACAATATGAGGATGAGATGATTAGTGGAAAATAGCTCATACACATTGTAAGAAATCTCAGAATAATTGTTCTAAATTGTTTTTACCTTGCATTTTTTTAGATGGGTAGTGAAATCACCACCAGAAATTTTGCCATCCCATTCAGGAAACCATCTTTCTACTATAATTTCATCTGGAAACTCAGAGTATGCAAAAGTTGTGCATGCTTTAATACACAGGGTAAAGGTTGTAGAAGATCTTTTGCCTGTGTTCATGGATAGCAGCATAATTCAGTCTACTCTGACGATGGAATTTGTAAATGAGAAAGCTGTAGATGGTGCTGTAGTATCCAGATACGTTTACACTGCATTCTGGGATCAGTTCCTTGAACAGTACGTACAGGGAAGACGAGCAGGTTCCTAGACTGAGACCAGACTTCTCTGAAGCTGAATGGGAGGCAGTAGAAAGGATCTGGGTAAAAGGATTTCTTGACCTTGGTGTACTACCAGTGAGGCTTTCCAGTGCTTTCATTTTAGCATGTATGCATGGAATTGACTCAGTCAATGATGATGTCCTAGAATCATCTTTCCACATCAACCTCTATTTGACTAAATGAACTGCCATTGCAAAGTCTTGTCAAGGCACCAAGAAAGGGCTGTCATTGGATCCCTCCAAAAAACACCATGAAAGTTGCTGTCCAAACAATGCCTCATTAAGCAATTCCTTAAGAGTGCAAATATATAATACATTTTTTATTTCTCCAGAGCCATGCCATTTACACTGCTGTAAGTACCAAATCAGCAAAGTCTAGCATCTCTGAATGACACAGCGAAGGCCACTGGTAAAAAAGTGGCACAGCTACTTCAAACAACACAGGTGATTCGCTCTCAGAAAGAACGGATGGTATTCCATTATCTGCAACGCTATCTCAGAAATGCTGACCAAAGCAAAGCAGAAAAAGTTTTATGGTTCTGCACTAGTTTATCTGTTATATGTGTTGATCACATCAAGGTAAGCTTCAATGCAGAATCTGGCCTCAGCAGATCAATAGCTCATACCTGTGGAGCTACTTTAGATTTACCTTACTTTACTTACAGTATAACCAGACCTCCACACAGAGTTTGACAACATTCTCTCTGGTGATTACTTTGAAATAGACATCCTGTGAATTTTATGCTGCTCAGGAATAGCTCATAGTCATCAGTGTCGCTTTTTGCTACTTGATAGTCTGTAGTTACTATGAACTTGTTGGTAACAATCTGTGTGAAGGTTTTTATTTATTTATTTATTTATTTATTTATTTATTTATTTGTACCATGTACCAAAAGAACAGCATGTTACAAAGCTAATGCTAAATGGTCCCTATATTATTAATTCGATTTTCTTAATTTGATTATTAATTGTCGTAACATTCATTTACTTTTCAAATTGGTTTAGAGTTTTCCAGCAACTGGTCAGATTTGTGCTCTTTCAAAGTATGTCATCAGTGCTGGTAGTACTGTTAAATTGTTGTTTGATTGTTTTGTTGTTGCTGTACACAAAATAAGTTTTAGTATAATATTCTGAAATGTATATTTTTGCAGCTGCAAAGTCTTAAAACAATCTTCATCATATGCAACGTCACTTTTGTTGTTAGTATGGAAATTACATTGAATCATGAACTTTTTTGTTAATTATATAAAATGTAACCACATAGTAAGTGGTCAGGTTTGCTTTCTTATAAATATATTGTTCATCCATTAATATTGAGGCATTTTTTAATTAAAACTGCACTTGATGTTAGCAAAATATATATATATATATATATATATATATATATATATATATATATATATATATATATATATATATATATATATATTTCTTTTTTAAGCATCGTAACTGTTTGTGTATAGCATTTTTTTTTTTTTTCTTTTTTTTTTTTGTGCATCAGCAAAAAAAAAAAGGCTTTTGTTTATTTGTTTTAGAGATTTTTCTCAATAAATGTAGAGGGTTTGTGTGATGGTAACATAAAAGGTAAAATATAAAATATACTAAATTACAACTTCATTATTACAGATATAGTATAATTAGAAATAATTTTAATTATATAATAGTACAAAATGTAAATGATATTAAAGTATATTAGTTCACATTAATAGCTTAGGACTCAGAAGTACACATTTACATATAAAATATCATATTTTAATCATATTTTAAAGATACTATAAACAATTATGAATGTACATATAAAGATGTACTAATGTTCCACATACGTGGTTTAAAAAATCACTCAAAAACTAACTGCATTTAAAATGACTTTAGAATGTGATGCATTGGAAATTAATTACAAATAAAATGCACTTAAGGAGTGAAAACACTACAGTTAATTCACACTTATGTGTGTTCTTTAAAAGTATATTGTTTGCGCAAAGAACCCTTTATAAAAGTATACTGAAGTGCACTTTTTTTTCACAAGGTTGAGAAATCTCCCTGTTCCTCTCAGACAGAAGGAGGCATTGATTCACTGTGTTCACATCCAGAGTGAGATGATGGGAATCTGATGGAGATAAAACACATCAGCATAAGTAAATATTAATCTGTTTAATATTTTCATGTAGCTGAACTCTTCATGTTTAGTGTATCATCAGTGTCTCAGTACAGATGACCAGATATCATCTGCAAATCATTTACATCATCAATTATAAAACTCTTTCACCTTCTACAGAAAGTACATGAACATACTCAGTTTTTCTGCTTGTTTTCTTACTGACTTACATTGTAGGAAGTCGTTCCTGGTCCTGGGAACAATGCTGGTGGAGGTGACTGTGAAAATTAACAGACATGAACAGTGTGATTCTTATGGATCTGCATCCATTTCTGAGACATTTCTAACATGATGTTCTTCATGATATAAGATGATGATGGATTCGTTTCTGAGAGCAGATGAATCCAGGACTTTACCTCTGTCTGAGATCTTACTGAGCTCTTCTTTGCAGTAATCCTCCAGTTTGTCTCTCAGCTGACAGACAGATTCTCTCAGTCCATCAGAAGAGAATTGAGAAATGAAGAGATCGTCATTTATGTCTAGAGTTTCAGGAGGTGCTGAGAGAGACTGGAAACTCTACAGAAAACAGAAATCAAAGTTCATCAGCTCCACACTTCACCCAGTAACCTGCACCAACATCAGATTTGACTTAACTGATCTTTAGTAACTCACCTCAATCCAACACTTTCACAGCATCAGCTTCATTCTTCTCATATTCATTATATCACATTGGAGCTACAGATTCTAGTATTTGACACTTACATTTTGATTAATTAGATTCAAAGATCCGAGTCACTAAAATGATCTGATCTTCCCATTACTAGCACCGAGCAAAATCATGCTGCGTTTACACCATCAGGCCAGAAGCTCTGCAGTGCTTCACTAAAACCTGCCGTTTACACGCCTCTCTGGAACAACATCACGCAACCCCATCACAGAAGTTTTTATCAGAGAAAACTAATAAGAAAGAAATCACTGGAGCTAGCGAGTTCACAAAACGAATATGAAAAATCAGCCGTTTGTTTGCATTTTTGTTTAACTTAAAGATTTTAATTCTTCAAGCAGTCGTATTTACCATGTTTATTATGGTAATGGCTAATGTGCATAGTCTTTTACATTGCTTATATATTTCTGCCTTGTATGGTGATCAAAATCCACATTGAATCTCAAACATAAGTTATTTCAAACACTCACTGAAGTGAGTTTTGAGCTAAAATTATTTAGTCTTTAATGCTGGTTTTATAGCTGTTAACTATATGAAATGATCTGCAGCGCTGATGCTCTCCAGACGCGGAGATACTTCGCCTCTGTTCATAACCACTCCTCAAGCCTGAGTTGGCCCACTTTGGCCCAAGGTTTTTGGCGTACCAAAAAACCCTGGCTTTTGCCCCTCAAGGAAGCCCCGACTAGGCACGATCAAGCTTTTGGTCTGACAGTTGAAATGCAGCTAATGTGTTACAGATCAATAAAAATCTATTTATATCAAGTTTGAGGATCACCTGATCCAATTTTGATTGTTACTCAGAAAGTGATCAAGTATCACTGATTTCATTGTAATATAATGAATCATAATGAAGTTTTGAACTGTTGGATCTGGTAGAATCTGGCTCAAGTCCACTATGATCCTATTCTTGTAGATCTCTGTTACCTGCAGGAACTGGATGTGATCCTGTGTGTGTGAAAGCTGCTCCAGCTCAGCATCTCTCCTCCTTAGATCATTGATCTCCTGCTCCAGTCGCTCCAGTCGTCCTTCAGCTCGACTCACTGCAGCCTTTTCCTGATCTCTGATCAGCCGTATCAGCTCAGAGCGGCTTCTCTCAATGGAGTGGATGAGCTCAGTAAAGATCCTCTCACTGTCCTCCACTGCTGTCTGTGCGGAGCGCTGTTAGGACATATGATGATTCAGGCTTCAGTGGGACTGAAAGAGGACAGTCTGAACTGAGAGAGAGACAAATGTCTCTTCTTCTCCAGACTCACCTTATGAGACTCCACAGCCTCTTTCAGCTGCTGAAGATCTTTCTCTCTCTGCTGGATTCTGTGCTGGATTGTCTTCTGTGTCTCCTTCAGCTGCTTCTGCAGGACAGATGATTGATAGGAAACGTCACAAAAACTACTGGCACTAAATCATCATGTGAACAGATAAATCAAGTAAATGTATGACTGATAACTAATAGCTGTAGGTTCAAACTCTAGAATTGGTGATTGGTCACATTTATCGAACGTAAATCATGATGAATATTAAGGCGTGTTTCACACTGCAAGCATAAGCATCATGAAAGTGAAACTGACACAAAAGTAGAGCTTTGCACTGAAAATGTTTCTGTGTAATTAAGCTGCAGCTCTACACAGAAAATAGACTACTGGATCACTACACTAAGTATTAACTTGATCACTAGTGTTAAATACCTGTTTCTCTGTTCTCCGTACTGCAGCTGATACAGTCTCATGGTTTTTATGTTCATCTATCGTACACAGCACACATATACATTTCTGGTCAGTGCGACAGAAAACCTCAAGGAACTTCTCATGTTTCTGGCAGATCATCTCCTGCAGTCGTGCAGTGGCATCAGTCAAACTGTGTCTCTTTCCTTTGAACCAACTCTCATGTTGTTCAAGGTGATTCTGACAGTAAGAGTTCAGGCACTTCAGACAGGACTTGACAGCTTTGCATTTACTTCCAGTACAGACGTCACACTGCACATCTCCAGCACTAGCCAAACAGTCAGTAGGACGTTTCCTCTTCTTCAGTTTCTCCACCACTTCAGTCAGCATGGTGTCTGTAGCTAAAGGAAATCTTGGTCTGAAGGTCTGTCTGCACTGAGGGCAGCTGTAGACTGTAGCAGATGTAATCCCCCTGATCCCAGCAGTCCGTTGTCACACAACAACTCAACTAGACATCAGTTTCTCTTTCCGTTAACTCACGTTTCCTGTTTCCTGGTTCTGTGTTTGAGTGACGTGTGTAAATCAGTTTTGTCTGCAAGTCTGTAAAGCTGGGCTCACACTACAGGATTTTTAGCCCAATTTTGCCCCGATTTTCCCCTCCCGAGAATCGGAGCAAAAATGCACCTTGATCGGTCCTGATGTTTGGCTCAGATTATCTGATAATGTATGGCGTTCACAGATCGAATCTTGCACCTCCCAATTTGCTGGCACACAAATCAGGGCCACCCCGATTAATATCAAACATGTTTGATATTTAGGATTTTAAATCGGGATGATGACAGCTATATCATCACATCAGTACTTTCACAACAGCCAATGCGCGAATGCAAAACAGCTGCTGTACAGTCCACTGCATAGTGGAGATGGAGGAAACCTGCTTCTTTGTAGTAACACTGTCTGTATAATATGTCGAAAACGTACCACAACCGCAAGGAGTAAGAGAAGCTCTGGGGTCTAATCGTCTCACTTTTGAACATACAGGGCAAATGCATAAAGCTGCTAGCATGCTAGCTAACATATGTAAACATTAGTTGCTGAAATGACAATCTGTTGCGTAAGAACACGTGAGGCGCTCCCTCTGGCATGAAAATCTTAATAATATCCTATAGTGTGTGATACGCCACTATTTTCAAATCTTGTAGTGTGTGCATGTTTAAGATTTCAGGGTAGATAATCTGCAAAGATTCTCCTTATGTGTGCACTGCAACCAGATTTCATAATCGTATGTATATCCAGACATTATGATTATTTAGTGGTTTCCACTTTTTCCTAATGTCTTGTATTATAAAAGGAAAAGGTGGAAAAATAACCTATTAAAAAAATAAATAAAATAAACTCAAAGTTGAACAATCTCCCATTTACAACAGGAAATATTATGGTATTATTATTATCTGTAGTACCGCCCCCATACCTCTGCGTAAGGGGTGTGCTCTTTTTTTTCCAGCTGCTATTTGATTGGCTGGTGATGCGTGGTCCCCCACCAGCTTCAGTCTGAGAGTGTCAACAGAGCTGCTAATTCTCAAAAGCGCTCACTGACTCTGAGAGGAATAACGTGAGGAATATCTGAAAGAGGAATAATGCAGCACTGAGGAATATTCACGTTTGATTTGAGCCGTCATGAGTTTATAAAAGATCATCCGAACAGTTGGAATCATGGAGAGAGTCTAAAGCGCTGCAGCTGCTGCTGGTGTTTCAGGTGAGTCTCAGCTTTTACTCTTTTTCTCCTTAGAAATTCTTCATCTCTGTCAGCAGCAACATTTTGTTTATTTGATTGCATTTTTGTTTATTGATGTTGTGGGAAAATATCAGTTTAATAGATCAGAACTAATAACACAGTTTATTTCATTGATTCAGTCTTTGATAATGTGCATATTGCTGCTCATATGCAAATGAGTCTTGTGTTATTAACAGAGTCATATACTAAGGCTTTAATGAATTCAGTCAGCAGTCATTAGTTCATCTGATCTGCATGTCAGATTTATATGGGGGATTTATATGGATTCAGTGTTGTATTGACAACTTATTCACTTTATGCTTACATTAGTGCTGTAGCTAACAGTGATTTTAATAATTAATCTGTTGATTAATAAATGTTAATCTTCTGTTTCATTAAAGGGGTCATCGGATGCAAAATTCACATGTTGTTTGAACATAAATGTGTGTTAGCAGTGTGTGTACACAACCACCCCATAATGATACAAATTCACACAGGGGTATTTCTTAGTCCCTATAAATAATATCCCCTCTTTCAAATTAAGCCATTCTCAGCTTCTTGGCTGTGTGACATCACACAGACCAAGGGCGCTCCCACAGTAGTTGATTGACATGGCTGTCTTACCTTAGACCCGCCCTGAATGAGCTGTGAATAGTCAGACTGCCACTGGTTTGACACCAGAACAGGGACGTAGACAAGCATGCCTCCTAGGTGATTGAGGTGTTTTGTTGTTGGTTGTAATAATGAACATAGCAGTCGTCATTTACTCCCAACATCTGAGCAGCTGTAGATGCAGAGGATTACTTTTGTTTTTGAAGGGAATGCACCCCTGATCTACATAAATGCATGATACGTGAATCATCGTGATCCAACTTCACCTATAAAAGAAGTGAGCATAAGGATTTTTTTATGCATCTTTGCAAATCGCCTTTCCTAATAATGTGCTAGTTAGCAAGTTTTGTGGCTAAATGCGGGTAAGTAAACAGGACAGAGAGGGGCAGGGTGAGCAAAGCTCATTATTATTTAAAAGGACTCGCAGCCAGTGATGGGAAAAACGGCGTTATGAATAAACGGCGTTACTAACTGCGTTATTTTTAAAAAAAAAAACGAGTAATCAAACGAATTACTGTTTCCCCTGTTACAACGCCGTTACCATTACTGACAATAAAATGTGGCATACTAAAATTTATTATAATATTATTATAATTATATTTTTCAGTTCATCTGACTGGATGTGCATGCAGCATACTTGTATCTGACGAACCGTAAACTGTAGTGTGAAGGACTAGCCGTCACTTTGTCTCACACACGCAAAGAAAAATATAGCGCGACAGAATTTTATGCTATGCCGAATTGACGCGTCGCATGTAAACTATAACGTGGAGAGGGAGACGTGAAGCGGGCGGATCCATGCGCAAGTTTTTATTGAAAGACATCGACAGAGACATAGTCGTAAAATAGGCAGGGTCAGACAATAGCAAGCAGGTACACTGTAGGCAAGGCATGGGAGTAGTCCGTGAAGCAGGCAAGGGTCGATGAACGGCGAACATAATCCAGGGGGCGTGGCAAAGGGGTAATCCGATAAACGAGCGAGAGGTCCAAAAGGCAGGCGGTGACACAGACAAAATGAGATGACCAGGCAAGAAAGCTAAACTCAGGGAACTAGGGAACACAATGCGATACAACGAACCAAAACACCACAATACTTGGTGAGAAACAAGGGGAAGTCCGAGGCTTATATAGAGCGTCTGATTGGATGCAGGTATTAGAGCAATCAGCGCAGTGGGTCATGGGAAACGTAGTCTGGGGTGTGATGCAACAGTCTGTGTGGTGTGAAATGTTAGTGAAATGTACAGGCAGACTGGACAGGATTCATGACATAAACAATATTCTTTGTTGTATTTTCCTCTCAAAATAACGGAGTTCCTTTGGAGTTCTTCAGCTTTTACGAACTGCTGGTTTCTCCGGTAGTAGGCGGAACTAACATGCAAACGGTAATCTCATTGGATGGAGCTCACCTATTATTGTCCCTGTTCTGATTTCAGCAAATCAGTTCAAGGAAACGCAGATAACATGAACATAATATTCATGAACCCAGCAGCTCATTGATACTTAGTGCATTTTATGTTGTTATTAATAGTAGAATTTGTAGTAGTTCTGTTGTCAGTATAATTTTTAATTATACTGACCCCCCCCCCCATGCATTCATACATGATTATTCTAATTACTAAAGTTCTACTAGCTAAAGTTTAATGCTTTATTATCATAGTAGTATAACAGATATTTAATATTAGTCTGGTGAGTAAACTAAAACTTTAATTTCATTTAATTTTTTTTCATTTAACATATTTAATATTGGGGGCATCCAAGTTATTTGATATATTTCAACTTTTTTTTTTTTTTTAAAGCAACACTATAGTTACTTTTCCTGGTAATTAGTAACTTTTATGATGATAGTAAGTTACTATGAGAAGAAACTAGTAACTATAACTAATTACTTTTTTACAGTAACATTCCCAACACTGCTCACAAAAAAAAGGTTGCTGTAAAAAGAGCTGATTATGACAAGGTAAAAAGGGTGTTGTTTTACGCTATCACTGAGAAATTTTAACCAATGTATGTGAGAAACTTTTCATTAAGACCCTAAAGAATCATATCAGCTTGTGGAAAATAACAACGCACTGAAAAGCTGACTCATCAGAGGACTTTCGGGGACTTTCCATAGACTTCTGTTGTTTTTATTGTTTTGTACAAACCATATTCTCTATCGCCCTAAACCTAGCCCTCACAGGAAACTGTGTGCATTTTTCTTTCTCATAAAAAAAAAATCTGTATTGTTTATAAGCCTTTTGAATTATGGGGACACTCTGTCATACCCATGTCATTATACAAATTTGTGTCCTGATGTGTCACAAAAACATGCACCCTCATAGCTTTAAATTTAATGTAATTTACGGGTTTTAACAACCCTGATCTATAATAGAATAAATTATTAACAAGCTATAACCTAAAAATAAGAACAAATTCCACAGTTAATAATTAAATGTGTGACAATACAGACAGCAACTTGTGACACTGGAAGACACAAGAACACAAAACACTGAAAAGGGCCGATGATTTATTGACTATGATCATTTTAATTGAAAGGTAATCATAATAATAGTAATAATAAAATGACACTTCATTAAAAACTAAATCAGAACAGAGGTTGAGAAAAGCACAGAAACACATGGTCATTCAGCAGGACACACACACACACTGATCTTAATGTCAATATGAGGTTTTATTGCACATGAAGGAAAAAAAGAAAAGATTCTATAATATTTCACTGATACTGATTCATCATGCAGCTCAGAGCATTATGGGTAGAAACTCTCACTTCAGTCTATTCTGATTCTTCAACACTGATGAGTTTCACTGATGATCCTTTAATAATATTAAACCCAGGATAGAGCGGCTGAGTGAATGTGGTCTGGACTGTGTGGATGAGGCTCATTGTGTCAGAGATGCTGTAGAAGGACAGAGTTCCTGCACTGTGATCCACATACACTCCTATTCTCCTGCTGATGGGCTTCACAGGGAGATCAGTCTGTATCTTATTGTGTATGAATGCGTATCTGGAGGGAGAGCAAAACAAACTCCAGGACTGATCATTACATCCAAACCTACACTCACCCCATCCCTTCCTGCTGATGCTCTTATATGACACTGATATTCGCACACCATCAGTTCCACTCCACTGCTGCTCCCAGTAACAGCGTCCACACACACTCTCTCTACACAACACCTGACGATACATATCAAATCTGTCTGGATGATCAGGATACGGCTGGACTGTTCTAGCGGTAGTAATCATTCTGTTGCTCTCAGGCAGATGGAGGTAAATATGTACTGTGTTTGGATCCAGAGTGAGTTGATGGAAATCTGATGGAGATAAAACACATGAATCAGGAATTATGAATTTGTTTGACCTTTTCGTCGCTGATCTCTTAATGTTTAGTGTATCATCACTCTCTCAGTGGAGATGACTATATATCCTGCGCAAATCATCATTTACATAAATTCTAAAACTCATCTTCCACATTCTACAGGAAGAACATGAATACACTCAGTGAGTTTTTCTGCTTGTTTTCTTACTGACTTACATTGTAGGAAGTCGTTCCTGGTCCTGGGAACAATGTTGGTGGATGTGACTGTGAAAATCAACAGACATGAACAGTGTGATTCTCATAATCCTTGATCCATTCCTAAGACATTACTAATATGATGTTCTCCATGATATGAGATAATGATGGATTTGTTTCTGAGAGCAGATGAATCTCCAGGACTTTACCTCTGTCTGAGATCTTCTTGAGCTGCTCTTTGAAGATATCCTCCAGTTTGTATCTCAGCTGATGGACAGATTCTGTCAGACTATCAGAAGAGACGAGAGAAATGAAGGGGCCGTCATTCACGTCTGTACATTCAGGAGGTGCTGAGAGAGACTGGAAACTCTACAGAAAACAGAAATCAAACCATCAGCTCCACACTTCACCCAATACCCTGCACCAACATCAGATTTGTCCGGCTCTTGTTGACTTGACTGATCTTTAGTAACTTACCTCAATCCAGCACTTTCACAGCATCAGCTTCATTCTTCTCATATTCATTACATCACTCTAGAGCTACAGATTTTAGTATTTGCTATATACACTATATGTGAACTTTCTAGGAAATAGTTTGCATGATGAAACATCTGTTAAGAACATAAATGTCCATCTAACAGCTCAAGCACATCACTGGAGTCTCCCTATAGGGTTAAGTAGCTCAAAGTCAATGATTGGATTGATCATTATTTATAACTTTAGAGTGGTTAGAGACACTGAAACAAGGACCCTTGAGACACGCTCACATTTGGTTTGGTTTCAATATGCTGAAGCATTGCTAATATACAGCCTAACTTCATGTTTGGAGTCTTAATCGTTAAATTTTGTCAGGTTTGCGGATCACCAGATTCAGTTTTGATAAATGTTACTCAGAATCAGTACTATCGAGTTCACTGATTTCACTGTAACATAATGAATCAGAAGCAAACATTTGGTAAAAAGTTTAGAAACTGTTGGTGGCACTAGTGTTGTTTGAAAGCTAAATATGTCTTCCAGAAGAAAGAGCTCAGAAATATGATTCCTAAGAGATTTTCGAGGTCATTTGTAAGCGGTGTGTCTTTCAAAATAAGATGATCAGATGAGAATCTGACTGATGATTATATAATAAGACACTGATGAAATGTTTCTCTGTGAGTCTCCTGTCACAGCAGGATCTGACTCATGTCCACTATGATCCTGTTCTTGTAGATCTCTCTTACCTGCAGGAACTGGATATGATTCTGTGTGTGTGAAAGCTGCTCCAGCTCAGTGTCTCTCCTCCTGAGATCATTGATCTCCTGCTCCAGTCGCTCCAGTCGTCCTTGAGTTCGACTCACTGCAGCCTTTTCCTGATCTCTGATCAGCCGTATCAGCTCAGAGCGGCTTCTCTCAATGCAGCGGATGAGCTCAGTAAAGATCCTCTCACTGTCCTCCACTGCTGTCTGTGCAGAGCGCTGTTAGACACACAGTGATTCAGGCTTTAGTGGGACTGAAAGAGGAGAGTCTGAACTAAGACTGAGACAAACCTCTCTTCTTCTTCAGACTAACCTTATGAGACTCCACAGCCTCTTTCAGCTGCTGAAGATCTTTCTCTCTCTGCTGGATTCTCTGCTGGAACATCTTCTGTGTCTCCTTCAGTTGGTGCTGCAGGAAAAATTGATGATAGTGAATGTCACAGAAAATTACTGGCACTAAATCATCCATGAATCCAGGAAAAGTGGAGCTAATAAACCAGTGGATGTAGACTCAAACTCCAAAAGTGATGGTCGGTTACAATCATTGAACATGAATTATGATGAATTTCAAGGCCTGTTTCACACTGTAAGTGTAAGTATCCTCGAAGTGAAACTGACACAGACAGAGCTTCACACTGACTGTGTTTCTATGTAATTAAGCTGCAGCTCTACACAGAAAATAAACAAACTATTGCAGGGTGTCAAACTTATTTTAACTGAAGGCCACTTTAACATTATGGCACCCTTAAATGGCGGTGTAACTGTAAGACAGTACAAATGTTAATACTGCTTATCATATCGTTAAATAACTGTATCTTTATTTTAATATTACTTATTTAAATTACAAATATTGTATATGCATTTGCATACACTGCCCTCCAAAAGTTTGGAAACGCCCTAGAAAAGTGGGGGTTTGGACAATATTGGCATTAATCCTTTTGTGATTTTATCAATTTGTGATAATTTTGCACTGATAAGGGACAACACAAACTACGAAAACATATTTTATTACATGAACAGTTTATACATAGAAAAAACTAAAATAAACTAAAAGCAGCTATTACAGCTCTGCATAATCTGGGCCTAAATTCATTTTCTAAATTCAAGTTTTCTAAACTTAATTGGCAATCAATTGTTGAAGCTATTAAGGTGTGCTGACCCAAAAATCTTTTAAAAACCCAGGCCAAGTTTAAACCAGTAACCAGGCATCACAGCTGGCAAAGGGGCAAGTCTGACTTTGATGTATTGGCATTATTTTGTAATCAAAATGAAAATTATTATTGCTGGTCTTCAATGATAATGTCAAATGACTTTAATGTATTTGCACCAAAAATGATAAGGATTTAAACTGATATCGTCCAAAACCACACTTTGCCAGGGGTGTTTCCAATCTTCTGTCATGCTGAAAAAATTCCCAACAATGCAGGGAATGAGGAGAGGGTAGCATCTTCAGTTTCAGGTTTTTGTATTACATCACACAGTTGTGTGTGAATTCATGACAGCTTTGATAAAGTACAACTCCCTCACACCTTCAGCACTCACACATCCCTATATAAGAGCTTTACTATCACTGTGGGTATCATGCACGTCTCACTGTACTCCTCCTCTAGCAACACCAGAACATTTTGGACCTGAAATGATTGACTTGGTCTCTTGAGACAAGAGTGTGGATTCCCATAAGTCTATATTTTGTAAATATGGGCCTTGGAAGATGTTAAAAGAGTTTATTATGCTTTGGCTACAGTAGGTAATTCTAGTGATGACAGGCTGTGTCGTACTCTGTGAGATAAACTGTCACTCTTTTCATAGCTTTTTCCGGCTCTGACACACTTGCATGATATTTCTCCTGCTCTTTTTCTAGCAAAAATTCACTCATCACTAAATGAAAACTTGAAGTGAAGACCAGATTACTTCACAAGTCCATTGTTTTTGAATGTCGGTGTTATTTCTGCTATGATTTCACACTTAAAACAATAATTTGGTATTCCTCTTGTACCATTGTCCTCTTTTATGTTAAGAAATCAATCTCTTGATAGCTCTCTTCCAAGTGGTTTCATTGTTGCCAGCATTAGGCTTTATAACACTTTTAATTGTCAAGAAATTCCTTGTCTTTAAAAGTTTTGGTTTAATACGTACCTGTTAATCAAAAATTGCCTTAAACCTACACTATTTATTTATTTTTTTTTTTAGTTATATTTAGTAACTCTCAGGAGGGTGTACTCATTTTTGCAACACATAATTTTATCACTTTGATAAGAAAATCTATAATTTTTACATTCTTTTTTGGTAATTGATCAAGCAGCCTTGTTGTAAACATATCTCCAAAGAACCCTAAAATGTCTTCTAAGTAAAAAGTAATTGCTGAATTTTGTTACGTTTTAGAGGGGGTGTACTCATTTAATGCTGTGCACTGTAAATAGCAGGCCAAATAGAAACTTGTGGTATTGATAAGCACTTTCATAATTTACGATAGAACACAGCATCACTACACTGAGTATTAACTTAATCACAAGATTAAAAATACCTGTTTCTCTGTCCTCTGTGCTGTAGCTGATATGGTGTCGTGGTTTTTATGTTCATCTATCGTACACAGCACACATATACACAGATTCCTGTTTCTCATTATATATATGCAGACTTGGTGGAAATTTAACCTAAAGGTGGAAATTAACCTAAAAATAAATATAAAGATGAAGAAACGCCCATTTTTCAAAAAGAAATGTCATGGTATTATCATTATCTGTAGTACCATCCCAATAGGCTTGTTCGACTTCCTTTAAACCACACTTTATTCATTGGTCAGATTCTGTGATGACAAGCATGATGTGTGTTGCATGAAAATCTGCTGTATGGCAATATATGTAAAACACATATATAATATATATGTCCATGTACGGATTACACATATATACAAAATATATGTCAGATACTTACATATATGCAACATATATTTCAAAATATTACAAAAATGGATGCTTTCAAATATGTAACTTTATATGTGTATTTTCCCAAATACACATATATGGAACATATATTTCTATATAATACATCATTTAGTGATGATATGTAAATTAAATATGTTAAATATAAGTTACAAATATGTGAACTAAAAACTAATATAAATGGCAAAAACACAATAAGGGTAATGTTTCAAAAACTTTTAATTAACTGATCATTGCAGCTACAAAACACAAAAATTTTACACATATTTATTTTAAAGTTATTTAAAATGTATTTAAAGGGATAGTTCCCCAAAAATGAAAATTACGTAATTATTTACTCACCATCATGTTGGTCCAACCCTGTATGAGCTGCTTTCTTCTGTTGATAAAGGATGATATTCTGAAGAATGTTTGTAACCAAACAGTTTTGGGGCTCCACTTACTTCCTTAGTATTTTCCTACCATGGAAGTAATTGGACAGCAATCATGGTTACATACATTCTTCACAATGCCTTTTTTTGTGTTCAGCAGAAGAAAGAATCTCATTCAGGTTTGGATCAACTTGATGGTGAGTAAATAAAACAGAATTTTTATTTTTGGGTGAAGTAACACTAAACAATCAAGTAGCAATCAAGTGACAACTACTTTAATTCTGAATATTTTTTTTATTTTTTTTTTTGCTGATGCAGTTTCGGAGCTCTGCCATTTTGCAGTTCAAGGCTGTACCAATTTGGCCAGAAGTGGTTCCGGGATGTTTCATCATCACAGCATCTTAAAAAAAAATCTGAAAATTAAGTTAGAAGCACATTAATCCTAAAAAGGGCAAGATGATGAAAAGAAATCAGAAAATGAATTCACTTCTTAAGACACAAATAATACTATTAGATTTTTTTTTTTAAAAAAAACATGACTTTTATTAAAAGCAACCTCCACTTCAGCAATGACAGCAATTAATATCTGAGAAACATTTAGGATCGTTTAGGGTGCACATCATAAATATCATCATAAAGTAATATTACATATAATGTAAATGAAGTAAAACACTTACTTTTGGCATTTTCCTTGATAAAACCAACTTTCCCATCCGCTCCGCATCGTGATTAAAAGAAAATATCTGTCTGAGAAAAAGTTCAGGAGGGCACAGCATATAAATATTATTATAAATCAATATGATGTTATAAAATACATATTTTAAATGAGGTAAAACACTTACTTTTCCCTGTTAAAAGCATTCTCTGTCAGCACTTCATAGCAATTCATATCTGAAAGAAACATTTAGGTGCACACAACATATAAATATGGTCATAAAGTAATATTATACATAATGTAAGTGAGGTAAAGCACTTACTTTCTGTGTTTTCCTTGATAAAACCAACTTCCCCAGCTGCTCTGCATCATGAGTGAAAGAAAATATCGCTCTGAGAAAAAGTTTAAATACATAAATACATATAAATTTAGCTTTAAATCAATATTACATTATAAAATAAATATTTTAAATGACATAAAACACTTACTTTCCCTGTTAAAAACGACCTCTACGTCAGCACTGCATGGCAATTGAGATCTGTGAGAAACGTTTATGTTGGTTTAGGCGCATACAGCTATAAAATACATATTTTAAATGAGGTAAAACACTTACTTCTTACGTTTCCCTGTTAAAAGCGACCTCCACGTCAACACTGCATAGCTGTTCAAATCTGTGAGAAACCTTTAGGCTTGTTTAGGCACGCACTGCATAAACGTTAATATCGTCTTAAAGTAATATTACCTTTTAAAACACATATGGCAACTGAGGTAAAACAGTATTTTTAAATTCAGTATTACAAGAATGTTATCCAAGACATGGTCAGAACCTTAAAGAAGAATTAAGAACTAATAATAACAATGAGCTGTGTATTGTATGACAACAAAACATTTTCATAACCACTAGCTATATAATCAATTAGTTTCATAACTCTGTAAAAAAAAAAAAAAAAAGTTGCATAACTAAGTAAACTGTGCGAAATGTTCTTTATCATATATGGCTCATTCAAACAGTGTTATTACAAATATGTACGTTCACATATATTAACTATCGTTTTATATATATGTTCATATATGGCCAAATATTACATTTCTATATGGGTTGATTCTAACAATTCAATTCCAATAATGCCCACAAATGTGTGTTTTTATAACAGTAAAATCTTTTTTAGTGTAGTTGCACTGTTATCTTGAGTCATGTTTATCAAAAAAAAAAAAAAAAACACTGATAAAAGCATATATCTGCCAGCTAGTATAGTTAATCTCAAACAAGCCTAAAACCTCTGTATAAGTGGTGTTTTCTTGTCTCCAGCTGCTCTCAGACTGGTTAGTGACGCATGACCCCACCCCAGCTGGAGTCTGAGAGTGTCAGTAGTAATCTGTGGTGATGTAATGCATTAATGCATATAGTGTAATGTATTACTTTTAAAAATAACTTTCCCCAACACTGAATATAACACACACTGATCTTACTGTCTATAAGAGAATTTATTACACACATTTACTCTGAAATGCTATTTCACTGAGTTGTTTCAGCTGCAGTATTAATGTCATGAAGAGAAAAGAAGAGACTCTATAACATCTCACTGTTTCTGATTTATCATGCAGCTCAAAGCATTATAGGTAGAATCTCTCTTCAATCTATTCTGATTCATCAACACAGTTTAATTGATGATGCAGATCCTAATCCAAACCCAGGATAGAGCGGTTGAGTGAATGTGGTCTGGACTGTGTGGATGAGGCTCATTGTGTCAGTGACGCTGTAGAAGGACAGAGTTCCTGCACTGTGATCCACATACACTCCTATTCTCCTGCTGATGGGCTTAACAGAGAGAGCAGTATATATGTTGTTGTGCCAGAATGAGTACATGACGGGAGTGCAGAACAAACTCCAAGATTGATCACTAAATCCAAACACACACTCTTTATCCCGTCCCTTCCTGCTGATGCTCTTATATGACACTGATGTACACACACCATCATTTCCACTCCACTTCAGCTCCCAGTAACAGCGTCCACACACACTCTCTCTGCACAACACCTGAGACCAACCCTCAAATCTGTCTGGATGATCAGGATATGACTGCTCCGTGTCAGTGATAGAAATCATTCTGTTGCTCTCAGACAGACGGAGGTGTTTAAATGCTGTGTTCAGATCCAGAGTGAGCTGATGGGAATCTGATGGAGATAAAACACATCAGAATCAGGAATTATGAATCTGTTTGATTTTTTCATATAGCTCTTCATGTTCAGTGTATCATTTGTGTTTCAGTACAGCTGACCAGATATCCTGTGCAAATCATTATTTACAACAATTATAAAACTCTTTTTTAGCCTTCTACAGGAAGAACATGAACACACTATTTTTTCTGCTTGTTTTCTTACTGACTTACATTGTAGGAAGTCGCTCCTGGTCCAGAGAACAATGTTGGTGAATGTGACTGTGGAAATCAACAGACGTGAACAGTGTGATTCTCATGATCCTGCATCCATTCCTAAAACATTTCTAATATGATGTTCTCCATGATATGAAATGATGGACTCATTTCTGAAAGCAGATGAATCTCCAGTACCTCTGTCTGAGATCTTCTTGAGCTCCTCTTTGCAGAAATCCTCCAGTTTGTCTCTCAGCTGAAGGACAGATTCTCTCAGGCCATCAGAAGAGAAAAGAGAAATTAAGGGACCATCATTTCCGTCTATAGATTCAGGAGGTGCTGACAGAGACTGGAAACTCTACAGAAAACAGAAATCAAAACTCATCAGCTCCACACTTCACCCAATAATCAGCACCAACATTAATTTTGTGCGAGTCTTATTGACTAGATCCCCTGAGGACCAATTCCACTCATTCTGTAGTGTATGACAGGAAGAATTGTACAAACTTGTTAAATCATCTGAACCAACAACATGTATGTTAGACCCTATTCCACCTAAGCTGCTAAAAGAGGTCATAAAGAAGTCATAGATCCTCTTCTGACTAGTATTAATTCGATATTGTCATTAGGATATGTCCCCAAAACCTTCAAACTGGCTGTTATTAAGCCTCTCCTTAAAAAAAAACACAACTTGACCCCAAAGAACTGATTAATTACATAGTGTGGTTAGGACTGATTTAGAATCTCCCATTTCTGTAGTACTCAGCTCTATATTTCTTAGCGGCCCAATGAATCGTACCAATTTACAAAACTAACAGAATGCATAGTTGACATAAAACACTGGATGGCTAGTAATTTCTTACTGTTAAATTCTGGAAAAATAAATAAATAAATAAAAAAAAAAACAGATGTGTAGATACAGGACCAAAAACCTCTGAATCTAATAACCTAGAACACTGTCTAGTACTTGATGGCTGCTCTGTCCATTCTTCATCATCGATTAGAAACCTAGGCATGCTATTTGACAGCAATCTCCAAACTAACTCCAGCTAGTTCAAAATGCAGCAGTTAGGGTTCCTACTAGAACCAAGAAGTATGACCATATTAGCCCAGTTCTGTCAACACTGCACTGGCTCCCTATTAAACATTGTATACATTTTAAAATCTTGCTAATTGCCTTTAAAAGCCCTGAATGGTTTAACACCTCAGTATCTGAGTGAGCTCTCATTGCATTATAGTCCTTAACGTCCTCTATGGTCTCAAAATTCTGGCTATTTGATAATACCTAGAATGTCAAAATCAACTGCATGCAGCAGATCCTTTTCCTTTTTAGCGCCCAAACTCTTGAACAATCTACCTTACACTATTCATAAGGCAGACACACTCTGTCAGTTTAAATCTTGATTAAAAACCCGTCTCTTTAACCTGGCTTACACATAACACACTAACACAAACAGTATCTATTATTCAAATCCATTTAAAGATTGTTAGGCTGCATTAATTAGGTCAACCAGAACCAGGAGCACTTGTAATACCCAATGTACATGCTACGTCATTAGAAGACTGGCATCTATGCTAATATTAGTCTGTTTCCCCTTCGGGAACTCAAGCTGCGTCCGAAAACGCTAGGGGAATGCCTCCAGCGTGACCACGCTCTGAAACACGTGTGCATACAGTCCAATGGAGAAACGAGATGTCACAGGTGGGGTGACGTAGAGACCAGGAAGCTTAAAAGCACGTGCGGTGCGTGCAGCTTCTGTCTTTCAGCAAGCACTGTGTGTGTGTCACTCTGTTATTTGTGCTAGTTTGCACAGCTTTTATTTGAGAGTGTCACTATGTCCTACAAAAGGTTTAAACAAATATAAGCAGCGGCAATTTAGACTTCATTTAGAAGTCTATTTGTTGTCTGTTTGGGAGCGAAGCATGGGAGTCAGTTCTCGAGGGGAACGCAAGCGCGGGCAGTCTACTCCCTCGAGAACTGACTCCCATGCTTCTGCCGAGGCAGGGCGGCAGCTGTGATCGTGGAGATCGTACATAGATCTACAGATGGGTTAGAGATGGGTCCACCCTCTCTCTGTCTATCTCGCTAGATCTAGTGCTCTCTCTCTGGTTCGGAAGCCCATGCTGCGGTCCTTCCCCCTCTGAGTAAGAGCTCGCGGCAAAGCGGGCTGCATCAGCTCTCAAGAAAAATAAATAAAAGGAGCTGACTGTCTGCACTCTCGCTGCACACACTTCGTTCCCGGAGGGCTCTCTTCGAGGAGGGAACCCTCGTGAGCTTCCCCGCGGCTCAGGTCCCGTTTTTGCCGAGACAGAACGGTGACTGCAGCCATGGGGATCGCAGCATAGATCTGGCGAATGGGTTAGAGACGGGTCCGTCCTCTCTCTGCCTTTCTCCCTAGATCTAATGCTTTCTCTTGGGGTTCGGAAGCCCACGCTGCGGTTCTTCCCCAGGTAGTCTGGGTTCTATAGCCGGTATTTCATAGTTCCGAAGTAGGATGGGGGTCAGTTATTTAGAGAGTGTTTGGCCAGGCTCAGGTGGACCTCTTTGCGACTCGGGAGACATCACTATGTCCCTTCTGGTACTCTCTGACTCATCCAGCTCCCCTGGGGCTGGATGCCATGGTACAGACATTGCCGAGGCTTCGTCTGTACACCTTTCCCCCAATCGCTCTGCTCCTGGGATTTCTGGAAGAGTGCGCTGGGACGGGGTCCGTCTTCTATTAGTAGCCCCGCAGTGGCCGGCCCGAGCTTGGTTCTCTGACCTGATTTCCCTTCTCGAAGGCTCTCCATGGGAGATTCCCATCAGGAGGGATCTCCTCTGCCAGGCGGGGGGCTCCATCCTCCACCCTCGCCCGGAGTTGTGGAAGTTGTGGATGTGGCCCCTGAGGGGGCACACCTCATAGCTTCTGGTCTCTCAACCGAGGTTGTTGAGACCATCTTCCAATCCAGAACTCCCTCTATGAGGAAACTATACACCCTGAAGTGGAGACTCTTCACTTCATGGTGCAGACACCGCCAGCAGGACCCAGTTAACTGCCCGGTTGGTACAGTGCTGGAGTTTCTGCAGGATCGGTTCTCTGCAGGGTTAGCCCACTCCATCCTAAAGGTCTTTTGGCTATTTTGGCCTACCACACCCTTCTGGGTGGCTCCTCAGTGGGTAGGAACCCCCTGGTTACAGGTTTCCTCCACGGTGCGCTGAGGCTGAGGCCTCTGACCAGGTGTAGCTTTGCTGTGTGGTGATTTGGCTGCTATTCCATAACTTTAAGTCCTCTACCCCCCCCCCCCCTATTTGGGGGTCAAGGCTCAATCCTCTCAAAGTATGGCCTTCTCGTCAGGAGTACCCTCTCTGACATTTCTACGCTGCGGGTTGTTCCATGCAACTCACTTTCATGAGATTCTTGGTCTCATTTATGCCACTCTGGGCTCCTCTGTTCTCTCGTCCTAGCTGTGCTCAGTGATACACACTAAGCAGGGATTTGAAAGTCTGGTGGCGTGAGCATATCGTTCCCCTAGCGCTCGAGCCATACTTCCGGCATCCCTGCAGCGCTTGCTTCTCTATTTAGAAGCTGCCAGCTGCACGCACCGCACGTGCTTTTAAGCTTCTTGGTCTCTACGTCACCCCGCCCGTGACGTCTCGTTTCTCCATTGGACTGTATGCACACGTGTTTCAGAGCGTGATCACGCTGGAGGCGTTCCCCTAGCGTTTTCGGACGCAGCATCTCGTTCCCTCAGGGAACCATGGTTACATACGTAACCTGGGATGTTCTTTCTTATCCCGAGGTCACCGTAGCTACAAGATCCAGACTGTATCCATATCTGATGGTCACTGCAGTCACCCAGTTCCAGTCCATATCCAGTCCAGATGGTGGATCAGCACCTAGAGACGACCTCTACAGCCTTAAATGTCAGTGGAGACCATGTCAACTAGATGAACCCCAGAGACAGATCTCGTCCAAAGACCTTGTCACCTAGACGGTCATCAAGACAAGACCACAGGAACCAGATGAGTTCTCTGCACAATCTGACTTTGCCGCAGCCTGAAATTAAACCACAGGTTTCGTCTGGCCAGTGAAACTATTTCAGGCTACTATTTCAACACACTATTTCCCTGTTAATAAAGTAAAGCTGCTTTGACACAAGCTGCATTGTAAAAACTGATCTTTGACTTATCTTTAGTAACTAAAGCTACAGATTCTAGTATTTGCTGCTTACACTATATGTGAACTTTCTAGGAAATAGTTTGCAGCAATCACTTTGTTGCGTCCAGTGTAGACTAGACTGTTGCGTCATAGCGCAACATGACAGCTGTTGCGTCCGGAGTAGACAGGGTGTGATAGTAATCTAAAACGGCCCATAAACAGCGAGGGACGATTATTCCTGACAGGAAACCATTCAGTAACACAAATGTTGTGATCATCATGATATTATCTGTAAGAAAGATGCACCAAATACAGAAGAGGAAGGAATAGTCACAAAAACAGAAAAAATACTGTACCAGACAAAACAAATTCATTGTTTACAATGCTCGAAATACTGGAAGAAACCTGTCACAGCAGGATCTGGTTCAAATCCACTATGATCCTATTCTTCTAAATCTCTGTTACCTGCAGGAACTGGATGTGATCCTGTGTGTGTGAAAGCTGCTCCAGGTCAGCATCCGTCCTCCTCAGATCATTGATCTCCTGCTCCACTCGCTCCAGTTGTCCTTCAGCTTGACTCACTGCAGCCTTTTCCTGATCTCTGATCAGCTGGATCAGCTCAGTGTGGTTTCTCTTAATGGATGAGCGGATGAGCTCAGTAAAGATCCTGTCACTGTCCTCCAGTGCTATCTGTGCAGGGCGCTGTTAGACACACAGTGATTCAGGGACTGAAAGAGGAGAGTCTGAACTGAAACTGAGACAAAATTCTCTTCTTGCGCAGACTCACCTTATGAGATTCCACAGATTCTCTTAGCTGCTGAAGATCTTTCTGTCTCTGCTGGATTCTCTGCTGAAACATCTTCTGCATCTCCTTTAGCTGGTGCTGAAGGACAAATGGATGATAATGAATGTCACAGAAAACTACTGGCACAAAATCATCAATGAATCTAAGAAAAGTGGAACTGATAACCAATGGCTGTATGTTCAAACTCCAGAAGTGATGACCAGTTACAATCATCAAACATGAATTATGATAAAGATAAAGACCTGTTTCACACTGTAAGTGTAAGTATTATAAAAGTGAAAGTGACACAGATGCAGAGCTTCTAACTGACAGTGTTTCTGCTGTGTAGAAGTGCTTGTATTTTAACTGATGAAAATACGTATTTGGTCAAAGAACAGATGGATCACTCCATTATTTTATGTTGTTTAATCAAAGTCTATTTTATGAAAGATTGTGTTGATTAAGGTTTCCGATGCATTTTCAGCAAACAGTGAAACTCTTCTTGCAGCTGCTTATCATTTCTACTATGGTGTATAGTGTGAATGCTGTAAGCTGTTAATATGGTGCTGATATAAACACATCAAACGAGTGCCAGTATTATTTCATCAGTGTCTAGTTTTAAATACCTGTTTCTCTGTCCTCTGTTCTGCAGCTGATACAATGTTGTGGTTTTCATGTTCATCCATACACAGCACACATATACATTTCTGGTCAGTGCAACAGAAAACCTCAAGGAGCTTCTCGTGTTTCTGGCAGATCATCTCCTGCAGTCGTCCAGTGGCATCAGTTAAATTGTGTCTCTTTCCTTTAAACCAACTCTCATGTTGTTCAAGGTGATTCTGACAGTAAGAGTTCAGACACATTAGACAGGACTTGATAGCTTTGTATTTTCTTCCAGTACAAACATCACACTGCACATCTCCAGCTCCAGCGTCACAGTCAGCAGGACGTTTCCTCTTCTTCAGTTTCTCCACCACTTCAGTCAGCATGGTGTTTGCAGCTAACGCAGGTCTTGGACTGAAGGTCTGTCTGCACTGAGGGCAGCTGTAGACTCTCCTCTGATCCTCCTGATCCCAGCAACCTGTAATACAGCTCTCACAGTAACTGTGTCCACACGGAATGGTCACTGGATCCTTCAGGAGATCCTGACACACTGGACACATGAACTCATCCTGAAAAACTCCTGCCATTTTATTAATCGAATACAGAGATACAAACACAGAACAGTTACTTTCATAAGTAACTGATACACTATACTTTCACTTTCTCTTTTACTGAAGTGTTTTCTGGATCTGTGTTTAAGTGACATGGGTAAAACAGTTGTGTTCAGCATCCTCTGCCACATTGCATTATGGTATTGGTAATGACTCTAAGGATTCCCCCAATTTGCCCAATGACGGAATCCAATGGGTGTGCGAAAGTATAATGCGTGTAGGTCTTTTAATTGCGCATCTGCAAAGTTCACTTAATTTATCAGGATTTAGTCTAGCTCCATGTTTACTCCGTCTCCAATTTTATGTCATCATTATTTCTAATTAAAACTGATCACAAATATCGATTATATAATAATTTAGATATGTTATTATTTTTAATGCCCTATACTTTCAGTTATTCATTCCCTGTATTGCATAGAAATTCACTCGGCCATTAGTGAACTCATGAACACAAACCTGACAGTTCTGATCTTAGTCAGCCGATGCAGAGTGAACTATAACTTTAAGTCGGTTGCCACAAGCTCACTTGTACAAAAACATGTTGGTTACTATGTAACTTCCGTTCCCTGAAGGAGGAAAGGAGACAACACGTCAGAATGTACTGACAAATTGAGATCTCGCCTGAAAGCCCTGTCATCTTTTAGTGTAAACTAAATGAGCCAATTCATATCAGCGTGCAAGAACCTTTTCCTTCTACAGGCCTCTGTAACAGACGAAGAGCTGCTCTAAGGTCCTAAATCAAGATGGTTTCCCCGACAGCAACAATGCTGAGCCCCGCAATTATTTTGCTGTTTTTGTTTGTTTGTTGTGTGTTGTGGCATTCTTCTTCTATAAGTTTTACCAGAAACAAACTCCTTTTTTCGGTTTTTGATTACTGTTGAACACAGAGATAGCAAAAGTACACACATCCTTCACTCAAGTAGAAGTGTTTAAGAATACCCTGTTAAAAGTAGAAGTACTGACTACACTTTTTAAGTTAAAGTAAAGAAGTATGTGCTCAGACATACTCTTAAAGGGATTATCGGATTATTCCACAAGTTGATATGATTCTTTAGGGTCTTAATGAAAAGTCTATAATATACTTTGGTTAAAAATTCTCAATGGTTGTATAAAACAACACCCTTTTTACGTTGTCAAAATGAGCTCTTAAAAAAAGATTCTTAAAAAAACCCTCATACTCACTTCTGCTGTAAGTGAAGCTGGATCAGGAATGATTTGTGCAAACATAGATGGATATATGTAGATCGGGAGCCACATTCCCTTTACAAACAAACGTAATCCACTGCATCTTCAGTGGCTCAGATGTTGGGAGTAAATGACGATCACTATGTTCATTATTACATCCAGCAACACAACACCTCAATCGCTCAATCAGAGATATTCTTGTCTAACTTATATCCCGGCATCGAAACAATGGAGGTCGGACTGTGACAACTGATCTGAGGTAAGACGCTCATGTCAATCAACTATCGTGGGAGCGGCCTCTGTCAGTGTGATCTGAGAATGGCTCGATTTGAAAAAGGGGATATTATTTTTACAGATTAATTAAAAACCACTGCATGGATTTTTTTAATTATTGGGTAGATTTGTACATACACTGCCAACACACATTAATGTTCAAACAACATGAAAAAGTGAACTTTGCATCCGATGACCCCTTTAAGTAAAAAGTACCCATTACTACTACCTGTTTTAGTGTCATGCTGGTAACTGGACCTCACATCATATTGATACATTAATACAAAATAACTTACATTTAAAATGTGTTAGCTATATCAAGGCTAAACATCCACCATGTAGAACAGGGCTGGACTGGGACAAAATTTCAGGCCGGGAAATTGCACACTCATCCAGGCACACTCATCCCATACACTCACAACAAATTATGAAAAGATGGACAACCCTATATTTTGTATGGCCATCACATTTAAATAAATGTTCAAAAAAACCTTAGGCTAGGGCCGTGCAAAATATGTTATCATGAGCCATATATTTCTCTTACCAGAATGAATATACCATACCATGGTTTATTACTTTAAAAGTATAACCATGTTTTTGTTTTGTTTTTATGTATTTATTTATTTATTTTTATTTACTATTAAAATCTGTTTTGATTTACAACCATAGTTTTAATACACATCTCATGGTTAGACTATGGTTAGTAGTTGTGGTTACCATGGTTAACTATAGTAACCATGGATTTTGGTTTTCATTTTCGTAAGGGCTGTGTTGTTATCTGCCCTAGCTCCCTCTGAACGTTTTACAAAACTATGTTTTATAACATTGTTTGCTAAATTACTACTGTAACTTTACAGTAGATAATAATAATGTCGTTTAGCATAGAATATTTTGAGTGATGATGTAGTTTTGCTTTGTTTATAGTAGCTGTAGTTTTGTCTTTGTTTATTTAGTTAAGCATTAAACTGCTAGCAACTTTTAGCAGGCTGTTTACAGATAACTTGAAGTCCTGAACAGGGGTGCGTTTCCAGTACAACGACGTAACTCGCTGATTAACCTCCATAGTATGATGCATTGTTGTGGAAACGAACTAGCTAGTCTCAACTGTTTCCCGAACACGGTCGCATCTCCGTTGTTGAACCACATTACTTCAACAATGTAGGGCTGTTGTTAATGACGTCACCGAGTAATAATTTATGCTATTTAACTTATTAGATATCTCTAAAATGCAGCTATATTAAACATGATTAATTTGCTATTTTTTTGTTCCATTTCATTTCACTTTATTTGATGCTTGTTTCATCACGGGCTCCCTCTTACGTCATACTCCTGGGTTCCCGTAGGCATTTATGCATATGCGCACTATTCAAAAACGTCACTTGCAGAGGAAGCTTAAAAATACATACATTAAAATGCATTTATATTTAGATCGAGTGGAAGATATAGATTGTACTGCATGTTAGCTTGCCCAAGATCATAATTTATTGAGCCCATATGTCTTACTAACAGGAACTTTGCTTCTAACCACAGGTCGAGAGCTGTAGTTCCAGCAACGTAAGTTTGTTACGCTGTTTGCGAATGTTCGTTTGAACTATGGTTTCGGAAAACACAGAATCGTTGAACTATGACGGAACTTGCAACCATAGTTGGCTAATGATGCTTTTCGGAAACGCACCCCAGGTCAGTAGTTTTGCCTCTGTGATCCAACCGAGCACTTCCACTAGAAACCGTTTGGCGGGGAGACGCGGAGCGTGCGCGAGCCGAATAGCGTTGCCAGTCAAGACTAACCAATCGATGATTTATTAGAGATTTGTTATCGAATGGTGATCCACCAAATGCTGATTAAAACTAAAGTAACGAGCCTGTATTGAAAATGTAAGAAGTAGAAAGTACAGATATTTGTGTAAAAATGTAAGGAGTAAAAGTAAAAAGTAGTCAGAAAAATATAAAGTGAAGTAAAGTACTGATACCAGAATAATCTACTTAAGTACACACTGTAAAAAATGATTTGTTGACACAACTTGACTTGGTCAAGTCATTTTGTTGCATCTACTGAGTCAAGTTTAGCAAACACTAGGTGTTAAGTTTAGCAAACATTAGGTGTTAAGTTCACTCAACTTATATGTAGTTGTTGAAATAACTTGCAGTAAATTGAGCCAACGTACCGTATCAATTAATGAGCATTTAAACTGTTAAGTTAAGTCAACTGAAAATTGGTTGAACTCAATTTTTCATGTTTTCACAACTATGAACCACGTCTAATTGACATAAATGATTAATTTTTCCTCAACATCATAACTTAACTATTTGAGTTTACTGGACTTTGACAAGAAGTTTTGGATATCTGGAAACAGATATTTTTATGAAATCAACACAACTGCAAAATTGAGACTTACAGCATTTATTTTTTGAACAGACACATTGCATCCAAAAACACAAACATAAATTATTGTATTGCAAAAATAGAAAAACACTACAAAAGAAAAACCTTCACATATACACAGCTCACACAAACACGTGCAATCTTCTCTATGCACACACCCATCTTAGTGCCAAAATAGTACAAATAACTCTCCTTGTCATTATCAGATATTTTCATTGCAGAAACAAGTGTACATGAAGAATTCACAATAAGCTGTGCTAAAAATACTTTATATTAAACTGTTCAAAAACTGTAAATTCCCAATTTGTAGAAACATTACAATGAAAGAGGAAGCACTACAAGGTAGCAAAAAAGAAGTCAGTTAAAAAAGAAAAAAAAAAAACAAGAATTCCAATGTTCCACTTAAAACAATGAGATCTAAAACAACAATGTTCTTAAACTTTAAACCAGTACAATGAATGAACAGTAGCATAAAGTAAAAAAATATTTAGTTTGTTTTCTGTCTTATCGCAGCAACTTGCTTTTCAAAAAGTGAAATCTTGCGGTACAAGAGTCTGATCTGACTCCAGTAAACAGGTGCTGTATCACTTCAAAAGTGACTTTTAATTCCTTTGGATAGTCGAGGTTTAATGCGTACACCAGGCCCATCAGGTTCAGAGAAGCATTAGGTACAATCACTCAGGTGACGCATTACCACTTCTTCCTCAATCACCAGGGCAACGTCACTGTAGAAGGCTGGGAGAGGTTTCAACCACTAGGATTCCAATCACCACACCTTTGATCCCATCCTCTTCAGTCACTGGGCTTCATAGAATGTAAACAAAACAAGGCACTATTACTTAAAAGCAATTACACAAACATAGTCCCCAGACCCCTGCAAATGAAGAGATCTAATGTTCAATTTCCCCTTAGGCTGCGTTACACTAGTGCGTATTCGTTTTAAAACATTTAACTTTTGCTAAGGTTACGCCTATCGTTTACACGGTTACACTTTATTTTGTCCACTTTAGACATTCTACTAACTATAAGTAACTTTGCAACTACATGTCAACTAATTCTCATTAATTTGAAACTACATGTCTACTAACTCTCAGAGCAGACTGTTAGGTTAGGTTTAGGGTTAGCAGAATGAGTTGACATATACTTGCAAAGTTTAGAAGAGTGTTACAAATTATATTAAGCAGACAGTCTACTAATACTCCAGTAACTAGTTGACATGCAGTTGCAAATTTACTTACTGTTAGTAGAATGTCTAAAGTGGACTCAAAATAAGATGTTACCGTTTACACTACTCTGGTGCTTTCGACCCTCAAAAATGGAGACTTTTGAAAACGCTGCAGACCCCGTTTTGTTTTGAAAACTCTGGGGTTGCATTTCAGTGTAAATGGACTAAAACGTAGACTTTGGAAAACGATGGCGTGGCTGCCCACATTTACTCTGCGTATCCTTGATGACCGTGTAAACAATAACATCATGCTCATTGTTGTACACCATAGATAAGTATAGGTAGATTCCCCATTTGACCACTTCAAGCACGTAGACACATCCGCCATCTAAATAATAGGGAATCTACCTATACATAGCTATGATTGTACTTGCATGAATGGTCATGTGACATGCATTTTCAGTTGTGTTGTGTAGAGATCGTTTCTGAAATGCAGCGAAAACACCAGTGTAGACGAGAATCATTTTCATTTTAAAATGCAGTTTTAAGGGCGTTACATGTTTCAGCTTACCTTGCATATCTCTTAATGAATTTTGAAGGAGTCTCTTGCATGTACCACGGCAGGCCCAGCCATGCTGCTGTCCTCATCCTTTGGTTGTTGTCTGTAAAATACAGGATAGTTAAAGTACCAGCTTTATTTGTTCAATCCTTTGTTTTTCTTTATTGGTTTATCTTTTCTCCCTCTCCCCGTTTTTGATGCTTTTTATACTTAAACTTTTGTTGTAAATAAATCAGTTTTTGACATAATACAACAACTGCAAACCTCATTAGTTCTTATGTCATGATGTGATCAAAAGACTTGCAAGAACCAATGAAGTTTAATATTTATGTAGAAGCTAATACAATCAAACATTATCGTAAACAAAAAACATTTTTTATAAAAAAATTTTTCATCATACAAAAAGACTGTATGATTTCTAAAGTCTTGGAATATGACACATCATATAGGTTACTTTTTAGACACTTACTCTGAAGTTGTATGAAAAGATGTCACTATCACTAGTTTTATGATCCATAGAAGAAAAAAAGGTCATAGAGGTTTGGACAAACATGAAAGTGAGTAAACGATCACAGAATTGTCATTTTGGGGAGAGAAAGGCCCCGATCACACCGAACCGCTCTGTCTTTTTCTGGTGACTTTTAAAAAAAGAGCAGTGCGTTGCGGTTTTTTATGTTGCTAGGCAACCGTCAAATCAGCCGTCCTGTCAATCTAATCAAAGGATTATAGCGCGAGCGCTCTAAAATCTTTGGTTTTTAGCTGTTAAGTAAACTGTCATATCAGCAAAAAACTTAAAACATACAGCTGCGGGTAACCCGCGATAGACACCAAAAGTTTCTCCTCCATCACTGCAGTCTCCGGACTTTGTAAGCGTCGGTAAAACTTGCGTCACCACAACAGAAGGCCCGCCTCTTCATTCATTCGATTGGATAATGGAAAAAACCGCGATGACGTCGGGCGCTTTTCTGCTCAGAGTTGCTTTTTTTTCAACTTCAAGCGCTCAGAGTGTTCCGGCAAAAACGCGCAGCAGGCGGTTAAAACGCGAGGCGCCCGCGGCGCATAAACAGCGCGCATAACGCTCACTGCCTATAGAAAACAATGGAAAAAAGGCGCCTCTCACTGCAAAAACGCGTTCGGTGTGATCGCAGCCAAAGCTTTAACATAAATAGACTCACATCCTTATCAAGGCTCTTCAATACTGAAGTTATATCTGGAATGTCCTCATCACGCTTTGACCTGAAAAACTGTTTTGAGAGATGATCATCTTGGCCTTCAAAAAAGGACTTGCTCAGGTCCTTTGACACAAGGCAGGTGAATTCTTTGCTGATCTATAAAAACAAATACATATACAAATTTAACAAAGATGCCAGGGTCTCAGTGACGGTCCTTAACAGTACTAAATTAAAACATAACGCAGGATATTTGTATAAAACATAAATATGGACTGACAGCAGTGCTGTAGATATTACTGGTCATTCGTATTTCTAGGATTAAAAACAAATAACGATAAGGAGATCCAATGACGAACACGCTCAAAAGTCACTTATATAAAACTTTACACTGTTTTATCTATTTATGAGTTCTCTCAGCACAGCATGTCAGTGAACTTTCGAAGTTAATGGCGTAACCTATCAGTAATCAAGTTGTACTCGTTCGCAAAATGTGATTGCCTGAAATCAAAACACGGACGGTGAGCGAAACAAGCCTAAATTAACATTAAAGAAAGCACAAATCAGGGTATACTTACTCATTTTATTATTTGCAGTCCACAAAGTCCCTCTGTTTTTGTTCAAATGCAGGCTCCTTCGTCTTTTCTTGCATGATCAGCAAGTTTTCATGCAGAAAATGGCGGATAGCGCGTCTTTTTCAAATTCGTTAAAACAGTACGTCATCACGACGTAGAGTTTCTGGCACGTGCGCATTACACAGAAAGTTGATAGAACCTATGTTTTGTTGTTATATGAACATGTTATTTAAAGTTTTCAATTTCTCTTTAAGTTGAAGTTGTTCCAACTTGTCCTATTGTGTAGTGAGGCACTGCAGGTTGACAGGACTTGATTTCACTTGTCCACCCGACTAAAACTCAGAATCATTTTTTACAGTGCAGTAACAAAGTATTTGTACTTCAGTTACTTCCTATCTGGTTGAACATTATAGTTGGAGGTACAGTGGTGTTTTTCAAACACGTACATATGCAGAGGAGGAAAAGCATGCCGGCGTGTTGGCTAAGCTTCATGCGCACGGCTTTTGAACTGCGCTCTCAAGCATTCATCTAGCAAATGTCCGTTCCCTTCTTAACAAAGCGGATGAACTCCTTAACCCTTTCACTGCTGAGTTTAAAATATTCTATCTGACCCCCCAGAGTGAGTTTTTTTAGGCGACCGTTATTTTAGAACGTTCCCTTTATTGTTTCCATGGCGACGCGTCATGATTGACACGCAGCCACTATAGCGCTGTATGACAGACGTATCGCTTTTATTTCGTTTTTCCTTTTTTTATTCAAAATATTCACACACTTGCTTACCATGTCTTCAACTATCTGATATTCCGATTCACGAATACGTGTAAGTGAGTGTATTTTGCCGTTTTAAAACCTTTATAAATGATCTGTATCGTGATCCATAACGTGAGATGGGCGCCGCCATGTTTGTTCGCGCTGCCGTTCAGAGAGTCTAGTCAGCCGGATTTACAGCACGTAAATTCCTCAGTTTCTCCCGAAATACATGCAAGTAAGTAGCTGGTGAACTGGGAAACTAATGGAGTGAATTATATCGTTACTTACACTTTGTGTATCTGATATGAATCAAATTATACAGGTCGGCAAATTATACTTGAATGGATTGTTATTGCTGCTTCCATAGACATCCGTGTGTATTTTACAAACTCTAAATGTATTGTTTACTAGTACTTATGTGTATTTAAATGCCTGAAACCTAAAATAAACGTTAAGTCGTTGAAAACACTGCACAATTGTAATTATACGACAAGCGCAACAAGCGTCTCTCTCTGGCTCAGCGCCAGCCAACGCGCGAAAACACAGTTTGAATTTGGCAGTGGCGTGACGTCACCGAACGTTCTAAATCCCATATGTGGGACCGTACTCCCAGGGGCACAGAAAATAGAATCCCATATGTGGGACTGTACCGCTCAAAGGGTTAATCTCACCCACATCAACAAGGATTTTTCAAACTCTGCTGCACTGAGCTTCACTGAAACCTGGCTGAGTGAAGCCATTCAGGAAAACGTGTTTCATCTGCCAGGCTTTCAGCTGTTCAGGTCAGATCGTATCGCATCGCGTAGTCACATATTCAGTTTGCCTACAGAACAAACAGGTCTGTTGATGATTTGGTCAACATGGGACTGTCTTATATTCTGCAACATCTTGATAGACATGGGACTTATGCAAGGATCTTGTTTGTGGACTTTAATTCTGCCTTCAATACCATCATGCCTGACCTTTTCTTAGACAAACTGACCCAGCTGTCCGTGCCCTCCCCAATCTGTCAGTAGATCACCAGCTTCCTGACAGACAGGCGGCAGCTAGTGAGGCTTGGTAAACTCACATCCAGGACTCTCCCTATCAGCGCTGGTGCCCCTCAGGGATGTGCACTGGAAAAGATCCCTCTGGCAAACTCCTGAAATTTGCAGATGACACTACCATCATCGGCTTTATCCACAATGGAGAAGGCTCTGCTTACAGACAGGAGATTTACAACAATCCCAACAACCTGGAGCTCAACACGTTCAAAACAGTATAGATGATCGTGGACTTCAGGAGGAACCACCCTGCACTCCCCTAACTCACCATCATGAACAGGTTCCTGGGCACAATCATCTCTCAGGACCTGAAGTGGGACATTCACATAGACTCCACTGCTAAAAAGGCCAGCAGAGGTTGTACTTCCTCTGCCAACTGAGGAACTTCACCCTGCTACAAGATCTACTAAAACAGTTCTACTCGCCATCATTGAGTCTGGCCTGTGTTCATCCATTTGGTTCAGCTACCAAATCAGACATTAAGAGAACAGACTGTCAGGACTGCTGAGAGGATTTTTGGTTCCCCCGTGCCCAACTTCCATGATCTTCACACCTCCAGAGTGAGGAAAAGAGCTAAGAAAATCACTTTGGATTCCACAAACCCAGCCCACTCTCTATTCAAACTGTTGCCTTCTTTTCAGTGTTACAGAGCACAGACCACCAGAACAGCCAGGCACAAGAACAGTTTATTTTATTTTATTTTTTCCCCCATAAGCTATATTCAGCCTGAACAATTAGAACATTCATAAGTAAACATTGTCCAACTACATTGACACATTTATAAAAATAGTATCCAAAAATTGTACATTTGTAACTACACACGTGTAAATAACATCTGTACATTCATTTAAAGAATTATGTTTTTTTGTTGTTGTTTTTTGTTGTTAGTGAAACTATCATATACTAAGTGAAAATAGCATATTTGCTTTCACTAAGTGTAAATAGCTATAGGTTAAAATCCCTGGATTTTCTGCTATTTATAATACTTATTGCAAATAGACTTAATTATCTGCACCTCAGTATTGTAGTACATGTAAAATGTGCAGCTTGTGCGCTCCCATTTCAATCATGAAATGTGCATCGGAATATCATGACAACATTTTTCCTCGTTTTGTCATATCCTATTAATGATTGGAAACTGTGTTTAATGTGTTTTGATAAAACATCTATGATGAGTTGTTCATTAATAAATCACAACCATCCAGTGTTATGGGCAGTGCCATTCATACAGGCTACAGCGGAAGTTATTTTACACAACTATTTCGACGCTTCCGGATTTCGAACGCGTGAAAAAGGCCCATTCCTTGTGTGTATAAACATACTTGGTAATAAAGCTCTTTCTGACTTCTGATTTCTAAAGCTCTGCATTCGGTCAATGTATAGGTGCAAAGCGCGAACGGGACAGAGCAAAGCTAGAACCGGGTCTGGCTTCTCCAAAGGCAGCACTTGCAGGTTCACCACCTGATCCCTGAACAGCATGGTGGGAACCTTGGGCACATATCCGGGCTGGGGTCTCAGCAAAAAGTGAGAGTTAGCCAGCCCGAATTCCAGGCATGATTTATATGCCAAAAATGATTTACCTTTCATCAACCTATTCTGATTAATTCACACAGTTTCACTGATGATTCATTATTAACCCAAAACCCAGGATAGAGCGGCTGAGTGAATGTGGTCTGGACTGTGTGGATGAGGCTCATTGTATCAGAGACACTGTAGAAGGACAGAGTTCCTGCACTGTGATCCACATACACTCCTATTATATTGCTGATGGGCTTCACAGGGAGAGCAGTCTGTATCTCATTGTGTATGAATGAGTATCTGGAGGGAGAGCAGAGCAAACTCCAGGACTGATCATTAAATCCAAACAAACACTCAGCACCTCCCTTCCTGCTGATGCTCTTATATGACACTGATATACGCACACTATTATTTCCACTCCACTGCTGCTCCCAGTAACAGCGTCCACACACACTCTCTCTACCCAACACCTGAGGATACACATCAAATCTGTCTGGAAGATCAGGATAAGGCTGGACCGTTTTAGTGGCAGCAATCATTCTGTTGCCCTCAGACAGATGGAGGTATTTATTCACTGTGTTCAAATCCAGAGTGAGCTGATGGGAATCTGAAGGAGATAAAACACATCAGAATCAAGAATTATGAATCTGTTTGATCGTTTCATGTAGCTTAACTCTATGGGAAGAACATGAATACACTCAGTGAGTTTTTCGGCTTGTTTTCTTACTGACTTACATTGTAGGAAGTCGTTCCTGGTCCAGAGAACAATGTTGGTGAATGTGACTGTGAAAATCAACAGACATGAACAGTGTGATTCTCATGCGCCTGCATACATTCCTAAGACATTTCTAATACGATGTTCTCCATAATATGAGACGATGATGGACTCGCTTCTGAGCAGATGAGTCTCCAGGACTTTACCTCTGTCTGAGATCTTCTTGAGCTCCTCTTTGAAATCCTCCAGTTTGTCTTTCAGCTGATGGACAGATTCTTTCAGGCCATCAGATGAGAAGACAGAAATGAAGGGCTCATCGTTTACATCTGTAGTTTCAGGAGGTGCTGAGAGAGACTGGGAACTCTACAGAAAACAGAAACCAAAACTCATCAGTTCCACACTTCACCCAATAACCTGCACGACTATCAGATTTGCACAGCTCTTGTTGACTTGACTGATCTTTAGTAACTCATCTCAATCCAGCACTTTCACAGCTTTAGCGTCATTCTTCTTATATTCATTATATCACAATAGAGCTACAGATCCAAGTATTTGCCACTTACCCTATATTAGAACTTTCTAGAAACTTGTTTGGATGAGAAAACATCTACTAAGAACATAAATGTCCATCTAACAGCTCATGCACATCCATGGAGTCTCTTAGTTGGGTTTAATAGATTTGCTCAGGAAAAGCAGCTCAGAGGCTACGATTAGATTGACCGTCATTTATAACTTCACAAGGACCCTTAGGACACACTCAGATTTGCTTTGGTTTCAGTACTCAATTCATGTTTGGGGTCTTTATGATAATCCGTGTGTTACAGGCTGATTAAAAATCAGTTTTATCAGATTTGAGTATCACCTGATTCAATTTTGAGGAATCTGTACTGATTTTACCATGATGAAATCAGAATGAAAAATGAAGTAGATGCTAAAATTAAAATGTTTGAACTGTTGGTGGCGCTTGAGGTGTTTGACAGTTAAATATATCTTCCAGAAGAAAGAGCTGAGAGAAATTATTCCTAAGAGATTTCCGGAGCTTAAAGCCATTTGTAAGCAGCATCTTTTTCTAAAGGAGATGATCTGATCTGACGGATAGTTATATAACAACACAAACATAAAATGTTTCTCCTTGAGTCTCCTGTCTCAGTGGCTCAAGTCAGTATACTGTGATCGTGTTCTTCTAGATCTGTCTTACCTGCAGGAACTGGATGTGATCCTGTGTGTGTAAAAGCTGCTCCAGCTCAGTGTCTCTTCTCTTCAGATCATTGATCTCCTGCTCCAGTCGCTCCAGTCGTCCTTGAGCTTGACTCACTGCAGCCTTTTCCTGATCTCTGATTAGCTGTATCAGCTCAGAGTGGCTTCTTACAATGGAACGGATGAGCTCAGTAAAGATCCTCTCACTGTCCTCCAGTGCTGTCTGTGCAGAGCGCTGTTAGGACACACAGTGATTTAGGCTTCAGTGAGACTGAAAAAGGAGAGTCTAAACTGAGACTAAGACAAACTTCTCTTCTTCTCCAGACTCACCTTCTGAGACTCCACAACATCTTTCAGTTGCTGAAGATCTCTCCCTCTCTGGTGGATTCTCTGCTGGAGTGTCTTCTGCATCTCCTTCAACTGGGACTGGAGAACAAACAGAAATATGTATATGCATACATACTAGAACGCTGGTTTCTGCACCTTCCTGGTCTGTGTTGTTGATCAGCACATTCTAAACTCATTCAGGAGATGTGTAATAGTGCCCTAGCAGTATAGCAATAGTCCCTAGCATATAACAGTGAAAACACAGAAACCTGGAAAATACTATTTGGAAAGGAAGCATTGTCTCATGAATAACAGAAAATTCTGTGTTTGACGGGGAAAGAGTTTATGATCTGATGCCTAAGCGGCATTCCTACATTTATAATCTTAAATAAGTAATTTGTGACCGTGTAATGTCTCAGCATCCGTGCGCTCCTACTCTACAGCATATTACTCTAAATTATAGACATCAGTCTGAGTACACAATCCAATCCAATTGGCAACAGCACCTTAGCACTGAGACTAGAGATGATGTGCAGCGAACACTGTAAGTATTGTCTAAACATCTTCCAATCCATCATTTGTACTTAAATAAATGACTAAATGCACATTGCTCCATCTTATTTATTGCTGCTTAGTGATTTTTCGGCTACTGCGGTTTAATAGCTTATTTCTGGTCATCGTACCAATGAAATTAAATTCCAAACGTAGGTCCGAGAGGAGCCTAATCGTTCAGGCATGTCAATCATCATTTTGAACCTATACAAGCAGCACTCATTGGACCACCCCAGTGTCACTTCATCCGGCATTCCTCCACCTCCCCTTCTCCTTCTCTATTTCTGTTATTCTCCCTCTAGGTAGTATCCCAATGAAGGGGGTTGAACTCGGAGCTCAAGCAGAGCCTTGGGTTCAAGCCTCCATTGAGGACAGCAAGCCAAGTTTGTTTACCATTAACCATCAGGACTGGATGGGCAGGCAAACTTGTGAATTAGAAATATAGCCTAAATTTAATGATCACTTGAAATGGAATTAGATTAAACACGGAGCTAGACTAAAATTGAAACTAAATCCTGATAAATTAAGTGAACTTTGCAGAAGTGCATTTACACACGTGGACAAAATTGTTGGTACCACAATGAAAGAAAAACAATGGTAACTTTAATCTGACAAAAGTAATAAGAAATAAAAATTCTATGAATGTTAACCAATGAAAGTCAGACATTGCTTTTCAACCATGCTTCAATGGAATTATTTGAAAAAATAAACTCATGGAACAGGCCTAGACAAAAATGATGGTACCCCTAGAAAAGACTGAAAATAATGTGACCAAAGGGACATGTTAATTCAAGGTGTGTCCACTAATTAGCATCACAGGTGTCTACAATCTTGTAATCAGTCAGTGGGCCTATATATAGGGCTCCAGGTAGTCACTGTGTTGTTTGGTGACATGGTGTGTACCACACTCAACATGGACCAGAGGAAGCGAAGGAAAGAGTTGTCTCAGGAGATTAGAAAGAAAATTATAGACAAGCATGTTAAAGGTAAAGGCTATAAGACCATCTCCAAGCAGCTAGATGTTCCTGTGACTACAGTTGCACATATTATTCAGAAATTTAAGATCCATGGGACTGTAGCCAACCTCCCTGGATGTGGCCGCAGGAGGAAAATTGATGACAAATCAAAGAGACGGATAATCCGAATGGTAACAAAAGAGTCCAGAAAGACTTCTAAAGAGATCCAAGGTGAACTTCATGCTCAAGGAACATCAGTGTCAGATCGCACCATCCGTCGTTGTTTGAGCCAAAGTGGACTACATGGGAGACGACCAAGGAGGACACCATTGTTGAAAACAAATCATAAAACAGCCAGACTGGAATATGCCAAACTACATGTTGACAAGACACAAAGCTTCTGGGAGAAGACAAAAATGGAACTTTTTGCCAAGGCACATCAGCTCTATGTTCACAGATGGAAAAATGAAGCATATCAAGAAAAAAACACTGTCCCTACTGTGAAACATGGAGGAGGCTCTGTTATGTTCTGGGGCTGCTTTGCTGCATCTGGCACAGGGTGTCTTGAATCTGTGCAGGGTACAGTGAAATCTTAAGACTATCAAGAGATTCTAGAGAGAAATGTGCTGGCCAGTGTCAGAAAGCTTGGTCTCAGTCGCAGGTCATGGGTCTTGCAACAGGACAATGACCCAAAACACACAGCTAAAAACACCCAAGAATGGCTAAGAGGAAAACATTGGACTATTCTAAAGTGGCCTTCTATGAGCCCTGACCTCAATCCTGTTGAGCATCTTTGGAAAAAGCTGAAACATGCCGTCTGGAAAAGGTGCCCTTCAAACCGGAAACAACTGGAGCAGTTTGCTCATGAGGAGTGGGCCAAAATACCTGCTGAGAGGTGCAGAACTCTCATTGACACTTACAGGAATCGTTTGATTGCAGTGATTGCCTCAAAAGTTTGTGCAACAAAATATTAAGTTAAGGGTACCATCATTTTTGTCTAGGCCTGTTTCATGAGTTTATTTTTTTAAATAATTCCATTGAAGCATGGTTGAAAAGCAATGTCTGACTTTCATTGGTTAACATTCATAGAATTTTTATTTCGTATTACTTTTGTCAGATTAAAGTTATTTCTGTGACCATTGTGAGTTTTTCTTTCATTGACCGAAGGGTAACAACAATTCTGTCCACGTGAGTAAAAGACCTAAACGCATTCTACCTTTTCCCACCCATTAAATTCCGTCATTAGGACAGTTTGGGGATTCCTTACATAGAAGTGAAACTGACTAATACGTGGAACTTCACACTGACAGTGTTTCTGCTGAGTGGCAAAGCTACTTACTAATAAAAGTATATATTTTGTCAAAAAGCAGGTGAATCACTTTTTTTATAATTTATTTTGTTCAATCAAAGTCTATTTTATGAAAAATTGTGTGAAACTCTGTTCCTTTCTACTGTCATGCGCAGTGTAAATGCTGTAAGCTGTTAATATGGTGAGTGTCATCAATATTTCATAAGTGTCTAGTTTTAAATACCTGTTTCTCTGTCCTCTGTTCTGCAGCTGATACAATGTCGTGGTTTTTATGTTCATCCATACACAGCACACATATACATTTCTGGTCAGTACGACAGAAAACCTCAAAGATTTTCTCATGTTTCTGGCAGATCATCTCCTGCAGTCGTCCAGTGGCATCAGTCAAATTGTGTCTCTTACCTTTAAACCAACTCTCATGTTCTTCAAGATGATTCTGACAGTAAGAGTTCAGACACATCAGACAGAATTTGATGGCTTTGTATTTTTTTCCAGTACAGACGTCACACTTCTCATCTCCAGCTCCAGCCATACAGTCAGCAGGACGTTTCCTCTTCTTCAGCTTCTCCACCACTTCAGCCAGCATGGAATTTGTAACTAAAACAGGTCTTGGACTGAAGGTCTGTCGGCACTGAGGGCAGCTGACGACTCTCACCTGATGCTCCTGATCCCAGCAGCCTGTAATACAGCTCTTACAGTAACTGTGTCCACACGGAATGGTCACTGGATCCTTCAGGATATCCTGACACACTGGACACATGAACTCATCCTGAAAAACCTTGGCTCCTGCCATTTTACTGCTTGATTACAGAGACACAAACAAAATCTAAAAGCTCACTTTTAATTTCTCTTTCCCTGAACTGTTTTCTGTTTCTGTGTGTGAGTGGGCAAAATAGGCGTGTCTGTGAGTCTGTAAAGCTCCTGTAGAGTTTAGTTTCGATACATGTGAATCTTAAGTAAACAGTGATAGTGATAGTGGCGTATATGCCAAGTATGATAACCCATACTTGTAATTTGTCCTCTTAATTTAACCCATCTAAGTGCACACAGAGAGAAGTGAGTGGTGAACACACATACACACACACACACACAGTAAAGTCAAGTCACCTTTATTTATATAGCACTTTTACAATGACTTTGAACCGTAAATTTACAGTCTGTTAATTTACAGTCAGTAAAAAAAAAAAAACAGGAGTTTTTCTGTTTTAATGGTTTATTTATATCTATACATATCTATAAAGCAAATAAATCCAGCACAGTATACAAATTGGACATGGTTTATTTTTACTTCATATAAACATTCTTAAAAGTGCATTCAGTGGCTTTTGTTTGCCTTAAGTGGGTTAGGACTAAACAATATCAAATACTCAATTCATTTAACAATGTGTCAAACTTTGAAAAATGCCTGTATTGTAAAAGACAGTTTAGCTTTAAACAGTAACAGAAAAAAAAAGAAAAGAAAAGAAAAAAAGAAAACATGAGCATCTGTGCAATACAGGTGTTACACTAAAAAGTGGTCTTTCCTGTTCCGTTTCTAATTATTACATCACTGCTTTATCGAATTCACCTGTCTCCCCCTGATTAGTCTGTGTATTTAAGTTTGGTTGTGTTCACAGTTTGTGGTCGGTTCTTAACGTCATTTAAGTCAGTTTAAGTCATTGTTAGTCTCTCTGTCATTCTATAAGTCGTTTTGTTTTGTCATTCCGTTGTCTTTCTTTTTGCGTGCGTGTGGATTCCCTGCTGTTCCTGTTCGTTCCTGTTTATACTGTGGATTATTTAATAAATGTGCATGTCCTGGACCTCCTCGTCAGTACTCCTCATTCCCCGCACACCACGCCGTGACAGAAGAACCGACCACCAACAATATGAGGGCTGAGGAAGCTTTGTGGCATTTGCGGCAAGGCGGTTGGAAGTTGGAGCGGTATGTGGTCGAATTCCTCGAGCTAGCTAACCAGCTGAGCTGGCACGACGCTGCCTTAGGTGCGTGTTTTCAGCTGGGGTTGGACGAAGAGACAATCCGTTGTGATCTTCCCGTTTGTGAGTATCCCCTGATCGAACTGATTAATGTAGTCCTTTATTTAAATGGATCTGATTTCGAAGTCGAAGAGGATTACATGTCTCGTCGTCCAACCCCCCCGAGGCACGCCGCATCGTGTCAGCTCACACCACACCGGGTGCCCCCACATGCCACGCCAACGGTTCGCCAAACGAACCCCCCTGGTCCAAGGCTCCATCTGCTTCCTGAGCCTGAGCTTCCTCTAGAGTGCCCTCCAGAGCCGGCACCATCCGAGCGCCCTCCTGTGCCTGCGCCTCCCGAGCGCCCTCCTGTGCTCTCCTGGGCTGACTATGCCCTAAGTTCCCCCAAGAAAATTTTGGGGGGGAAATTTTACGGCGTTTTCTATCAGGACGGCGTATTTGACGGTGCTAATACTGTTTTAAACGCCGTCAAAAACAGCATTTTGTATGCAAACGCGATTTATCTATAGCAAAATTCTGACCCCTTTGGCTTGCCATACAAAACGGGACTTTAAAGCGGGTATCGCGAATCATTTGATTCAAAACGGGACTTTAAAGCGCGTATCGGGAATCATTTGATTCAAAACGGGACTTTAAAGCACGTATCGGGAATCATTTGATTCAAAACGGGACTTTAAAGCGCGTATCGTGAATCATTTGATTCAAAACGGGACTTTAAAGCGTGTATCGTGAATCATTTTCCCCATCCCCTCCCCCGGCGGTAATGGTACGGACCAACCGTGAGCGCAAAACACAAAAAAATGGAAAATTAGAATAAGAGTCATGTTTTATGTTTGTTCAACAATTTTATTTGGATGCCACAACCTAAACTTGTAGACTAGAAAATTAAACAGAGAGACAATTATTCGTTTGTGAGGTATTTGAAAATGAAAGTTTGAAGCCAAATTTTATCTGGTTAATTTTGATGGTGCAAATTGAACAAAGAACTGCAAACACGGACCTAAATCAATGACAATTACAATTTGAACAATATTTCAAGTGTGAAATTTGTTGTATTTTTAATTGAATTTAAAAGGCAAAAAGTTGATAATAATTTCAAAGTTAAGGATTCATTAGTTTGAATAAATAAATAAATTGAACTAAACTCTATCATAACATCTTAGTTGATAATTCAGTATACTATATTTTTTTTTACAAAACATCGCATGTTTTAGTCATGACAGCACATTTTCGGTAGTGACAGTAATCTTTTAGTAGCGACCACATCACATGACATAATTTTAACCCACATACTAAAACATACTATACTAAAAAAATGCACAACTGTACTAAAATTTTGTTTATTTTTCCCAAATAAAGGATTATTCCATAAAACTATGATGTTACCACCGAAACTTGCCTGTTTCGGTAGTGATGATTTTAGATACTTCTGAACCTAGCTTAAAGGTGCTAATCAGCACATGGTTAACTAGCACAATTCTGAACAGTTGGACACATAAAAACTAAATGTTATAGAAACCCCCCCAAAAAGTGTTTATAATTATAGAAGAATGGTGTTTGGTAGTGACATTATTTAAAGTTAAGATTTAAAGATTTACAGATTTTTTTAGACTTTTGAATACATTTACCTCAAAATGATGAGGCCTGTCTACTCAAGACATAGCTATGAAAGAAAGGGTCACATGGAAATTTCCTGATCGTAAATGAGTGTAGTTAAAATCTTACGGGACGCTTTTTTTTTTTTTTTTTTTTTTTTATAATTTTTTAGTTAAAATCAGTTTTATAGTTAAAAAAAAAAAGATATTTTTAAAAGCAACAGTGGAATAATAAAAATTATTTCAATATAATTTTCATAGGTTGAAATTTAAAGGTTAGGATTCGGGACAGCCGGCTATTGAAAGTACCCACTAAATGATAATTTTATATATTAAGCCTACTGATATTTTAAACATCCTTAAACAAAAGGATCTTTGTAAACATATAAGATTTGAAAAAAATTAACTACTTTTTATGTGTTTTTTGGTTGTGGGACAGCTGTTTGGACCAGTTCTGTAGAATGGCCTATATATAAAACATTATTATAATAATGTAATAAAATATTATAATTAATATTGTCCATTACTCATGCCAGGCCATTTCCAAACAACCACTTTAGTTTCAACATATCAATATGAAAAAGATTATTTATAAATGAATCTAACAATGATGCTTAATGTGTGATTGAATTCATATAATCATAAACTTCTAAACTATATATTTGTCCAGTGAATAATAGTGGAAACAGACTTTATAATCATTTCCTTAACTATTTTTATTGCTGTAAAATGAGTGACAACAAGCCCCATTCTCTCCAGTGCTCTTGATATTACACTGTAAAACAATTACTGTAGTTTTTGACATTAGACACCATACACACCATAGCAAATATTTTAAAGGGGTCATCGGATGCCTATTTTCCACAATTTGATATGATTCTTTAGGGTCTTAATGAAAAGTCTCTAATATACTTTGTTTAAAAATTCTCAATGGTTTTGTAAAACAACACCCTTTTTACCTTGCCAAAATCAGCTCTGCAAAAATCATCTCATTCTAAGGGGTTGTTCCTTTAAATGCAAATGAGCTCTGCTCACCCCACCCCTCTCTTCTCTCTGTAGAAAGACGATCTTGTTTACATTTAGCCGCATTTAGCCGCGTTTAGCTTCCTAACTACCACGTTATTAGGAAAGGCGATCGCAAAGATTCATGAAAAAACCTTTTACTCACTTCTGCTGTAAATGAAGCTGGATCACGAATGATTCGTGCGAACATAGACGGATATATGTAGATCGGGAGGCGCATTCCATTCACAAACAAATGTAATCCACTGCTTCTTCAGCCGCTCAGATGTCGGGAGTAAATGACGACCACTATGTTCATTATTACATCCAGCAACACGGAGATATTCTTGTCTAACTTACATCCCTGCTCTGGCATCAAAACATGGAAAGTTACTGGACTGTGACAGCTGGTCTGAGGTAAGAGCTCATGTCAATCAACTATTGTGGGAGCGGCCTCTGTTGGTGTGACGGCACACCGACAGTCATCTGAGAACGGCTCGATTTGAAAAAGGGGATATTATTTTAACAGATTAATTAAAAACCACTGCATGGACTTTTATCATTATAGGGCAGATTTGTACATACAGTGCCAACACACATTAATGTTCAAACAGCATTAAAAAGTGAACTTAGCATCCGATGACCCCTTTAAGAGCATGCATGTCTTATAGTCACACATAACAGCTGTTAACTTGACAAATATTTTTACGCAGCTCAAAAAGTCCCTGTCAGCAAACTGAAAAAAAAAAAAAAAAAAAAAAAAAACATTGAGGAAAATACCATGACTATCCGGACTTAAAGTAATGAATATTAGTTATGATATTAATGATTTCATATCATTTACCTGGTTGGTTTTAGTCTTGAGGCTGATATGTAACTCCTGTCTGCAGTAGATCAGCATCATGAAAGTGTTTTTCCAGCCGTTCTGTTTTTCCAGCAGCAAAAACTACAAATGAAGCAAAGAATTCAAAATTCTTCAATTATAACAATATGGACACACACATAAAATAACAGTTGAGAAACCTTCACCTGCCTGTTGGAGAAAATGTTGATATTTTTACAAATTACAACACTAGTATATTCAAATTTGTTTTATTTTTTTCTTAAAGAATAATAACTAATTCATTAGCAGAATGAGCAGAAGTCCGTTGATCAAGGCAGATATGATGGTAATAATCTGGCATTCTGTTTGATTCTGATCAATAAACTCCAGCGCTGTATGATTGTGACACTCAGTTAGTTGAGCTGCTTCTGTAATGAAAGTGTGTGAAAAGTGTAAGCAGTAAATGACAAATAAGCAGTGATCATCAGTATGTTTTGATCCCTGAAGGAGTGCATGAACTCACCACTGATGTATATTCTGGTGCTCTTGCGGAGTTTTGGAGGTGTATCTGTGTTCATACAGTAATAAACTCCTAATTCATCAGCAGTCACATTATTTATAAAAAGACGACGTTTAAAATGCACTGAATATTTCTTTCTGAATGTTTTATTATAGTAAAAAGGTGATGTTGTAGTTGACAATGATTGTAGAATCACTGTTGGAGGATCTGGTGTTTTCAGTAAAATCCAATAAACCTCATTTATGGCAAACTTTAAAGATTAATAGTAATGTGATATATGTTAATATCAAGTAATAAACTCACAGAGCTGGAGATGAATGATCCTCATGTTGATGTTGTTATTAAAACAGGTCAATATTAAATCTGCTTCCCTCCACACAGCAGTTTAAATGAAGTCACTGCAGCTCTGAAGGAAAGACGAGAGCAACAAAACAGAAGTCAAACTGACTCTGACCACACGCTGCACACTGTTTCAACAACTAATGCGCCATCACCACTTCATTCAGCACTTTAAGTTCAGTATGTTGGGTTTGTGTTTTTATGATCTGTGAAACAATTTTAAACATATTAATGTGACATAAGTTTTTTTCAGAAAATGAGTCAAAAGCAGAGAAATTCACTGAAGCGGCCTGATAGAGTCTTATGCTAACACATTTAGCATTAGATTCACAGTCTTAAAGAACTGGCTTCAAGCTGACAAACCCAAACAAATCCAGTCTAGTTTAGATCAGGTTCAGTGGTCAAATCCAGAGTCAACTCTGATCCTGAGTGTATGATGAACTCTGTAAATGAGTAAATAACAGCTGCACAACTGCAGTATCTCCTTCAAATAATGATGTTTCACCTGTGGCCCCAGAGACACTGGTTTAACCTTTTTGTTGTTGTCAGAAAACAAACCAAGAGTGCAAGAATTTCTGTATTATTTCAGGATTGAAAACTATGTAAAATAAAAAATTATCAGCGCTGTGAGTGTGAGTTCAGCTCTGACTTCCTCTCATGCCTGTGTGTTTGAGGTTTGATAGTGTTTCCGCTCACAGTACGAGATGTTTGAATGATCACAGGATAGAAAATATTCATTTGGATCAGACAATGAAGATCATACAGCTTTGAATTGATTGAATCAGTAAATGGTGTTTTTTTAGGTTTACTTTCTGAATATATGTGTTTTTCTTTTTCTCATAGATCTGTTGATGTGGTCTCAAGCCACAGAGAGTCTAACAAACATAGCAGTAACTTTAAGAGCTGATGTAAATATAATCTGTGATCTTGATATTGATAAACAGAAATTACCAGATCCTCCAGCACTGATCTCACGCACTTCTGTTAGTTGAATATGAAAACAGCATCTTCAAAGACAAATACTCAGTGAAAACTAACAGTCTGTTCATCAGAAATATCACCACTGATGAATTAGGAGTTTATTACTGTGCAAACTCAACTAAAGCATGTGATGAAAAGACCAGCGGAGACGTGAATGCACCACAGCTGAATCATTTACATTGAATCACATCCGACAATGAAACACAATGACATAAGACATGTTTTTTTTTTTTTTTTTCAATACATTTTAAGGTCCATTATTTGAACAACATAATAACATACATTAAGTGGTGAATGCAGACTTAAAAAATAATGTATAGTTTTTATAATATAAATGTCTAATATCTGTGTCATCTTTTCTCGTTCAGTTTGCGTAAGTCATTTTATTGAAGTATCTCAATGGCAGCAGCTCTTGTCAGACCATTTGGAGCTTTTCTCTTCTACAGTCATTAACAGATGAAAGAGGTTCAGTCGAGAAAGAAAACTGCTTTACTGATTTTTTTTAATATATAAATAATGTTGTTAAATTTCAGTTCATTTGTGCTTTGAAAACTTTGTGCTTTGAAAGGAATGTGTGCTGAGCCCCCTCCTCTTCACTCTGCTGACCTTCGACTGCACTCCATCACACAGCTCCAAACTCTTCATCAAGTTTGCGGACGACACGACCGTGGTGGGTCTCATTAGCAAAAGGGATGAGACCGACTACAGGAGCGAGGTGAGCCGCCTGGCCGCGTGGTGCAGAGATAACAATCTCTCTCTGAACGTGGAGAAATCGAAGGAGATTGTTGTCGACTTCAGGAGAGCGCACACTCAGCATGCTCCTCTGACCATCAACGGTGCGTCTGTGGAGAGAGTGAGTAGCACCAAGTTCCTGGGTGTGCACATCACTGAGGATCTCTCCTGGACGAACAACACCTCTGCGCTGGCTAAGAAATCACAGCAGCGTCTCTACTTCCTCCACAAACTGAGAAGAGCAAGAGCACCAGCCCCCATCATGTACACCTTCTACAGAGGCACCATCAAGAGAATCCTGACGAGCTGCATCACTGTGTGGTTTGAAGCCTGCAATGCCTCCTGCCAAAAAACTCTCCAACGCATAGTGAGAGCAGCTGAGAGGATCATTGGTGTCCCTCTTCCCTCCCTCCAGGACATTTACAGCACCCGTCTCACCAAAAAAGCCTGCTGCATAGCAGCTGATCCATTTCACCCTATGCAAAGCCTCTTCAGCCTGCTGCCATCAGGGAGGAGACTGCAGAGTCTCCAGGCCAGGACCAGCAGACTGAAGGACAGCTTCTTCCATCAGGCTGTCAGGAAGCTAAACTCTCTCCCGGCTCTGCCTCCACTCCCTTCTTCTGTCCCACAAACTTCCTGTACTGTGACACCCATCAGGCCGTCAGGAAGCTAAACTCTCTCCCGGCTCTGCCCCCACGATATTCCTGAACTGGGACTCACACACACAAAACACTCACGCACTTACACTTACACTCACTCACTCACACACCCCCACCGACCGGCCACTTTATGTAGTATTGGTGCTCTGCTGCTAACTACCTCATACTACCCAATTACTACCCTCAGACTACCTCTAAAGACTTTTGTGTGTTATAACTATGTCACTTTATTACAATCATAAGCTCTTTTTGCATGATATTTCTGTATATTATATGTATAATTGTATTTATTTGCATCTTTAAAATTGTACTTTATGTATTTAATGTTACGTGTATGCACCTGGGGTCTGAGAGTAACGCAATTTCAATTCTCTGTATGTCTGGTACATATGGCAAAATTGACAATAAAGTTGACTTTGACTTTGACTTTGACTTATAACCTAAATAAATTGTCATTGTAAACTAAAGCTTCTTCTGCTGAGCAACCTCTCGAGGTCTCTGTTTTGTTTTTTGTTTTGTTTTGTTTTTATTCATATTTATTTATTTTATTTTAAGAACAAATAAAGTTAAGACGAGACTCAAGACTGATAAACATTTATACAAACACTCAGTAAATTCAGTAAAGGCTTAAATATTTAACAAGAAAATCACTGCAACTGAAAACAGAAAGAAATGTGAAAAGCTGACCTGTTCAGCTAAATGAGTAGAGGTTTTAAATTTGACCAAATTAATAAAGGAAATCTGAAAAACTGTTAATCATAAGCATAATTTAAAAAATATTTTATATTAATTGTACAGCTGTCAGTTTTGGCCCTTGAATCTGATTGGTTGAGCTGCATTCATGTGTTTGCAGTAAAGACTTCATCTCCATCTCTATACTGTCACACACACACACAGAGGAGACGAGAGGTGAGTGACAAACCAAACCAGCGTTTATTAGACAGATGGATGAACACAGAGTTTGAGACAAGAGTTTGTCTCAACAGAGTTTGAGACAAATGGTAAATGATATATCTTAGCTGACAGTCCTTGTGAGAATGTGCAGGTGATAGTCCAGTTTAGAAAGCCACGTTGGATCCAGAGAGCACAGGAGAGTTCGACGGAGTGAAATAGCATAACTGTATTGACCTGGATGCCACAGAGTACGCATGCACATCGCAGAGCTAGACAAAGAATAACCGATCGTTTTGCTTCCTCGGCTGGGATCATTAAGAGCCCTTTGAAGCTGCATTTTTAAATTGCATTTTGGAAGTTTAAACTTGCGGGCCCCATAGAAGTCCACTATATGGAGAACATTCCTGAAATGTTTTCCTCAAGAAATATAATTATCTGTAAATTTTATCTAAAAAAAGAGCTTGAACAAAGTATTGCTGCTTTGTTTTATGGAGGTCATGTTGGCGTTTATGTCAATTGTAATATCAAAAATGAAGGTAGCTTGTGCGTGTAATCTCATTAAAGATAATTAGTTCAGATGGGATACACTTGACATTGTGTTGGTTTCATATTACTTTATCAGAGAATATTTGTTTTCGATAAGACTTACTTAATTTAAAAGTAGACATGCCAAGCTTTCTATAGCATTCATGCCTGTGTGTCGAGTATTCGCTGAGTTTTGGTACATTTGTGACGCGTATCAAAATGAGGATGTTGGAGACCAAGGTGGCAGAGAGTGCACCCTGTTTGTTTTCTTTATTTTACAAAAGCACAACATTTTGTTGATATTATGTGTGTACACAAATAAAAGTAGAGCCTTTACAGATTCAATTGATGTATTGCCCTTATCTGTACGATCAAAAATGATGAAGTAATTTAAGTTCCTTTGGGGGTTATCAGAAAAAAATCCCACAAAATGCAACGGCGCATTTGTCAACTACAGAGGGTTAACTGTGTGATCATTTGAAAGAAATGATCATTTTGATTATAATAATAAAAATGACTGATGTGACACTACATTAAAAACTAAGTGACTGATTTCAGTCAACACAGAGTAAAGCACAGAAACACATGGTCACTCAGCAGGACTCACACACACACACACATATACACACACACAGATTTTACTGTCTATTTGAGGATTTATTACATTTATTCTGACACGTTATTTCACTGACAGAAGTTCAGCTGCAGTTTTAATGTCATGAAGTGAAAAGAAGAGACGCACTGTCTCACTGTTACTGATTCATCATGCAGCTCAGAGCAAACTCTCGTCAATCTATTTTGATTCATCAACACAGTTTCACTGATGATCCTTTATGAACATTAAACCCAGGAAAGAGCAGCTGAGTGAATGTGGTCTGGATGGTGTGGATGAGGCTCATTGTATCAGAGACACTGTAGAAGGACAGAGTTCCTGCACTGTGATCCACATACACTCCTATTCTATTGCTGATGGGGTGATGGGTCACAGGGAGATCAGTCCATATGTTATTGTGTATGAATGAGTAACTGTAAGGAGTGCAGAGCAAACTCCAGGAGTGATCATTGAATCCAAACAAACACTCATCACCATCTCCCTTCCTGTTGATGTTCTTATATGACACTGATATACACACACCATTATTCCCACTCCACTGCTGCTCCCAGTAACAGCGTCCACACATACTCTCTCTACACAACACCTGAGACCAAAACTCAAATCTGTCTGGATGATCAGGATACGACTGATCTGTGTCAGTGTCAGTAATCACTTTGTTGCTCTCAGACAGATGGAGGTATTTATTCACAGTGTTCAGATCCAGAGTGAGCTGAAGGGAATCTGATGGGGATAAAACACATCAGAATCAGGAATTATGAATCTGTTTGATCTTTTCATGTAGCTGAACTTATATTCAGAGTATCATCAGTGTCTCAGTACAGAAGACCAGATCTCCTGTGCAAACCATCATTTACATCATCAATTATAAAACTATTCTTTCACCTTCTACAGGAAACACATGAACACACTCTTTTTCCTGCTTGTTTTCTTACGGACTTACATTGTAGGAAGTCGTTCCTGGTCCAGAGAACAATATTAGTGAATGTGACTGTGGAAATCAACAGACATGAACAGTGTGATTCTCATGATCCTGCATCCATTCATAGGACAATTCTAATAAGATGTTCTTCATGATATGAGATTATAATGGACTCGATTCTGAGAGCAAATGAATCTCCAAGACTTTACCTCTGTCTGAGATCTTCTTGAGCTCCTCTTTGCAGAAATCCTCCAGTTCGTCTCTCAGCTGAAGGACAGATTCTCCCAGGACATCAAAAGAGATGACAGAAATGAACGAATCATCATTTAAATCTGTAGATTCAGGAGGTGCTGAGAGTGACTGGAAACTCTACAGAAAAAAGAAATCAAAACTAATCAGTAGTCATATATTGTTTGGTTTCATTATGCTGAAGCATTGGTAATAAACAGACTCGCTTCATGTCTGGGATCTTCATGGTCAGATTCATCAATGTGAATTTGAGGTTTTATGAGGTTTGAGGATCACCTGATCGAATTTTGATAAGCATTACTCACAATCAGTACTATCAACTTCACTAATTTCACTCTGATGTATATTTTAGTAAATCAGAACAACAAATGTGGTAAAAGTTGAGATTTAAGTGAAGTTTTGAACCATTGGTGGCACTAATGGTGTTTGACAGCTCAATGTATCTTCCAGAAGAAAGAGCTCAGAGAAATTATTCCTAAGAGATTTCCAGAGCTAATATGTCATTGTGGTTATGGATTTATAATTAGTTAGTTAGTCATGTGCCTCAACAAGTAAAGTCATAACATAATGATATCTTTGCAAATCATTAGGTAATGATTAATTAAAGCAGACAATTGAAAGTTGAAATGCATGGCTCCAACCCATGAAAATGGACGGCTCCAACTCATTGAGGCACTTGACTAACTAACTAATTCTATATCCATAACCACAATGACATATTACTTAACAATTAGTTGATAGTTATGTGCCTCAACAAGTAAAGTCACAACATAATAACACATTAGCAAATCATTAGCTAATGAGTATTTAAAGCAGACAACTGGAAGTTGAAGTACATAGCTTTGACCACTGTGGTAATTAACATATGAATTTACATCATTAGTTAATAAAATAAGTTATTAGGGAATTAATACATTATGACCCATTTAACTAATAACAATTTATTGATTACTTAATCTATGAATTATATAGAATGTTCATTAGTTAATAAATGGTTCAGTTCTTCATGAATTATTCATTACATCATGATTATCTGTGCATTAATTAAGCATGAATAAATGCATATTTGTCCAGACGTATTGTAAAGTGTTACCGACTTACCTTATGAGACTCCACAGCCTCTCTCAGCTGCTGATGATCTTTCTCTCTCTGCTGGAATGTCTTCTGTGTCTCCTTCAGCTGCTTCTACAGGACAAACAGAAAGACAAAGAAGAGGAGAGAAGGTTTTAAAAAGTGTGCAAGAGTCAATTATTTTTCTGACTCTTGCAACCCTTGCAACTCCTCCTTCTCTCCAGTCTTTAGCCGTTTTCAAAAAATAAATAAAAAAATAAAAAAAAAATAATAAAAAATAAAATACAAAATTCTAAAGGCACATCTTTTTCACCAGCACCTGAACAATTAATACTAGCATTTACCTATTCTATTCTATTCTATTCCATTTGTTTGGTCTAAAGTTTTTATTATTAAAAAAAAAAAAACACCATGCTATCTGTACTGTGCTAGACTAACTATGATTGCTTCTAATGTTCTCGTCATTTGTAAGTCGCTTTGGATAACAGTGTCTGCTAAATGACTAAATTTGAGTGTAAATGTTAATATAGTTTGTCACAGAGTGGGTGAATAGCTGACTATTATTTTATGTTGTTTAAAACCTGTTTAATGAAAGATTTAGCAAACAGTGAAACTTCATTTCTGCTGCCGTGTGCGGTATGAATGCTGTAAGCTGTTAATATGGGTGCAGATATAAACACATAACAAACGAGTGCCAGCAATATCAACAGTGTCTAGTTTTAAATACCTGTTTCTCTGTCCTCTGTCCTGCAGCTGATACAATGTCATGGGTTTTATGCTCATCCATACACAGCACACATATACATTTCTGGTCAGTGCGACAGAAAACCTCAAGGATCTTCTCATGTTTCTGACAGATCATCTCCTGCAGTCGTCCAGTGGCATCAGTCAAATTGTGTCTCTTTCCCTTAAACCAACTCTCATGTTGTTCAAGGTGATTCTGACAGTAAGAGTTCAGACACTTCAGACAGGACTTGACGGCTTTGTATTTTCTTCCAGTACAGACATCACACTGCACATCTCCAACTCCAGCCAAACAATCAGCAGGAAGTGTCCTCTTCTTCAGTTTCTCCACCACTTCATTTAGCATGGTGTTTGTAGCTAAAGCAGGTCTTGGACTGAAGGTCTGCTTGCACTGAGGGCAGCTGTAGACTCTCGTCTGATCCTCCTGATCCCAGCAGCCTGTAATGCAGCTCTTACAGTAACTGTGTCCACACTGGATAGTTACTGGATCCTTTAGGAGATCCTGACACACTGGACACAAGAACTCATCCTGAAAAACTCTTTCTGCTGCCATTTTGCTGTATGGATACATGGACACAAACCGAGAACAGCTCAACCACACTTTTACTTTCTCTTTCCCTGAACTCACATGTTTCCTGTTTCCTATTTCCTGGTTCTGTGTTTGAAACAGGTTATATTAAGTATATATTTTTTTTTAAATTACCAGCACTACTTCAATGCTATGAATTTAAAATAATAGTGTGATGTAGTCAATGACGCATCCGGAGACGTCGGATCCATATGCAACAGTTTTATTAAAGCAGGCAGAGTAAACAGGCGAGGTTCAACAACGGCAGACTGGTGTGGTGAAGACGAACCCAACGGGATAACGAGAGTCCGTGCAAAAGGTCGGGGCAGGCGGCGATCAAAGGGGATAATCCGATAGACAAACGAGGGTCGATAACAGGCAGGCAGCAAAGGTTCTCACACACGATAAACAGTCATGTTGGCAACAGAAAGGCAGTCCGTGAAGGATGGACCCTTAAAATGGCCGACGGGGAAAGTGACCCCGGCCAACCCGGAACCGGAAGTGAGCGTCCCAGGTACGGGGTGATGGGAAATGTAGTCCGCTAAAAGTCCGGTGACGGTTCGCGCTGGCGGCGGTTAGAGGGAGCCACAGAGGCCGCGTTCGTGACAGAGCCCCCCCGCGAGCACCTCCTGGCGCGAGGAGGCGACCGACGCCGGGGCCTACCTCTCCTTCGGGGAGCTGGTCGATCTGGGTGGGCAGCGTGGAAGTCGGTAATGAGAGCGGGGTCCAGAATGTCCTCAGCTGGCACCCAAGACCTCTCCTCGGGGCCGAAGCCCTCCCAGTCGACCAAGTGTTGGAGGTGTCCTCTCCGGCGTCGGGAGTCCATAATGGTGTTGACTCGATAGGCCTCCTCCCCATCGATGATCAGGGGGGAAGGTCCCTGCGGAGCGGCCTCTTCTAGGTTTTCCACTCCTCCCGGGTCCCCAGCGGGCTTTAACAGAGAAACATGAAAGGTGGGTGAGATACGGTATTGTGCGGGGAGTTCTAATCGAAAAGATACTGGGGTGACCTGTCTGATTATTTTGAAAGGACCCACGTACCTGGGGCTAAGCTTCTTGCAGGGGAGCCGCAGACGAAGGTCCCGGGTCGAGAGCCACACCCACTGTCCGGGCTCATAGGAAGGGTTAGGTCGGCGTCGGCGGTCGCCCTGGAGCCCGGTGCGATGAATTGCCCTTTGTAGGTGGACGTGGGCCCGGTTCCATGTCTCCTCGCTGAGCTGGAACCAGGAGTTGACCGCTGGTAGTTCCGAGGGCTCCCCGGACCAGGGGAACAAGGGAGGCTGGTAGCCCAGGATACACTGAAATGGGGTGAGGTTGGTGGAGGGTTTGCGTAGAGAGTTCTGTGCGTACTCCGCCCAGAGTAGGAAGCGGCTCCACTCCTCCTGGTGGTCCTGGCAGTAGGAGCACAGAAAGCGGGTCAACTCCTGGTTTAATCTCTCGGCCTGACCATTAGCCTGGGGGTGGTATCCCGAAGTAAGACTAATGTTGACCCCCAGGAGGCGGAAGAAGCTTGTCCATAGACGTGAAGTGAACTGGGGCCCACGATCAGACACAATGTCCTCGGGTAAACCGTAGAATCTGAAGACCGTGTCACACAGGGCCTCCGCCGTCTCCAGCACGGTGGGAAGTTTGGGGAGAGGAATGAGGCGGCAGCCCTTGGAGAATCGATCGACGACGGTAAGGATGGTGGTGTGACCGTGGGAAGAGGGGAGATCGGTGATGAAATCCACAGCTATGTGGGACCAGGGGCGTTTAGGTGCGGGCAGTGGCTGTAGAAGACCGGCGGGAAGTTGGCGAGGAACCTTGGTTGTGTTGCAGATGGGACAGTTCTTGATGAAAGTGATGGTGTCGGAGCGTTGAGATGGCCACCAGAAACGGTTGCTGAGTAGGTGAAGTGTGGCCTCGATGCCTGGGTGGCCGGAACTCGGCGTAGAGTGCACCTCCGACAGGACCTGTGTACGTAGGTTGGGGGGAACATACGTGAGGTGATCAGGGCAATCGGCTGGAGTGGGATCCAGAATTTGGGCCTCCGCGATCTCGGTCATGATGTCCCAGGCGACCGGGGCCACGATGACAGAAGTGGGTAGGATGGTCTCTGTGGCCGTGGGAGTCTGGTCTGGTTCGTGGACTCGCGAGAGGGCGTCGGCCTTGGTATTCTGGGAGCCGGGACGGTAGGACACTTGGAACTGGAATCGGGTGAAGAAAAGCGCCCACCGGGCCTGACGGTGGTTGAGGACCCTGGCTGATCGGAGGTATTCGAGGTTCTTGTGGTCCGTCAGTACCGTGAATGGATGTTGAGCACCCTCGAGCCAGTGCCGCCACTCCTAGAGAGCGAGTTTGATCGCCAATAACTCCCGGTTGCCCACATCATAGTTTCTCTCAGCTGGAGTCAACTTGTGGGAGAAGAATGCGCAGGGGTAGGTCTTGGGAGGCTGGCCCTGATGTTGAGAAAGCACTGCTCCCACGCCCGTACTGGAGGCGTCCACCTCCACTAAGAAAGGTACGGTGGGATCTGGGTGATGGAGGATGGGAGCCGTCGTGAATCTCTGACGGAGGTCGCTGAAGGCTTGTGAAGAAAACGCTCAGGATTGATAGCATGACTAACAAAACTTTGCGAGGAAACGCCGGCAGAACGACCCTTAAAATGGCCGACGGGGAAAGTGACCCCGGCCGACCCGGAACCGGAAGTGAGCGTCCCAGGTACGGGGTGATGGGAAATGTAGTCCGCTAAAAGTCCGGTGACGGTTCCCGCTGGTGGCGGTTAGAGGGAGCCACAGAGGCCGCGCTCATGACAAATAGCCTACGAAAACGCGATCGTCCCACAAAAACATATATAGCTGTCCCAACTCAGTTCGAAACATGATCAGTCTTTCCCTGCACAGCTGCACTTCCATATACATCAGTTATCTGATTGTGATAGATGTTCACTAATAAATTACCACTGTGTCAAAAAGACCAAAGCCCTCTGGTGCTTAGAGAAGAAAAAAAAAAAAAAAAAAAAAGAGACAAAAGACAAAAAATCGAGACAAAGACAGAGGTAATGTGATGTAATAAAAGCTGATCATATAAATGAACTAGATGAGGTAAAAATCTTTATACTGGCCTAGTCTAGAAAGCCTAAAAGTTAGTAGTCTAAAAGTTTAAAATAGGTTAATAACAATGTCTGAGACTTTTAAAACGTATGTTTTTCATTCTTGTCTGCAGCAACAGGGAGAGACTTCCGACAGTTTGTCAATGGATAAAATTGAAAGAAAGGAAATGCAATTTTGGACCGTTGCAAGATTCAATGATTCTTGACCAAACTGTGTTTGGCATCAGTGATAAAAAAGTGAGGGAGAGGCTCTTGAGAGAGACTGAGCTTACATTGAATGAAGCTGTGCGGATATGTCATGTAAGGATCCTGTCCTGACTGTCTTGTCTTTGTTCAATGTTTCTTTGTTTGTGTTGTGTCTAAGCACATGGTTCTGTCTCTGTTTGTTTCTGCCACCTGCTCCTCTTGTCCCACCTCCTTGTTTCCCCTGGTCACACCCTCTTGTTTAGGGGGTTCCTTTCCCTTGTGTCTCTGCTGGTCGTTGTGGTGTTTTCATATTCTTGGTCTTGAAATTAAACTTTTGAGAATCGCACGAGTCACGTGACGCTTGGAGGCTAGATGGCTGCTTAAAGTGGAGCTCTGTGCTGCTTTAAAAGAATCATCCTGATAAGTTATCATAATACGGTCAAATCTAATAGCGATTTGTATCCTGATTGATACCGATTGAGTAAAATGTTGAAGCAGTCGAAAAGCGTGAATTTAGGAGATATTAAGAGACATTTGAGATCGCAGGCTTCTGAGCAGTCTCCGGAGGGCGAGACTGTCTCCCCGCAGCCAGGTCCAGAGAATGAGATGTCACAAGATATAGCGAATATTTACACTATGTTGAAGAAAATCTCAGATGATATGGGAGGCATTGAAGATATTCGCCGAACTACAAATTCGGTGGAAAGCAAATTATCCGCTTTGATCGCGCAAATCGATGATGACGAAAAACATGTGGAGTTTCTCGAGGAGACGGAGAACGAGCGGCAAAGGAATCCACCCGCAAGCAAATGTGAACTTGATCAGTTAAAAGACAAAGTAGAGGACATGGAGAATCGGAATCGACGAAATAATCTCTGCGTTATAGGGGTTTCAGAGGGAAAGGAAGGCGGAAACATGATGAGGTACATGGGGGATCTGATCTCTACAGTTTTTGACACATCGGGTCGGCAGATGGAGATAGAACGAGCCCACAGAATTTTCGGCCCAAGACCCAATCCTGAGGACAGACTATACTGGTGAGGTTTCTGAGATCAGGGGATCGTGATGCGGTTCTGCGTGCTGCGCGGGAGAAGGGAGAGATCCAGTACGAGGGGAATCGGATACAGATTTTCCCGGACTTTGCCAGAGCGACACAACTTAAGCGAGAGAAGTTCAGAGAATGCCGAAGAGCCCTTCATGCTCGAGGGGTGAAATTTGAAATGATGTATCCAGAGACCCTAAGGATCAAGACTAGCGAGAGGTATAAACGCTTCGTTTGCCCAAAAGAAGCCTTAAAGTATGTCACTGAAATGGGACAGTAATGGGACTGATCCTTAAAGTGAGATCTGATGTTTCATAGTAGCCCTGGTTTCATTGATATGTTTTGAGCCGTTATAAACGGTATTTTGTTTTGTGGTCATATTTTTTGACCGGAGATTGAGCATTTTGAGGCGATGGTGGGAAACTGGTGTGCCTTTCACCTGCACGCGAGTCATGGACCATCAAGTTTTTGTTTTTGAAAGGACATTTCTTGATAATGACTTGATAATTTTGCGCTTTGTTCTTGTTCAAGCGCAGTTTATTTTGTTTAAATTGGGGTTGGTGTGTCAGTGGCAAATGTGTGCATGTAAGATTATAACTGCTACTTTTTATATATATTTTCTGAAAGCTGGTACTGTACCTATCTAGAGTGTTGCGTCTCACCACATGGAATATGAAGGGGTTAGGACATCCAATTAAAAGACGTAAAGTTATGTCTAAACTAAGGGTGGAGAAATATTATGTAGTGTTTCTTCAAGAAACTCATCTCTTACAGAAGGAAGCAGAGAAGTTACTGGGGGGTTGGGTCGGTAAGGTATTTTATAATGTGGGTACAAGTAATAGTAGGGGGATGATTACATTGGTTAATAAGCAGTTATAATTTAAATGTATAAAGCAAATTAAAGACAAAGAAGGGAGAATTCTTATTATACTGGCAGAAATGCATGGGCAGAATATAATATTAGCCAATGTTTATGCACCAAATACGGATGATTCTACTTTTTTCGTTAATTTAGAGGGTATGTTACTTGCAACTGGGCAGTGTGATATTATTTTAGGTGGGGATTTGAACCTGGTGCTTGACCCAGTGCTTGACCGGAGCATTTTAATGAAGAGTAAAAAGCTCATGTGAAATTAAAAAATATGTGTAAAGCTTTTGGGTTAGTAGATATTTGGAGGATTCTGAATCCAGATGGGAGAGAGTACACATTATGTTCTGCCCCGCATAAGCTATATTCTAGAATCAATTACTTTTTGGTATCAAAGGCTCTTGTTTCTTGTTCTACTTGTTCTATTGGCACCATTATTATATCAGATCATGCTTGGGTTAGTATGGAAATTAGCCCATGTCAGGTTAGTCAACGTGGGTTACAGACGGAGATTTAATTCTTCACTTTTACAAAGCCCAGAGTTTAAGGAGGCATTAAAAAATCAAATCAAAAGTTACGAAGAGACAAATTTGGCAACTGCGCCCTCTGCAGGAATTGCTTGGGAAGCTTTGAAAGCTGTGTTAAGGGGTTATATTATTCAGTATGCTTCATACTCTAAAAAATGTAATATTAGAGACCTGGCTAATTTGGAAAAGAAAATTAAAGAAAGTGAAAAAGAGATGATGAAAAAAACCACACATGAAGATATTTAACTCGGTTAAAATATAAGTACAATGACATATTATCCAAGAAGGTGGAGTTTGGGTTATTTAGGGCAAGACAAAAATATTTTGAATCTGGCAACAAAGCAGGCAAGTTTCTAGCAAACTACATTAAACAAAAAGAAATGTCATCGCTAATTCCCTCTATTAAGTCTGCTGAAGGAACAATTGTTACCAAGTTTGAGGATATTAATGAAGTTTTTAGGAAATTTTATATGGATCTATATACATCTACTTGTAATGCAGGGGTTAGTGATATAAGGGATTTTTTGGATTCATTGAATTTACCCAAGCTGACAGAGGAACAGAAAAGTAGACTTGACTCCCCCATTACAATTGAGGAAATTGTAGAAGTAATCAGGTCCTTACCCTCCTCTAAGTCACCAGGGCCAGATGGCTTTACTGCAGAGTTTTTTAAATGCTATGCACATGAGGTATTTCCACTGCTGCTGAATTTGTATAACGAGGCAATGGAGAAAGAAGAGCTACCATCTACATTGACACAGGCATTAATTACTCTTATCCTTAAAAAGGACAAGGACGTGGCTGATTGTAAGAGTTATCGTCCAATCTCTTTAATTCCTGTGGATGTTAAAATACTGTCTAAAATTTTAGCAAACAGGTTGGACAAGGTTATTACGTCTTTAGTGCATGAGGACCAGGTGGGTTTTATACATGGTAGAAATGGGGCAGATAATATTAGGAGACTTATTAATATTATGTGGTCGGTGGCAGATACCGATGGTCCAGCGGCAGCAATTTCGCTGGATGCGGAAAAAGCTTTTGACTGCGTTGATTGGGGAGTATTTATTTGAGACGTTAAAAAATTTGGGGTTTGGGAATGTTTTTCTAAAATGGATACGATTACTGTATACACAACCCCAAGCTGCAGTACAGACAAATGGACAAATTTCTTCTTATTTTACACTGGCAAGAGGGACCCATCAAGGATCTCCACTATCTCTGTTGTTGTTTTGCTTGGCTTTAGAAGCTATAAGAGCAAGTACAAATTTTCCTGGGGTATCTGTGGAGGGAACAATCCATAAATTGATGCTATATGCAGATAACATATTGTTGTTTGTCTCTGAGCCTCAAAAGTCAGTGCCATGTTTGTTGGAGATTATTAATTCATTTTCTAGGCTTTCTGGTTATAAAGTTAACTGGTGAAAGTCTGAAGCTCTTCCTTTGACAGCTTATTGCCCTGTGTCATTTTTCCAGCCCGCTCCCTTTCAGTGGCCCAAACAAGGTATAAGATACCTTGGTATTCTCTTTCCTCATAAACTTAAAGATTTAGTAAGGGTGAATTTAGAACCATTATTACAAAAAATTTCAAATGATGTAGGGAGGTGGTCATCACTAAATTTGTCTCTTTGGGGCAAGGTGAATGTTCTTAAAATGAACTGCCTTCCAAAGATTAATTTTCTACTTCAGTCAATCCCACTAGAGATTCCTCTGCAATATTTTAATCAGTTTGATAAGTTAACCAAGTCATTTCTTTGGAATAATAAGTGCCCACGGTTGCATATGAGTAAGCTGCAACAGCCGGTTGACAAAGGAGGATTGGGGCTAGCCCCTGGTTCTGTGAGCCTCTACCTGGCAGCAAGACTGGTGCTTCTTCTGAGATCTACATCAAGCTACAGGTTCCTGCCTAGTCTTTCCTCTGGAGCTGCCTCTCCTGTGCTCAAGTCCATTGCCGTCTCTGACGGTCTCAGTGGCCATTCCACCTGCCCGTATTGTCGTCTGCCCTGCCCTTCTGTTTGGACTGTTTCACTCCTCATTCTCCCTGCTGTTCTAGTTGTTGTCTTGTTAATAAAATACCTTTGTCTGCTCATTTGCATCTGGGTCCCATTCCTTGCAGATTCCTGTCATGTCATGCCAGTAAGATAGCTCTTCAGAATGCTAAAACGTTTCATGAAACCGCAAAGACAAGTGAAAGTGACGGTTTAGCTGTAGCTGTAGTAACAGAGAAGATGCAGAAATGCAGAATGAGTAAAGTCAAACAACAAAAGGAGAAAGAACTGTTTAATTGTAAGAGATGTGGTAGAATACACCCACCAAAGCAGTGCCCAGCCTATGGCAAAATCTGTTCCAAATGTAAAGGGCAGAATCATTTTGCCAAGCAATGCTTTTCCAAGGGCAGACAGAGTCAAAAGAAGCATGTACAAGCAGTGGAAGAAACAGATCTTAGTGACACATCTTTTTTGTTGGAATGGTGGAGCAGGCCGATTCCAGTTAGTAGAGAACAGAACAGGCTGATGTAAATAATGTTGCACAGGGCAAGTGGATGACTGTTCTGGAAATAAGTAATGAGTAATCATGTCACTCAAGCTAGGAGCAAAAACCATTCTGATTTCAGAGCATGATGGCAAAATAATGAAAATTAAGCCACGTATAAATCAGAAAATGATGCAACTCCAAGCCTATAATGGACAGAACATCCCAACAAAAGGAACATGCAGATTCAAGGTCAAGATGAAAAACAAAAAACATCACTTCATCCTCGTGGTTGTTCCAGGTGGACAAGATTCTGTGTTGGGAGAAAAGGCATGTGAAGACCTGGGTCTGGTGAAAAGAGTATACATCATAAATAATGGAGAAACACAGAACAATGTGGGAAATATAGTGAAGCAGTTTCCTTACATTTTTGAAGGGTTTGCAGTGTTACCATTCACCTACAAAATACAGTTGAAAAACCATGCCCCAAGACGGGTCCCAGCACCTCTTTGTGAAAAGCTAAGCCAAGAACTGGAAAGAATGATATCAATGGGAGTCATAGATAAAGTGGAAGAGCTTACAGAGTGGGTCAATTCGATGGTGTGTGTGTGGAAAAAAGCTAATGGTGATCTACACGTGTGCATGGATCCAAAGGATTTAAATGCTAACATTCAGAGAGAACATTATCAAATTCCGACACGAGAAGAAATCATTAACGAGATGGCAGGTGTGAAGTTCTTTACGAAGCTGGGCGCATCTCAAGGGCTTTTGGCAGCTGAAAGGAGGACAGCACAAAGGATTGCACATTTAACACACCCTTCAGCCAATACTCCTTCTTGAGGATGCTGTTCGGATTTTCCTTAGCTCCCGAAATATTCCACAGAGCCATGGAACACATCATTGAAGGCATCGATGGTGTGCGTGTGTATGTGGATGATGTTGTATTGTGGGGATCCACAACAGAACAGCATAACAAAAGGCTCATGGAGGTCCTACAGCGAGTACGGAAGAATGGGCTGAAATTGAATAAGGACAAACGTCAGTTTGAAGCTAAAGAAATAACGTTTCTAGGAGACAAGCTGACAGAAAGAGGTGTGGAACCAGATAAGAGTAAAGTGCAAGCCATACTCAAAATGCCCCAACCCACAGACAGAAAGGCTGTACTAAGAGTGATGGGGATGTTCAATTTCTTTGGAAAGTTCATACTGAACTTCTTTGAAAACAGTGTGCTTGAGAGAACTGTTACACGACGAAGGCTAGTCCAAGTGGACAGCTAATTATGAACGGGGACAACTGAAGAATGGGGACGACCGCATACTCTCCTCACCTCAGAGCTGGTGCTGACGTTCTTTGACCCATCAAGGAGGACAAAGATTTTGACAGATGTGTCCAAAGATGGACTGGGTGCAGTTCTTCTGCAGGCGGAAGGAGAAAATTGGAGGCCAGTTACATATGCCTCAAGAACAATGACTCCAGCTGAATGTCAGTACGCACAGATAGATAAGTATTCAAAGACTGATGATGCGACTCCAGATATATGACATAGAGCTGGTTTATACTCAGGGAAAGTACATAGTTCTGGCAGATCCTCTGTCCAGAGCTGCTGTACGGAGTGGAGAACTTGCTGAAAGCTTCCGGTCACAGACTCAAAGCTCAAGCAAGTTGCTGTTGAGACTGAGAAACTGCCACAGGTCATTACACATCTGAATGATGGCTGACCTAGAGGAGAATGTGCTAAGTACTTCAACATCACAACAAAGCTGAGTGTGGTCAGGGGACTTCTGCTGAGACAGAACAGGTTTGCTGTCACTCAGTCACTGTGTCAAGAGATGTTGAAGACTGCATGAGGGGCACCTTGGAGCATACAAATGTAAAAAAAAAACAAAAACAAAAAAAAAGAGGGCTAGAACTGCAATTTACTGGCCTGGAATAAATAGCAACATTGACAGGATGGTGTCAACCTGTGATACTTGTTTGAAGCACTGTGCTAAGCAACAGAAGGAGCCAGTGATTATCATTGATCCACCAAATGAACCATGGCAGAAAGTTGGGACTGACTGATTTTTCCTGGATGGACAGAACTATTTGCTTGTCATAGATTACCTGTCAAACTATCCAGAGATAGCCTCGCTTCCCAGTACATCTGCTGCTGGTGTGGTAACATAGATGAAATCCATCTTCGCAAGACACGACATTCCACAGGTACTCTGCAGCGATAAGGGGCCATGCTAGCAGAGACTTCCAGAAATTTGCTGAGGAGTATGGGTTTCAACATGTGACATTAAGCCCATGATATTCGCAATCAAATGAAAAAGCCGAGAAAGGTGTACACATAGTGAAGTTACAACTGAAGAAAGCAGTAGACAGACAATCAGATCCTTTTTTAGCTCTGCTGAATTACCGTGCTTCTCCACTAGAACATGACGCATCTCCTGCGGAAATCCTGGTGGGGTGCAGATTACGAACCACACTTCCTTGCTTAGCAACACCAAACAAGAACAAATACCTAAGAAGGAAATGACAGCATCTAAAACAACGACAAAAAGCAAATTATGGAAAGGCATCAAAAGGCTTAGAACCACTCTCCAATAGTGACACAGTAAGACTTGATGATTGCAGTACCTGGTCTAAAAGAGCCACAGTCCTGGAGGAGGTGAACCTGAGATCTTACACTGTTAGGACGGAGGATGCTCAAATCCTGAGAAGAAATCAGAGGAGTCTGTTGAAAACAAATGAGACAGTGCTAGTGGATTCTTCTACAGAGGACACAGACTGTGCAGTATCGCCAAGAACATCTGAAATGCTTCCAGTACTAGATGACAAGAAACCAGCTGAAGATATGCACTCACCTGTACTGCAAAGATCCAAACGCACCGTAAATTCACCTGATAGACTTAATCTGTGAATAGTGCTTAAGCATAACAAACATTTGCCTAGACACTGCAGGTGAACAGGGTAAAAAAATAGTAATAACCAATAGTTATCATCTTACCCAGTTGAATGATTACATTGATAATTGCAAACATTTTCTAAAATTGTAGGTTTAAATGTGCAAATAAGGCATTATTTAATGAAATATGCTCTAATTTGCATACATTTCTACTACAAATCTAAACACCGTATGAAGTCAGTTTCAAAATTCTTGTTTAACTTTTTTTGACATATTGGAGTCAACTGTCTCATTTTGTCTCATTTTGTCACTCCACAATTCAGAAAATACTTAAAACAGATATAAAACAATATATATTTTTACTTTTTTTTTTGTAAAATAAAATGCTGTATAAAATCAAGCAAATTATATATGAACAAATCCCTCTGTAAAAACCTTCAGGATATAGACATGAATAAAAATGTAAAGTCTGTTGTGTGTAAGTGCTGCTGAAGTGGATAATTATGGCGCAGTGTAGGAGAAAAAAAAAAAAAAAAAAACTAATTTAGAGAAAATGGCCTCTAAAAATATGTACTGTAATTTATATCTATTGACACAAATAGATAAAGTGCTATAAAATAAACACTTAACAGGGTCCCTTGGATGTTTTCTTTTCGCTAGTCTGGAAAAAAAAAAAAAAAAAAAAAAAAACACCTTATGAAAACCAAAAAGCCAAAAATCTAAAATTTGACAGGTGTATGAACAAAACAGTGTTTTTGCCTGCAGTGTCTCCCCTTAAAAATAAATAAATAAATAATAACATGAAATGTGATCTGTTAATTATTACTGCAATGTAAATAATTCTTGAGACTATAATTTGCTGTATTAAGTCTTATGATTTATACAGTACTTGTTTGATGGTTATTTAGTCTATAAGTTTGCATCATTTGTAAAATTTGTAAAATGAAGGCCGTTTCTCAAACGGAAGGCTACATCTTCCGGAGGTCGCATTTGCAGGCTGCAAACATCATCAATCCAAGTTTATTTCAGTTAACTAAGCGGACGTTACCTGGACACATTTCTAACCGGCATGCATCTTGCGGTGATCAGCAGTGATCGATTCTGCACAGAATTTGCTCATCTCAAACGAGCCTAATGCGACTTCCGTTGGATGCAGCATTCCGTTTAAGAAACGGCCTTAGTGACAGATTTAATAAGTATTTGCAGTACTAAAACTAACCACTAGGTGTCAGTAGAGTGAAGTGAAGCTGTGTTACTGCTGCTCTTGTTCCTGTCCTGAAAAAATAGAATAACAATCAGTTTGTTACAAAACTGATTCTTTATTGGATCAAGAATCATTACACCATCGACTTAAACAGACGCTGCTTACTTGATAAAGTCCAGAGTCTTGTTACAGCAGCTAGTTTAAATCTGATTTTTCTACGATGATTTTTTAAACAAAGCTATTTAGCTGGACTATTTGTATTTAATGCAGTAATATGAAATATATTTTGTGCTGCTGGTTTCTTCCAGACTCTGTGCTTCTGGTGTTTATGAATATCAGAGATCCAAAAAGCAAAAACTTGCTCTTATTTTTCTGTCTGTTGATTTGAGTTAACATGGTCAAATTCAAATATTCACATTATCTAGAATTAGCAGAATCCCTGAAGGTCCAGCTGAAAGTTCATACAAAGGAAAAGGTTCACGTGTGTTCTTTGTGTGAAACGAGTTTTTGAAGGCAGCAGTGTCATTTTCATGTCAATAGTTCCTGTTTTCACATCATTCATTGTGCCCATGTCTTTAGATCACCTGTAAACACTTAAAGCTCATTTCATGGCTGTCAGCTGAGACAAACAAGTGAACAGATAATGAAGCTGAGCTGAGTGTTATTTGCTGCTAACAAATTTATTTCTGAATCGCATTCTTATTTTTTTTTTTTTTTTTTTTTTTTTTTTTTTTTTTCTATTTTAAAAAACACTTTCTCTTCCTTATTTATTTTAAATTGCGGTATATTTATTTGTCCATACTACTCCCAAAAAAACATTGTTACTACACTTTTTTTTTTTTTTTTTTTTTAATAAAACCTTGGTTCAATTTTTCAAGTTAATTTTTGTCTTTAATGAGGTGCAATTCTATATCATAGGTTTACACAATGATGGAATCAAAAAAACAGCTGGACAAAGAGCTATACATCAAGAAGCAGAAACTGTAGAACAAATATTAATAATATGCCCTAATATGAATAGAAAGAACTGATAGTAAGAAATACAAATATCAGCATGTGTGACATTTGCAATAAAAAGCATTGTAGATAACAGTCCAGGGGTCCGTTTTTCATGTGCCACTAACTCAATTAGCTGAATTTGATTGTTGACAATTTGGCATGCTTTTGGATTGGTTGGTTTTTCAAAGCTCAGGTAATAGCAGCAGGTCCATAAGCTTAAACCTGCTTGGGAGCAGACTTATTTCTTGTAAACAGGATTAGATTTCATCTTTTTAGGTGGAACTGATACTTAAAATCTGTCCCAGGCACTGCTATTACAAGAGTACCCTACTGATAATTGTACTGGAGTCTTATACACACTGTACAGTTAATCTGAGTTGTGCATTAATTTGAGTGATGACAGCTATTATGGGAGTGGCTTGATGGAGTGCAGGAGATGCAGAAAACGTGATCTTGACCCTTCAGAAACTTTTTATTAATGCTGTCATGTAACAAATCTGCTTCAAAGATCAAATTAAATGAATTGCTAATTACAGCAATGAAATAAAAATGTAAAGCCTGTACAAATACTAGAATTTGTGAAAATAAATAACTGGAAATCACGTGAAAAACAATAAATAAGTGAATGAATGAATGAATGAATGAATGAATATAATATAATATAATATAATATAATATAATATAATAATAATAACAGTGCACATTTCATTTATCTATTATAACATTTATGTAGTTTTGTTCACTTGGCTGTTTCCTTATAAAGGTCCATAAATGTGTCAAGTTTTTCGTCTGGTGTCTTTTCTAATTAAATGATGTCATTACGTTACTGTCTTGCCAATCACTGCATTGCTGATTGTGGTTTCAATACATCTGCCCTTTTTTGGAGAACACAAGAACACGTGGTAATTTTACAATTTAATTCAGATTTTTTTAATCAAATTAGCAGTTTAAGCCTTAAATGCATGAATGTTTCACCAATCATTCTTACATATTCAGGACTTTAGTGACCCAGACCTATATATCCAGCACAGATGGATCTCTAACTTCTGCCATAGCAAAAAAATAACTCTTAAAAATATTTTAAGAACAATTACAGAAGAATAAAATAAAGCACTTCTTGTTACCTTTTGAAACTTAGAAGGGTTCAGTTTGAGCAGATGATTTAGCATCTTCAGAATGCACTTTCACAGTACATTCAACATCTGGCTCATAGTCATGATCTCAACCATATTCTCAAAACTATCACATTAGAAGATCTGGTATTTTTTAAATCATCTCAGATGCTTTAAGTGAGTTATGCAGAACGGACCCTAGGGACAGTGAAAATAAATAAATAAATAATGCAGGGTTAAATGTATTTCAAGCTCCAGTACAGCAGGCGACTGTTACTGTTCAGCTCGTTCGAAAACCTCTAGTAAAAGCCACAAAGAACACAAAAATGAAAACGAAAGTAACAGCGGAAAGCACGTGGAATTAGATGGCGAGAAAAAGCGGTCCTCACTGGATTTGATCCATTCCATGTCCTAGACAACATTTTTACAGATATAAATTTAGCACAGGCCCTAGAAATTTTAACACTGGACAAGTGTTTGTATGTGTAATCCAATCCATCTGTACCATTAAGAGATTTAAGAGTAATTGCTGACAAGCTACAAGCTTAAAGGACAGAAAAAAACAGAGCGTTTCAAATACTTATAAATGATCTTCTTAGCTGACAAATTGCAGGTACGTTTTCAAAAAGGGGTTATTGAAATTTCATGTGTTTCTTAAGGTTTGTCTGTATTTGCACTTCTGTTTTATGCTGTTGTTTGTGTGATGGGAAAAGTATTTTTAAACCAGATATTTCTCAATAAGGCTATTCTGTAATTCTACATGGCAATGCATTTTTTGTAACTCAGTTTATTTTTTATTTTATTTTATTGTTTGTTTGTTTGTTTGTTTTGCTGTTGATGCTAACTCAACATTCTTCATTATTTTCTTGAATAACTGTTTTTCATCATTTCATCATCATTTAATTTCCATGTTTTTCATCTCATTAACAACCATCATCTCCAGGTGATGCTGAACAGATGATTGTTGTCACAACCCAGTGCTGATCAATGGCAGTTTAGCTGCAGTATATCAAAGAAGAAAGCAAAGGGCTCTCTCTCTGAGATGAGTATCTCACAGAAACAGTGGTAAGACTGAGTCTGTTTTCAGAGAATTATTTCGGACACTGCTGGAGTTTCAGATTTGTCCTGTAAAAAAAAAAAAAAAAAAAAAAAAAAAAAAAAAAAAAAACTCAACGCTCAAACTGATATGGCAATTATTACGTTACATTGTTACTGTTACTCTTACACCCCATAAACATGGTAATGATTTTTTAAAATAGCATTATATGATCCCTTTAATTTAAGTATGCTAACAGAACTATGTAGCGCTGACATTTCTGCTCTCCATTTTAATCAAAAAAGAAAATGTTCTCTACAATCAGATAAGTCAAACATATGTAAAACATCAGCTGCAAATATTTTATCTCACATTTTAAGTACTTTAAAGAAATTGTTAAACAAATGTGAGTCTGTAAACAAGGATGACAGTTTTCTTTAAAACTAGAGAGAATGTGTGCCAATATAAAACACAGATGAACTTCCTGTAGTGAAGTTTTCTTCTCTCTTTGTGTCATTAGTGTGGGATCAGGCTCACATGTGTCTGTGAGGAGAGACCGGTCAAAGGATTATGGTGTACCAAAGTTCAATAAGAAAAAAACATCTATCAAAAGGTATTTCATATCTTTGACATTATAGTGTTGCGTTGGCTTATTATTGGCTTATTATTGGCTCAGTCTTGAGCTTCTTTATAGTAACACAATTACACAAGCAGCCACAAGGAGGTATAAATTAACCATAGAAAATAGGTCACGCAACCAAACATGAATATGTCTTTCCATCTATGCATAGTCATAGATGGAAAAATGCTATCTATATTGTGTGCACTTACCAACCCCAACAGTAGACCTTAAATGAGACTGAAGTAGCTCCTGTAGTAGAGTGTTTATTCTTTTTGTTCTTTGTGTCATTAGTGTAAGTTCAGGCTCACATGGGTTCAGCTCTGTGTTTGTGAAGAGTGACTGTTCAAAGGGTATCATGCCGAACTTCAGTGAAAAACCATCACGAACCAAACGGTATTTTATGTTTCTTGCTTTTGTTTACATATAGACCATGTTAGAAAGTGTATATAAATAATTCTAAAATTTTATAGTTCAAAAATGATCACAGTATTGTTTTCCTCTTTAATAAAAGTATTTACAAGACATTTTGGTAATATTTTCCCTATAAATGCAGTATTTTAATTTATTTAATTCTCTAGCAGGCATAAGTATGAAACAGTATATCCAGATTCCCAGACTCACAGGAACCACAAGGATTTTACAGACAATCTCCTGCGGATCTTCCAGGTAATAAAACACATTTTCATAAATATGTAATGATTCTAACAAACAAATATGTTATTGAATAAGAGTACGAAAGACATTTTATTTCCTAATTCCTCTTGACCATTTATTTTCTTTCCCCGCTAAGGGGGAGGAGACCGCTAACAGAAATTAAAGTACCATTTCCATATTAACACAATGTCCGATTTCAAAATGGTTTTCACAGGATGAATTCTGAGGTTTTAAGCTTTTAAATGATATATAATGTCTGATGATTACTAAAACATGTGATAGTGAAAAAGGAAACGAAAAAGTTTCTCCTGTTTTGACGTAAATGTTTTGAGGTGCACTCTTGTCATAAATTTATCTATTACTGTTCCTACATAATTTTTAACAACAAACAAATCTATTTAGGAGTAAAATATCTATTTAGGAGTCTTAGACCTTTCCAACGACATATAGTTTGTCATGATTAGTGTGATAAGTTGATGTTGCCGCTATCAGAGTAGCGGGTACACACGCAATCCTGATAGCACATGGACATTCTCCCATTTCAGCACTCTCCCCTGTCCGTATGCATTTCCCAGTCATTTCATATACATACACCGAACTTGTTGTGTCGTTTCGTCCCTGTGATGTTTGTCTGTGTGGCTTAGTCAGTCTTCCGGCGGGAAACATCGCGCCGGCCAAACCACACGAAAGAGCGGCAGCCGATTATGACCGGAAGCTGGCGAAACCCTTGCGTAGTTTGAATGGGTGTTTTTGTGTGTATTTACGTGTGGAAATTATTTGTTAAAAGTATTATGTGTTAATGGATTCTGTGTTTATTATTATATGAGAGCTGCAATGAATTATTATTGATTAATTATAATAGATGTCAAGTAGATGTGGTATTTGTGTGTGTATTAAATGTTATACTTACCTGTGAAGGGTATGGTCCAGAAAGGGGCGGGGTTTGGCCTATATAAGCTGGGGCCAAACCCAAAGACATTACTTGTTTACCAAGTTGATGCAAGAGTGCTACTGTGGTGCCTCGAGCAAACCCAAAACCCCTTTGTATAGTGTGGATACCTGTTTGTTGCATATATATCATTGTTGGATTATTTTTTGGTTTATTTTCCCTTTTTGTTGTTTCTTTGGTACTTTGGATTTTGGTCAATTTTTGTGTGCACTTGTACATATTCTTCACTGTGGATGAACTTTCTGGCACTGTAAATAAATTTCACCTCGCACAAAAGTGCTTTGCGAGGGAGCCATCTTTTTTTTTTTTTTTTTTTTTTACACGGACCCACATTTCCCCCCCAAAGGCGAGCTGGTGGGCTTGTCCTCATCACAATTAGATAGGATTTAATTGTAATACATTAAAATAAACTTAGGCGTCCCACCGGCGGAACGGTGACAGTTAAGTTAAGAACCCAGAAAAGAATATATTGACTTTAATTAACATCTGTCTCAACTTGCCATTAAGTTTTGTATTGCTTTGTAGGATCTTGAGCGCAAAATAATCAAATTTCTGAAGAAGGAACTGAAAAAATTTAAGAAAATATTACAAAAAGAGAACTTACAATACTTTGTGAAGGATTTTAATGAGAACAGATGCAGTATCAAAGAAGCAGCTCTTGATCTCACACTCTCATTCCTGAGAAAGATGAAGCAAGATGAAGCTGCTGATGCTTTAGAAGGTAAGAGACCCTCAACTATCTGTCATATTGTCACTTATAAATGTAGTGGTAAAAATAAGATTATTATTTTTAATTTATTTATTTATTATTTTTTTTAGATGAGCTTTTCTTCATTCATCAGCTAAAATGTAGCTTACAGAAGAAGTATCAATGTGTGTTTGAAGGAATTGCAAAGCAAGGTGACTCTACACTTCTGAATAACATCTACACAGATCTCTATATCACTCAGGGTTGTAGTGAACAGGTCAATACTGAACATGAGATTAGACAGATTGAAGTTTCTTCCAGACATCATGAATCACAAGAGATACAAATTGAGTGCACAAAGATGTTTGAAGCTCCTGAACAGGGCAAGGAGATCAGAACTGTACTGACAAAAGGAGTTGCTGGCATTGGGAAATCAGTCTCTGTGCAAAAGTTTGTTCTGGATTGGGCTGAAGGAAAAGAAAATCAGGATATCAGCTTCATATTTCCTCTTCCATTCAGAGAGATGAACTTAAAGGAGCAAGAAAAACTAAGTTTGATGGACCTTATAACTCAGTTTTTCCCAGAGACAAAAGGACTGGACTTTACAAGAAGAAATCAGTTCAAAGTCTTGTTCATCCTTGATGGTTTGGATGAATGTCGACTTCCTGTAAACTTTAAGGATAATGAGACATGGCGTGATGTATCATCACCAGCCTCTCTGGATATTCTGCTGACAAACCTTATCAAGGGAAATCTGCTTCCTTCTGCTCTCCTATGGATCACCACCAGACCAGCAGCTGCCAGTAAGATTCCCACTGACTGTATTGATCGGCTCACAGAGATACGAGGATTCAGTGATGCACAAAAAGAGGAGTACTTCAAAAAAAGATTCACAGATGAGAATCAGGCCAAAGAAATCATTGATCATGTTAAACAATCAAAGAGTCTCTTTATCATGTGCCACATCCCAGTCTTCTGCTGGATTTCAGCCACTGTTCTCCAGAACATTTTGGAGGAGAAAAGAAATGTTGTAAAAAACAATCAGGCTGATGACACCTCTAAACCACTGCAAGAATCAAATACTGAAGACATTCCGAAGACTCTGACACAAATGTACACACACTTTCTCAGATTTCAGATCCAGCAGAGTCGTCAAAAGTATGGTGGTGAATACGAACCAGATGTTTCCTGGGATAAGGATTTTATCCTTTCACTGGGAAAACTGGCATTTCATCAGCTGGAAAAAAACAATGTGATCTTCTATGACACAGATCTAGAAGCCTGTGGTATTGACGTCTATAAGGCATCAGTGTATTCAGGCATGTGTACCCAGATCTTTAAGGAGGAAACAGGGATCATTCTTGGTACCATGTACTGCTTTGTTCACTTGAGCATTCAAGAGTTTATTGCAGCCCTTTATGCACATCTGTTTCTAGACATCAACAGGAAAAGTGTGTTTGTTCCTGAATCTACAGAACCAAAAAGCAAAAATGAAGCCATGATTGATTTGCTCAAGACTGCAGTGGACAAGGCACTTGAGAGTGACAATGGACACCTGGACCTTTTCCTTCGTTTCCTTCTCGGTTTGTCACTCCAGTCCAATCTTCGACTCTTACGAGGTCTGTTGACACAGCAAGATGACAATGACAAGAGCAAAAAGGAAATAGTTCAGTACATCAAGCAGAAATTTGAAGCTAATCTGTCTCCAGAGAGATCCATCAATCTGTTCTACTGTCTGAATGAACTGAACGACCAAACTCTAGTGGAAGAAATTCAGACCCACCTTAGCAAAGGAAGTCTCTCATCTGCTGATCTTTCACCTGCCCAGTGGTCTGCACTGGCCTTTGTGTTGTTGACATCAGAGGAGGAGCTGGAGGAGTTTGAGCTTCAGAAATTCAAGAAATCAGACGAGTGTCTCATTAGACTATCAGCAGTCATCAAAACCTCCAAAAGAGCAATGTAAGTCATTTAATACATTTTGTCATGTTCTGGTCTCATTTCGATTTATCTATCCAAAACAATTATGACATTCCGATTGATACAGTAAATTGCATTTGACTGGATTTCAGACCACCTTAAAAATCCCTGTTAGACTTGAGACTTAGACATTCATGTATCAAATATGATACAGTAGGCTTGATATGGTTAAGTTAGCAGAGGATGAAGCAAACAGTCTTGTTATTATACACCACACTGATCCATAGTTATTTTCACTAGCTTTCAGTATGTGTTTCTTTTTAACTTCTGCTAAAAAGCAGGTATGCTCTTACATAACTTCAATGCTGAAACCATCCACAGAAAACACTCATCAAGATGAGCACAGAGCTGCAGTTTCAAGATAAAAATACAAATATACAGAAAATGCTTTATATATCCTGTTCATGTAAAATAATGAAAAATATATATATATATATTTATTATGTAGTTAAAGAAAAACGTATTGCATGTGTTCCACCTAATTTTGTAATTTATTTCTCTTCTAGGTTAAATGATTGTAACTTAACAGACAAAAGCTGTTCAACTCTGGCTGCAGTTCTAGGATCAGATACCAATCTGAAAGAGCTGAACATGAATAATAATAATCTGCAGGATTCTGGAGTGAAATTGCTCTGCACTGGACTGAAGAATATACAGTGTAAATTGGAGATTTTGAGGTAAATTTTGTTACAACAGACAAAAAATTTGCTTTTCTATAACTGATAAGGTTGAACTGTCATTACCAGTAACTGAAAGAATATACCTTGTTGTAGAATGGACCACTTATAAAATTATTTTTTTTATTGATTCAGTCACTCTGAATTCTCAAATAAATGTTGAAGAGTTCTCGCTGTTTGGACAGTTATATTTCAAATTCCAAAATTTATCAGCCCCGGCATAATAAAAACTGGTTAATCAGCTGTTACATTGTTATTTGTGTTCTTGCCCTTCAAACTGCAGCATTACTGAAGAAGAGTTTAAAATGTTGCCTTGAAAATACATTAGGATCTGATTAATTTATTTAAAGTCATCTGCTAGTTTTCCTGCTGCTTCTTCACTTAGCTGTTCTACTTCTTGAAGCTGTAATGGTTCAGCTGTGTATCTTCAGTACTGATATTTATTATTTTCAGGCTCAGTAAGTGTGATCTATCAAAGAAAAGCTGTTCATCCCTGGCTTCAGTTCTCACTTCAGACTCCAGCAGTCTGAAGGATCTTGACCTGAGCAATAATAATCTACAGGATTCAGGCATAAAGCTGCTGTCTGATGGACTGAAAGAAAACTGTAGTCTGGAGAAACTCAGGTGAGTTGATGTTTAATTCAGGGGTTCTCAAACCCAGGGCAAAATTTCCAAGGAACTTGCATAAATATAGCAGCAATTATGCACATACTTACAACAATTTGTAATTAATGTTATTGGAACTTAAATTTTTTCTGGATTTTTTTTATTTTTCTGGATTACATTAAATTTACCCGGATTACCTTTTTTCTTTCATTTATTTTTTTCTGGACTCTGTATTTTTAATGGTTTAATTGAACTGAATTGTTTACTGTTGCCTTTTTGCATTATTGATGCACTATTTCCTATTTCATACTGTACAGCCGTTTTGTCACAATTTTGTATTGTTAAAGGTGGTATATGAATAAAGATGACTTGATTTAAAGGTGACTTGTAATAAATTATGTCTAATTATTTGAAATCATAAAACTTATACAGTTTAACAAAACATATGTTTTAGGGTCATATAAAATTGTTTTATTTATTCTCAATTTTTGTTTATAAAAATGGTGGTAATCAAATGAAGGCATAAAACATAAAACATAGCAATTTAATATTTTAAAATGAGAGTTCATTTTAATTTTTGCTCAAAACTTTTATTTTTTTCTTTTTTTTTTCTTTTTTTTTTTTAATTGTTAATAAAAATAGTATGACTATTACTTTAAAAATAAAGTTTTAATAATTGCATTATTATTATTATTATTATTTCTCCACTTTGAGAACACCTAGTCTATGTTAAAGATCTCTGGACCTCTTTTGATTCCAGTCATCAGTGTTACATTGTTTGAAAATGTATTTTATTAATGGATGTGGAAGGAACAGAATTCACAGACAGTTTCCTTTTTAGGGGTTAATATTGTACTAAAGTTGTCACAGTACATTTCAGTAGTCTGTACCAATACCCCAGTTTCTCTGTACCAAGATCTAATGAAAGTAATAAAATAATATAGCTGCAAGCAGCAATTACCGGGGTTCGAGCATTAAGGCCTTTAAGGTGGTATACAAAGTTGTTTAGAATGAGGGGATATATCATACAGATGTAAGTGTAAGATCTAGTGTTTGTGTGAATAGATGAGCATTTTTTAACAATTTGAGGCCATTTACCATAGAAATTTTGTTTTTGAAGCCTTTTTAGCTGTTATAACGCCACCTATGCTCCGATCTCCAAGAAACTTTGCATGCTTGTTAAGAATCATCTGACACATGTTTTCACCAATTTTTGTAAATTTTTGAGCTTTCGTTTTGGTTTTATAGGCTTTTGGGTATATGTGGCCACACCCCTTTTGTAAATTAACCCAGTTATAGCTAACCAAAGGACAAAATTCCACATTTTTTTGATAATTATCGATCTAGAGAGTCCAGAGAACATTACTGCAGTGGTTTGATCGAGATTGAGCAAAAAACCTAAGACTAGTTTGCAAAAGTAGGTTTTTAACATATTTGTGAATAATTAATGAACAGTTTGATTGACAGCAATGGTTCTTCAGGCAAAGTTGTTACTCATGAGGAGATCTATCAAATGATATGCATATTGTGTGTATGTGTGAAACACCACGTGATTACAGAGCCAAAAAACTCATTAGCGCCAACTAGTGGCCGATTTCTTTCAAAATTCTTACAGACCTTTAGGGCCATGAGTCGAACATGCCCAGTGAGTTTCGTTCCGATCGACCTCCGTTAACCTTGTCTAATGGGTGCTCAAACTTCATTGGCCGATGGTGGCCATGTTTTTTGAGATACGCCAATGTCCTCATAGACACTTGTGCCCCTTTGGTCCAAGAGACTGCATACCAATTTTCAAGTCAATCGGACTAACAGCGGTGTATTTATAGCCAATAATATGTTTTTTCAGGCTTATAGCGCCACCAAGTGGCAGAGCTGTGCAATATTTTTTATTTGACCAAAGATTGAGCTTATACACATGTGTACCTAGTTTGGTGTAGATATCTCATTCCATTCAAAAGTTATAGCCAAATGTAAGAATTTGCTAACGTTAGCATAGAACGTTTTGGCATTCCTATTCGACCGTGAGTCAAAATTTCAACTTTTTTTTGATAATTATTGATATTCACTGTCCAGAGAACATTTCTGCACTGGTTTGGTTCCGATCGGGCGAAAAACCTAGGACTAGTTTGCAAAAGTAGGTTTCGGACATTTGGCCATTTTGCGGAAAAACCGGGCTTCGTACGAAAAATCTGCGCCAGTGCACTTTTGTGCGTATTGACCCAAGGATCGCAACGATGTAAAGTTTTTGAGTCTGCGACAAAAAATGTACGAGCTACGGCCAAAAATGCGAAAAAAGTTATTTTTTTGCGCTGTAGCGCCACCTTTAGGCCGATTGGGCCGGTTCTTTGCGCCTGAGTAGCGAGGAGGACTACTACCTTCTGACCAAGTTTCAGCTCTCTAGGCCTTACGGTTTGGGCTGCACGATCAGTTTTAGCACGGAATAATAATAATAATAAAAAAAATCCTAACAATTACAATAGGGTTTCAGCGCTACGCGCTCGAACCCCTAATTAATGAAACATGTTACAGGTAACAGAACAAGTGGTCTGTCTACTGTATTTACACTGCAACACTTGATCAACATAGATCAATTGTGACACATCAGTTTGGTTTTGGCCTGTCTGTTGCTATGTTTATCAAAATGTCAAACTTTGCTATTTCAGATTCAGTCCCTCATTTAAAAACAGTCATCACTCCTAAAATTTTGCAATGTGTACTTTGCATTAAAATATAAAATTCTCAACAAACATATCGTATAGGCTACAGTGCTTAGCGCTGCAAAAACACGTTGTAAATTGAAACCTTTGATGCTCTTCACAGACACTCACAGAAATATGGGAGCATTTGAAAGGAGCCACCATAAAATTTAAGTATTGACTTGGTACCAAAGTGCACTTTTAACAACACTATATTGTTCAGAATTTTTCTTTCTTTCTTTTTTTTTTTTTTTTTTTTTTTTTTTTTTTTGAACAATAGTTTAATCAGCTGAATGTTACACTTTCCTTTCTGTTCTAGACTTTCAGACTGCAGTATCACTGAAGAAGGTTATAAAGCTCTGGCTTCAGTTCTGAGATCAAACCCTTCACACCTGATAGAGCTGGATCTCACAGGAAATGATCCTGGACAATCAGGAGTAAAGGAGTTCAGTTATGTACTGAAGACACTAAGGTGAGAATTGATATAATATAATATAATATAATGTAATATAATATATTATAATGTAATATAATATAATATAATATAATACAATAATATAATATAATATTTAGATAACTTTTTTAATAAAAGTATTATTTTAGTCACATAAGCTGCACAATCTATTGTTGTTGTCAAGGGTAACATGCTGATTAATATCAATTATTAGGAAACTGCACATTTTTACTTTCTCCCAAAAAAAAAAAAAAAAAAAAAAAAAAAAAGAAAGAAAGAAAACTCATTCTGTATGATTTATAAGCCTCATAATTCACCTCCTAATTCTAATACCTGTCATACCCATATCATTATACAAATTTGTGTCCTGAAATGTCACAAAAACGCACATACACACACACACACACTGAGGGTCTCACTCACTAGTAATTGCGTAGATTATTCGTATCCGTACGCACATTAGAACTTCTCACAAATACTTTCTGCATAATGAACAACACATGCACATGAATTTGTTCTTATAGTCATTCTGATGTTAGTGAATTGAAAGTATTCTAAATGAGTGGCCACATGCACAAGGTAAGTCATTTGCATAAAACATGCCCATACCATCTCCATATAAGGGTTTTCTGCACACTCTTTCCTTATTTATGTTTATATGAATAAATATATTCTGTGCGTAAATAACATATTACTCTTAAATATATACATTTGTTTGTGTGTATTTATATATACATAATAATTGCACATAGTACACACACATATATTAGGCAAACGCAAACATTTATTTTGTTTATTCTGTTTGACAGCCCTAATTTAGAATACGTTTCAGTACAAAAGTTTTAGTGAATCATGATTTGTTCGTAAAATTGCTCTTACACAGGTTTCACACACAAACTTGTGCGTACGCATGCTTAGTGAATGAGAAACAGAGAGAGAAAGAGACAGAGGTTGGAGATTGCAGATTGCAGACACACATAAACTAGTTGTCAATGCTTCCCCGCAATTTTAATTAATAAAATAATCTAGATAATACATCACTTATATGTGTGAGAGGCACATGTGGGAGCGCGAAGCTCTAAAACTGTGCTGTGTAACTTTTTTTTATGACAGAGTTAAAGTGAATGTTAATGCATCTGGTAGTATACAGAATAGGAATGTTGCATTGGATCACAAAGATGATGGGATGCCACCCGCAGGAGATAAAGGTTTAAATGATGAGGTAGAAAAAGATTCAGAGACAAAAGTGTTAGGGATGACAATTCATGCAGTAATGTAGATGTTGGTAGATCTGGTGATTTTTATTCTGTTAAACAGATAAATAATTTTCTGGATGAAACTAAGGGGAAGTCTGTTGATACTGAAAAGGTTTTCCTGACTTTAATGATAAATTTGTTGCATCTGTAATGAAAGCTCAGAGGGAATGTATTGTTGAAGCAAAAAAGGTTTAGCTTGAAGAAGTATTTGACAGTGATCAGGCAAAAGATGAAAAAGGAAAAGATTAGACGTATTGCATTATATGATTTACTGATTAATAAGAATGACAAGGCAGTAAAAGAAAACTTGTTGTCTAAAAAACAAGAATTAAAAGACATTTGATTTGATAACGACATGAACTTTTTAAAGATCTACCAATTTTAAAAGAGATCTCTAGATCTCAACATCACTTTTGAGGAGATAACTGATGGGGTAAAGCTGCTTTCAACAGGACGAGCACCAGGCTACACTGTCAGAAAAAAAGGTACAGTTCTGTCGCTGGGGTGGTACCCTAAGGTACAAAGTTAAAAGGCACAAATATGTACTTTTAAAGTACTAATATGTACCTTTAAGGTACCAATATGTACTTTCAAACTACTAAAATGTACCTTTAAGGTACTAATATGTACTATTTAGGGGTAGGTAAGGTACAAAAATGTACCTTTTCCCTTTTGTACCTTAGGGTACCGCCCCAGCGACAGAACTGTAGCTTTTTTTCTGAGAGTGTATGATGGACTTACAGCTGAGTTTTATAAATTATTTTGGGGAATAATTGGAAAAGATTTTTTTTTTTTTTTTTTTTTTTTTTTTAGTTTTAGAAGAAAGTTAAAGGTACTGCCAAAAAGTTTCTACCAAATTTGTGTTTGCTTAAACATTGGAGACCTGTTGCTGTTCTTAACTCAGATTATAAGATATTGTCCAAAAATACTGCAAATCGACTTACAAAAGTACTGGATTCCTTGATTCATGATGATCAGACTTTTTGTATTCCGAAAAGGTGATCATTTGTTTTTAATGAGAGACCTTTTTAGAAAATTTAAGATTGTATAATGTTAGTGTTGGTATTTTACCTTTGGATCAAGAAAAAGCACTTGATTGTGTCGATCATCAATATTTGTTTCATGTTTTAAAATGCTTTGGTTTTGGGGATAAGTTCATATCATGGATTAAATTCTTGTATAAGTGATCTGAGAGTATAATTAAAGTAGGAGGTGGTTTAAGTGTACCAGTCAAAACACAAAAAGGAATTGCACAATGTCTGGCCAATTGTACAGTTTCGCGATTGAACCTAATTAAATTAAATTAATGAATTTAAAGGTCTAACCAGAAATGATAGTTTCAGAAATTAGTTTATTATATTGTCTGATGAGGTTACTGTTATAATACAACAGCAGAATGATGTACAGAATTTAAAGGGGGCTTTAGAAATTTATGAAAGAGCTTTGTTTGCCAGGCTCAACTGGGATAAAACAGAAGCTGTGTGGTGTGGCTCTACCAAGGATAGTAGCTTGCCTAAACTTCCTAATAATATTCAGTGGGGTAAAACTGGTTTTAAATATTTAGGAGTGTTTTAGGGCAAGATGAGTATAAAAAGAAAAATTGGGAGGGTTTGTTGGAGAATGTCTGTGCTAGCTGGAAGTTGATGCTACCCCAGTTATCATATAGGGGAAGAGTCTTGATTGCTAATATTCTTATTGCATTAATGCTATGGCATTATGGTGGATGGTTGCGGATTCACCAGTGATGCTAATTCAAAGGTTCAAAAGGTTTTTTTTTTTCTTTCTTTCTTTTTTTTTTTTTTTGGTCTGGTCAGCTTGGCTTCCAGTTCAAGAAGGTGGTCAAGGACTGATATTTGGGCTGGGCTAGAGTGGCAACTTTTCAACTGCAGGCTGTTTAGCGCCTTCTATATTATCCACAATGTGGATGGATGGAATTAAAGTGCGCTGTTACGCAAGGCTGGACAAATTGGACTGGACTGTTATTTATTATGGCCCTGGAGTGAACTTCTCTAATTGGTCTAACTCTTTCTATCGCAGTGTTTTGGACCTATGACAATTGTTTTTTTTGTTTGTTTGTTTGTTTGCTTTTTTTTGTGTGTGTGTGTGTGTGTGTGTGTGTGTTTGTTTTAAGAGATTGGTCAAAAACAGACCCATGGCTGTTAAATAAGCCTCTCTTTTTTAACCCATTAGGGTTAAACCATAAGGTCAAGTTTGACTTCTACTGGAATATCTACACTTCTGGATTTAAGAGAAGGAGATAGATGGATAAAAGCTGAAAATATTGCCCAAAATGTGTGCTTTAGATCTGTGCGTCTCGCTAAACAAGTGCTTGAGGATCTAGAAACTGCCCTCCCTTGTCCAGTTAAGGTGTTTCTGAAGAAGAATTGTATCGAAAATAACACAGGGTTATGTATGCAGCATGTGTTAAAATGATGAACTATCAAAGCCTTCAAGATTTAACAGAGAGCAAATGGACCTTGTGCTTAGAGACAAGGCTCTTCCCCGAAAGGTAGCTGGTGGTTCCTGTACAAAAAAAAAAAAAAAAAAACCCTGAGAAGAGAGTGGGAAATCTTTATTGTACATGGAATTTTATCCACAAACAGACACATTGCACAACTGAACCCTTTAGTTGGGGAGGGATGTCCTTTTTGCAATATCTGAAACTGATTCATATTTTTATGGAGTGTCATCGTCTAACAGATGTAATGCACTTGGTGAAGGAGTGGAGTCTGAAATTAATGGGTTTGTTTAATCTTCATTTGTTCATTTATCCACCAAGATATTCAGTGGAAAACAAGGATAAAATGATTATTCTCAATTTTCTGTATGGAGTGGTGAAGTTGGCAATATGGTGTACTAAAACTTGAAGTTGAAAGAAGTGAATGTACTGACCCTGTTTTACTGACAAAATTCCACTGTCAACCTAAAAAGAGGATGATAGTGGAATTTGCCTTTTACAGTCTTACACATAATGTTCATTTTTTCATTAATCTTTGGTTTTTTAATGACTTTTTGTGTGAATCTGATGGGAATAGAAATTCCACTGGAAATGTTTTTTAAGGTTTTTTTCCCCCTCCTTTTGTCAATTAGTGATGTTTAAGACAAAATAACTGTGATTGTTATATGAATAGATCCGAAATATTATTGATTTAATAAAAGTGACTTAAAAGTCAAAGTCTCTCTCTGTCTCTCTCAATCAATTGATAATTAATTGAAATAAATGCTATAATTCATTCAAATAAAATGTGATCTGACCGCACTATTTCAAGTCTGTGTCTGATCTGAAGCGGGCAGAATGCTAGCGCTAATGTGTCATAACTGATGAAAATAACTGCCCATTTTGACCCATTCGGTCAAATATTGCACTGCAAAGAGCAATACTAGTTTTCAGTGTGTCTATAACAGGGGTGGCGAACGTCGGTCCTGGAGAGCCGCAGCCCTGCAGAGTTTTGCTTCAACCGTAATCAAACACACCTGAACAAGCTAATCAAGGTCTGAAGGGTTACTAGAAAACTATAGGCAGGTGAGTTTTAATTAGAGTTGGAGCTGAACTCAGCAGGGCTGCGGCTCTCCAGGACCGGAGTTCGCCACCCCTGGTCTATAACTTAGCAAATGATCATGGAATAAGCAGGATAATCAATGGCTTGTCGTGCATTAAAGGATTTAAATGCATGACGTGGAGGCAAATAGCCACCCGACATGAAGCAGACTATGAACATAATCTTACATATAAATAAAATTTCTAAGCAATATTTTCCATTTTTGATTATACCAAGTTTAGCTGAGAACTGAATTGAATCCTTCTTCATCTTCCCTTCTGCAGGTTTTTGGGTCCTGCTGCAGATAAAGCCTGTCAGTATGTGACTAGAATTGTTTGTAAAAACCCCTTACTCCTGAGAGAGCTGAATCTGAGTAAATGTGAACTAGGAGACACACGAGTGAATCATATCGCTGCTCTACTGAAAGATAAACACTGTCAACTCAACACACTGGTGTGAGTATAATATCTTTTAATAATAACATTATTTGTTGTATTTTCACTGACTGGTTAATTAAGATAAAGACTGTCATTGCTGTTCATTAATTAATGAATTGATTTTTTTGCAGGCTGAATAATAACAGTATTACAGAAGAAGGTTGTGCTGCTCTGACTTTAGCGTTTAATTCAAATCCTTCAAACCTGACAGAACTGGATCTGAGTGGGAATAAACTAGGAAACTCAGGAATAGAGAAGATCTGTCATTTGTTGGAAAATCCACAATGCAGATTGGAGAAACTAAAGTGTGTATTTTCAGTTATACATGTGAAAATACATTTATTAATGTCCTTTTGATTAGATGAACTGTCTTGAAAAAGTATGAAGTTATTATGAAGTTTAGTTACACTATTTTTAAATATTGTATCACTGGTTGTACTGCATACCTGGTCCCATTTTATCTTAGGTGGCCTTAACTGCTGCGTATTTACATCAAAAATAAGTACTATGTACTTACTGTGTTCATATTATATTGGAAAACACTTTTGCTGCTATTGAGATGGGATGCAGGTAAGGTTAGGGACAGGTTTGGTGGTATGGGTAGGTTTAAGAGTGGGTTAAAGTGTAAGGGATAGGTCAACAGTGTAACTATTAATGTACTTACAGAAAATAATTGCAGATGTAATTACATGCAGGTATTTTTAAAAATATAATTACAATGTAAAAAGTATGTACACAATAAGTACATTGTATCAAATGATTCATTTAAATGTAAGTACATCGTACTTAAAGGTAGGGTATGCATTTTTGGAAAGGCTAGTGATAGCAAGTTAGCCTTAAAAGCAAGATCCCCACCCTCCCTGCATAATCACTCTGCAAAGCCATGCCTCCTCAAACACATGAACACGCCCAGAGACTAACTGATGAGATCTGAATGCAACACTGTCAGGATTACCTCATGTGTCATTAACCAGTGAGAATACATTACAGTACAAGCACATAATATTACAATAATAGTGGCTTGCATTTTTGCTGGAATACGCTAATGACGTATCATGTCTGCATAAACAGGGTGCACAGAGGTATGCAAATACAAATTTTGACTGGTAGGCAGGACAGCCTATCGTAAAGTTCGGAGTGAACATTTTGATTGGATGAACATTTTATAGTCCTATGCCTTACACAGATGATATAAATAAAATGAGATCACTTAACTTAGTGATTGCTCAGGATGTGAAGACTTTCAACCAGCATAACAAAAAATGTTTTTGAGCCAAATCACATACCCTGCCTTTAAGGCCACCTACAGTAATATAAAGTGGGACCACATGTTGTATTAAATACTGTCACTGTGAATTAATATATAAATGAGAAAATTTATGGGATTGACTGGGGGGTTAAATAATTTTATATGAATTTCACCTTTACATATCTCATTTATGTTAGTGTAGATCATGCACATGCAATAGTAACTTTTTTTCTAGACTTTCAGACTGCGGTATCACTGAAGAAGGTTATAAAGCTTTGGCTTCAGCTCTGAGATCAAACCCTTCACACCTGATAGAGCTGGATCTCACAGGAAATGATCCTGGACAATCAGGAGTAAAGGAGTTCAGTTATGTACTACAGGATCCAAACTGTCAACTTAAGACATTGAGGTGAGACATGATGAAATAATACAAAATAAATTATTTGCAGACTAAATATTCATAAAGTTATTTTAGTATTAAGCTGCACAATCTGTTGCATTAAAAGTTGAAAGATCAGATGCTGTGATTATTGATAACTGTCAACACTGTTTAATTGTGGTACAAGATACAGATCAAATAGATATTATGGGTCAGTAGATGTGCTGCTATTCTGGAGTACGATAACATTTATAATGAAGATCAAACAATTCTAGATAACCTTTTAATCAAATTAGTTAAAGGGGTCATGAACTGCATTTTCTTTTTTTTTTTTTATATATATGTTTTTTTTAGTAATAATTATTTATTATGCAGTTGACATTTAGTTAACTGAATCCTGCTTCATTTCCCTTCTGCAGGTTTTTGGGTCCTGCTGCAGATAGAGCCTGTCAGTATGTGACTAGAATAGTGGGTAAAAACCCGTTACTCCTGAGAGAGCTGAATCTGAGTGAACGTGAACTAAGAGACACACGAGTGAATCAGATTGCTGCTTTACTGCAGGATAAACACTGTCAGCTCAAAACACTGATGTGAGTATTGCTCATTTATTTAAAATGTGTTAATTTTAATAGCAATGTTACTATAGCTGTCGATAATATTGAAATATTTATTTATTTATTTATTTTTGATCAGAGCAGGTTTTTTTTCTTCAGCATCACACAGAGCCACATTAATGCGAACTAATAAAATCAAACAGGCAGTTAAAACCACAATGAATTTCTTCCAGATCTTAGAGAAACTGTTCAAACAACTGATAGATTGAAACAGCTGTGCTACACATGCCTTTCCTAACTTTCACAGGTTATTCAGAAGTGATCTTAATAATTTTTGAACGTATGGCAGCTGCATGTCATCACGTTTACTGTCTAGTTTTGGTGCATACATTTATTTATGTTCATTTGATTAGATTAACTGTCCTGAAAAATGATCATGACCACTTATTCAGGTTTGTGCTGAGGAGCTGAGACGCATCCCGGCATTCAGTGCAGTTCAAGATTGTGGCATGAGGGATTGTGGCATTGTTTTCCATAGGGACCCCATGACGTCAGTCGATGTAACATCTCCGTTCCCTTGGTTACATACGTAACCAAGACGTTCCCTTTCAGTCAGTCACGTTTGACATTACATGAACTGACCGTCATGGGGTTCCTATGGAAAACACCACAACCTGAACTGTGTTACTTAATTGAGGTACAAATGCTGACAGGCAAGCGTGTCAGGACAAATGAAGTAAGGTTTTCTTGTGGAAAATTTTTAGAAAGTTAAGGAAAAAGGGGAACATGATGGGAATAAACCGTGGGAGCACTGAGACACTAATGGCAGAACCTGATTTTACCAAGTACGATGTGTTCCTGGATCAACATCTTTGTTGACCCTGGAACAACATTGTGATTAACCAATCCGACGGGGGGCGGACGCCAACATTCGGAAGCTTGGCAGTAATACGCTGAGAGGAGCCGGACCTTTGTGGGGACTGGCCTGATGGAGCGTTCGTGACTATAACCCTCGGGTCTCCTTTATTTCTAACCAATGCAGCACGGAAGTCTAGCGACCCGTGAAACTGGACTGGGTAAAGTGCAAGGGTAGTCTCATATTGAATGAGAGCCATAACCTAAGCATAATAATGGGCATACACTCGCAGCCCGGGCATGAACCATCCACAAACACCATCTCAACACGCACATGGCCCAGACATGTACGACATCGATTGTGACCGTCATGAGGGGTAAGGAAACTATTGCACCCAAAAGCTCTTAACAACCGTGTATGCTGTAGGAAAGTGCTCTTTTAGGCTGGATTGCCCAGGGGAGGGCGCAGCACTTATCTGTGCACAGCAGGGCAATCCCTCCACTGAATGCAAGAAAGGGATGTTCCCCATAGCCGAGAAACTCCCCGCAGTGATGAAAGGCTTCTTCTTCTTTCTTCTTTCTTCTTTCTTCATAGTAACAGCAAACAAAGAGATCGGCTCCGAAGCAAAAATCTGAATGAGTGGTTGCACGCCGCCAGCTTATATAACCGTGTGTACCGGGGAGTGGCTTGGCATGCAAATTCCACTCACCAATTTTCATTGGCCTTTTCTTCTTAAGCTCAGAGGTGATGACATCAGTCGACGTAATGTCGAACGTGACTGACTGAAAGGGAACTTCCCTTTTCAAAACTTGTTTGAATGTCTTCTGCTTATGGAAATACTTTTATTCCCTAAATGAAAATATGTGAAAAGCATAAATATGTGAAAATATGTGAAAATCTTGTTTGAGAATCACAAACAAACTTTTAACAACAAACTGTCTATGAGTTTGACTTGAAATTGTTTTGTTTTGTTTGAACTTTGCTCTTTGACACTTTGAGAAGGGTATATTTGGGATTCACAACTGTTGTATTGTTACAATGTTAGTAGTGTATTTAAATGTTAGTTTTAGTTAGTTAGTTGGTAATCATACTTCTGAGTCACTTTTGTCTTTTCACTTTCTGTCTTCAGTCTGTGTGGGCACAGTATTACAGAGAAACAGTGTCTCATCCTGACTTCAGCTCTGAAATCAAACCCATCACACTTGAGAGATCTGGACCTTAGTCTAAATCAAATAAAAAACACAGGAGTGAATCACTTATGTGACGTACTGAAGGATTCACACTGTAAACCTGAGAGGTTGAGGTCAGTAACATTCACATTCAAGAATCAAAATGCTTAAAATCACTTTAACAGTTTAAACCAAAACACTTTATACTCAATATCTCATGATGAGTCTGAGTTCACATTATATTTGTACAAAGTTTTTCACATTACAATTTTATGATCTGGTGAAATAAACATGATGATGATATTTATGATGATTATTTATGTATGTATGTATGTATGTATTTATTTATTTATTATTTTTATACTCTTTCTGCCAATGTAGGTTAAGATGTTGTTATATGACAGATGAAGGTTGTTCTGCTGTGACCTCAGCTCTGAAATCAAACCCATCACATCTGAGAGAGCTGAACCTGAGCTGGAATCAAATAGGAGACTCTGGAGTGAAAAACCTCAGTGATCTACTGATGAACCCACAATGCAAGCTGGAGAGACTAGAGTTAGTATCACTGTACTGTACAGCAGTTATAGTGTGATTTAAAGTTTATTGTTTAAAGTAACTGCACACATATTACCATAGCACTGCATTTTCCAGCCTTTGCCATTGGTCATAAATGTTCTAATTGCATTTAAAGTAAAAAAGAAAATGTACTGATTGTCTACTTGTTATGCAGAAATGTCATGAGATGTGCATCTGCTGCTACTATAAACAAAAGAATAAAAAGAAGCTCATAAATAAAAATTAAAGAGAGTAAACAACCATTTCCAGCATACAGAACTAGTGTTAAGGTTGCAAACAGATTATGGGAACTACAGACTATATGACAGAATATATGCCTACTGTTGTACATTTCATAATGTAAAACTGATGATACTTTTATTAACAGAGCTCATGTCACAAACACGACATAACACATCAACATAACTTCTGTGTGTTCACAGCAAACACACAATGAGAGAATGAAGATGGGCCTTACGTTTTTAAAGAGCCTGACACTTTTAGACTGCAGCATGTTAGAATGAACAAATCATATTGCATTTCTGTACAGATCATTTATCACAATTATCTACTGTAGTTCCTCAAAAAGATGGCTGTCATAGATCTGATTCGTTGTCTTTTCTCTTTCTGTCTTCAGTCTGTATAGGTGCAGTATTACAGAGAAACAGTGTCTCATCCTGACTTCAGCGCTGAAATCAAACCCATCACACATGAGAGAGCTGAATCTCAGTGAGAATGAACTAGGAGATTCTGGAGTGAAAAACCTCAGTGATCTACTGATGAACCCACAATGCAAGCTGGAGACACTACAGTTAGTATCATTATACTGTACAGCAGTTGCAGTGTGATTAAAGTTTACTGTTTAATTTAAAACTGCTGGGTTCATGTCACATCATTTGTAGTGCTGCACCTTCTGGCATTTCTCCATCTGAAGAAAAATTCAGAAATGCTATTAGTTAATTGGTTTGTATGTGTATCAGTAGAAACAGCATAAAACTTGCTGAAATCTGACATCTTTGCTGTGAAACAAGACAGGAGTGACAACAGACTAAAAAAAAAGTCTAACAAATGACAGTAAATGATTCTGACAGTTACATTTATACTAGAGTAATGTTACTTTTCACTAAATCTTTTATTAAACAATGTATATTTAGTATAGTTGTATATTTAGAGACTGTAAACTACACTAAAATGGCTAAAAAAAATATTCATGTATAAGATTTTCATCATTTAAAAATGTGAAATTTATTCTGTTAATTTTTCTACTGTTTCTATGTTGATCTTATGTATCTCTTTACATTGGTAAAATTCAAATTTGTTGAGTGAGGACAGATCCAGACTTGAATTGTAACTAGTTTCCTCAAATGCTCCTCTCTTGGTTTGTTTGTTCATATATTATACATTTCCATGATTTTGCTGCTGTATTAGTGACTGTATGGCATTTATTCATGATGCATTAACTCACACATAAATTTAACATGGATCTGATTAATTGTCTTTTCTTTTTCTGTCTTCAGTCTGTTTGAATGCAGAATTACAGAGAAACAGTGTCTCATCCTGACTTCAGCTCTGAAATCAAACCCATCACACATGAGAGAGCTGAACCTGAGTATGAATCAAATAAAAGATACAGGAGTGAATCACTTGTGTGACATACTGAAGGATTCACACTGTAAACTGGAGAGACTGAGGTCAGTAACATTCACATTCAAGAATCAAAATGCTTAAAATCACTTCAACAGTTTAAAGCAAAACACCTACTCATTATCTCATGATAAGCCTGAGTTCACATTATATTTGTGTAAAATTCTTTATCTTAATGTTTTGTTTGTAAGATGATCACTTTTCCTCTGTTTGTCTCTTTCTAGTTTATATGACTGTGGCATTACAGATGTTTCTTCTTTAACTCGGTCTTTGACAAACACTAAAGCACTGCAGTTTTTTAAAGAGCTTGATCTGAGACGCAATATGATTGGAGTCTCAAAGCAGCAGCTCATTGATGTGCTACGACACTCAAACTGTAAACTGAGGTGAGTAAACATCACTTGGTGATATTAAAGAGATCTTCATTTACCTCTGATATGTGAACAAATAATCACCTTTCACCAATATTTGAAAGTATGTATCAAATTATCAGTAATAGCAAATCATTACAGATTGAAAATAGTCTTGGTCAGATTGTAAATGCTGGTAAAATCAGCCGTCCAACATCACATGATCAATGTCTCTGTCTCTTATGCGTTTTTGCTTTGACAAGCAACATGTCACATTATTTTACATTTACTTTATGTAAGGGATAATGTACGTTCAGCTGCTTGTTATCACAGAATAAACCCTGACACGTTGATCAGGACTTGTATCATCCTGAAGGAGTTCATCCTGTGATAACAACCTGCTGCATGTACAGTACTGTGCTTAGGCCATTAGTATTTTTTGTATTTTTCATTAGTGTTTTAGTGAAAACTAATTTTTATTTTATTTTATTATTATATTATATTATATTATATTATATTATATTATATTTATTTATTTATTTATTTATTTGTTTGTTTGTTTGTTTGCACTTCTGCGCCACCTTACAGTGTAGATGGAGATCCATTGCCAAGACTCCCTGATAGAGTTCAATTGCCAGAAATCCCTGGTAGATTTCGGTCTCCAAAAGATGCTAAATGCTGTATATCATAGTTTGAAATCATGATGAGAGGAGCAGTAAACATCAGGTGAGGATCCACAGAAGAGCTTCACTACTGTGTCTATGAGGGATTTAAATGTGTGATTAATGTGTAAATGTGATTCATACAGGTGGAAGAGACTCAGACTTTACAATGAAACAATGCAGCATGTATGTTAGCATGTGTATTAGAAACATGATGTTGAATGGCTTTTCAGTTTAAGGCCTACAAATATAATAAAATTTGTATTAAACTCATCCATAATGATTCAAATGTTTCTAATCATGAATATTATTGTCAAGTGCAGCACTTAAATGTATCATAAGATGTAAAGCAAATCTACTTTGTGAAATTGCCATGTCACTTAAAACATTTGTATGATCTCTCTTACATTTTATACATTGTTATTCTATTTTATTTTGTATTAAGTTATTTAAGTGTCTGTATGTTGGTAATGTACAGATATCCAGTATATTATCTTTGTTCTGTGGATGGAGTCTCTCCTTCATCAGTCCAGACCAACTAAACATTTTTACCAGTTAACAGCATTTGTGTGTCTTTCGCTCCGCTCTAGATAGTCGAATACATTTTGTTTTGTTTTTTTCACCACATTTACATTTGCATGTAAATAAAATGATACATATACAGTTAAAAATTATTTTGTTAGAAAAGATCACATGCTTATTTTAAATATTATTGAAGTAACATATGCAGATTCTTCTTCTTAAAGGATTGCAGACATTGAACATAAAACAGCATGAGCGATCATTAGAATTGTTGGAGAAGAAACTGTGCTGCTCTAGCTAATAAGGCAGAAATTTACCTATATGATATCATATGTACATTTAAACAGATAGTTCACCTAAAAAGAGTAAATTGTGTCTTTATTTACTCTCCCTCATGTCGTTCCAAATGTGTGACTTTCTTCTGAGAAGGTATTTTGAGAAATGTCTCAGTGTCTCAGTTCTTCAAAATGTTTTATTTTATGTTCCACAGACGAATGACGAATCATTCGTAAAACCTACTTTTTCAAACTCGTCCTAGACGGTTACCAATACCCAATATTCCTATGTCAGCCATTTTGGGCGTCAACCATATTGAATTTTGTCAAAAAATTTTATATTTTACGAAAGCATTGACTTATCATTACAAAACTCGGTATGTGTCCAAAAGTTATAAAGAAATTTCAAAAAATGCTAATAACATTTGATTAAATTGGCCTATTGTAACGAAAGAGAACTCAATATATTCCCTGGGTCATGCTGAGAACATCGATACCAATTATGCCAAAGTTGGCCAAACTTCCTGTCTGACATTTTGATTCAGGTTGAAAATCTACTTTTTTGAAGTCCTCCTAGACTGTTTGTCTGATTTTCACTAAATTCAACTCAGATCGTCTTCAGAACATGCTCGCAAAAAGTTATGGATTTCGTGTCAATATATGAAATGGTTTGCGTTTAATGCGTCAACAAATTTGCTGGAAAGATGCCAAACTGCATCTGAGGCTTTATCTCTGCAAAGCTTTGACACAATGACACCAAACTTTGTACGTGCCATTGTCACCTCGCAGAGCCTGATTTTACGAAGTACGACATGTCCCTGGGTCAACATCTTTGTTGACCCTGGAACAACATTGTGATTAATCAATCAGATTTGAAAAAACAGTTTATAGTTTTTGTCAAGTTTAGGCTTACAATCAGTGTTTGGTGCTTGAACATCAGTGTCATTCATCTATCATTTCCTCTGATTTTAGGGATTACTCATGGGTAAGGTTAGGCTTAGGTGTAGGGATGTGGTCAAGATTACATTTTTGCATTAAAATGTTGTTCCAGGGTCAACAAAATATGTTGACCCAGGAACACATCTAACTCAGCAAAATCAGGACGTGCTTGTCACCTCACACTGACCACGCCACATCAATTTGGCAAGAGGGCCACCTATTGGTCAAGTCAAGTCAAGTCACCTTTATTTATATACCGCCTTTAACAATACAGAATTGTGACAAGGCGGCTGTACAGTATTAGATAGGAAACAGTACATCAACAATGCCAAAGGCAACAGTAAGCACTCACATTTTAGGTAAAGGTAGTTAATCAAAAACAATAAAATAAAATGCAATATTGTGTTAAGAGAAAGTGTCCCCAACTAAGCAAGCCAGAGGCGACAGCGGCAAGGAACCAAAACTCCATCGGTGACAAATGGAGAAAAAAAACCTTGGGAGAAACCAGGCTCAGTCGGGGGCCAGTTCTCCTCTGGCCAAAGGTCCCGTGGTCTTGTGCCGACAGCCGTCTAGGTGACGAGGTCTTCACTGTGGATCCGTCTCTGGGGCTCATCTAGTTGATGTGGACTCCGCTGACATTCAGGGCTGTAGAGGTCGTCACTAGGTGCTGATCCACCGTCTGGGCTGGGTTCGGACTGGATCCGGGGGACTGCAGTGACCATCTGATCTGGATACGGACTGGATCTGGTGGTTAATGTGACCTCGGAATAAGAGAGAAACAGACTAATATTAGCGTAGATGCCATTCTTCTGACGATGCACTGAGTACATCGGGTGTTATGGGAAGTGTTCCCGGTTCCGGTTGACCTAATTAATGCAGCCTAACAATCCTTTAACGGATTTGAATTATAAGAATATGTTGATGTGTTATGTGTAAGCAAGGTTAAAGAGATGGGTCTTTAATCTAGATTTAAACTGACAGAGTGTGTCTGCGTCCCGAACATTGTAGGGTAGATTGTTCCAGAGTTTGGGCGCTAGATAAGAAAATGATCTCCCGCCCGCAGTTGATTTTGATATTCTAGGTATTATCAAATTGCCAGAGTTTTGAGAACGCAGCGGACGTGAGGGACTATAATGTGATAGGAGCTCGCTCAGGTACTGAGGAGCTAAACCATTAAGGGCTTTGTAAGTAATTAGCAAGATTTTAAAATCTATACGATGTTTAATAGGGAGCCAGTGCAGTGTAGACAGAACCGGGCTAATATGATCATACTTTTTGGTTCTAGTAAGAACTCTAGCTGCTGCATTTTGGACCAGCTGGAGTTTGTTTATTAAGCGAGCAGAACAACCACCCAATAAAGCATTACAATAATCTAACCGTGAGGTCATAAATGCATGAATTAATGTTTCAGCATTTGACATTGATAGCATAGGTCGTAGTTTAGATATATTTTTGAGATAGAAAAATGCAGTTTTGCAAATACTAGAGATGTGGTTTTCAAAGGAAAGATTACCATCAAATAGCACACCTAGGTTCCTAACTGATGACGAAGAATTGACAGAGCAGCCATCCAGTATTAGACAGTGTTGTAGGCTATTACACGCTGAGGTTTTAGGCCCAATAATTGACACCTCTGTTTTTTCAGAATTTAGCAGTAAGAAATTACTTGTCATCCAATTTTTTAACTCAACTACACAATCCATTAGTTTTTCAAATTGGTACGTTTCGCCGGGCCGCGAAGAAATATAGAGCTGTGTATCATCAGCGTAGCAGTGAAAGCTAACACCATATTTCCTGATGATATCACCCAGGGGTAACATGTAAAGCGTAAAGAGTAATGGCCCTAGTACTGAGCCTTGCGGTACTCCATACTGCACTTGTGATCGATATGATACCTCTTCATTTACTACCACGAATTGATGGCGGTCAGATAGGTACGATTTGAACCATGCCAATGCACTACCACTAATGCCAACATAATTCTCAAGTCTATTCAAGAGAATGTTGTGGTCAACAGTATCAAACGCAGCACTAAGATCCAGTAGCACTAACAGAGAGATACAACCACGATCAGATGACAAGAGTAGATCATTTGTAACTCTAATAAGAGCAGTCTCAGTACTATGGTATGGTCTAAAACCTGACTGAAAATCCTCACAGATATCATATTTCTGTAGGAAGGAAGATAATTGTGAGGATACAACCTTTTCTAATATCTTTGATCGAAATGGGAGATTCGAGATAGGTCTGTAATTAGTCAATTCGTTGGGGTCGAGTTGTGGTTTTTTAATTAGAGGCTTAATAGCAGCCAGTTTGAAGGTTTTGGGGACATATCCTAATGACAGTGATGAATTAATAATATTTAGCAGAGGATCTATGAGATCTGGAAGCAAGTCTTTTAGTAGCATAGATGGAATAGGGTCTAGCATACAAGTTGTTGGTTTAGATGATTTAACAAGTTTATACAATTCTTCCTGACCTATAGTAGAGAATGAGTGGAATTGTTCCCCAGGAGATCTATAGCGCACTATCTGATGCGACACTGTAATTGACGGCTGCATGGTGACAATTTTGTCTCTAATTGTATCGATCTTAGAAGTAAAGTAGTTCATGAAGTCATTACTGCTATGCTGATGGGCACAGTCAGTGCCTGTTGGTTCTTTATTTTTTGTTAACTTAGCCACTGTATTGAATAAATACCTAGGGTTATGTTTGTTTTCTTCTAAAAGAGTCGAAAAGTAATCAGATCTGGCCGATTTTAACGCTTTTCTGTACGATAGGGTACATTCCCGCCAAGCAGTACGAAAAACCTCTAAACCTCTAATTTTCCTCCAGCTGTGCTCCATTTTCCGGGCTGCTCTCTTTAGGGCGCGAGTGTGCTCGTTATACCACGGGGTCGGACAGTTTTCCTTAATCTTCCTTAGGCGCAGAGGAGCGACCGTATCTAGAGTCCTGGAAAAGAGAGAGTCAATAGTTTCTGTTACATCATCAAGTTTTTCTGAGCTATTGGACATGCTGAGGAATTCAGATAAATCAGGAAGATTACTTAGAAAGCAATCTTTTGTAGTAGAAGTGATGGTTCTACCATACTTGTAATAAGGAGTTGAATTTACAGTTTTAGTTATCTGGAGTATACACGAGACTAGATAATGATCAGAGATATCATCACTTTGCTGCAGAATCTCAACGGCATTTACATCAATTCCATGTGACAGTATTAAGTCTAGAGTATGATTTCGACAATGAGTGGGACCTGACACGTGTTGTCTAACTCCAATAGAATTTAGAATGTCTGTAAATGCAGCTGCCAGTGCATCATTTTCAATATCAACATGGATGTTAAAGTCACCTACTATTAAGACCTTATCTGTAGCCAACACCAGCTCAGATATAAAATCAGCGAATTCTTTAAGAAAATCTGTATGGTGCCCTGGTGGCCTGTATACAGTAGCAAGTACAAACGTCATGGGGGATTTATCATTAACACTTGTTTCTCTGGATAATGTTATATGAAGCACCATTACTTCAAACGAGTTATACATGAAATCCGCTCTCTGTGAAACACTAAAAATATTGCTATAAATTGTAGAAACACCTCCCCCTTTACCTTTTAGACGTGGCTCATGTTTATAACAGTAATCATGAGGGGTAGACTCGTTTAAGATAATGTAATCTTCTGATTTTAGCCAGGTTTCTGTCAAACATAGCACATCTAGGTTATGATCAATGATCATATCATTTACAAAAAGCGCTTTTGTGGAAAGGGACCTGATATTCAAAAGGCCGAGTTTTATCATTTGTTTCTCTGTATTATGTAAATTTTTAATTTGTTGAACGTTGATTAGATTGTTACTCTTAAATTGGTTTGGACGTCTTTTGTATTGTCTAGCTCGGGGAACAGACACAGTCTCTATAGCATGATATCTAGGTGTAAGGGTCTCCATGTGCTGAGAATTAACTGATTTTGGTGACGTGAGGCGGCTAGCAGACGGTCGGATTAGCCAGTCTGTCTGCTTCCTGACCTGGGCCCCAGTTAGTCAAGTGCAAACTCTAAGACTATATGCCATATTACTAGAGAGAAGAGCAGCACCACCCCTGGAGGGATGAAGACCATCTCTTTTCAACAGGTCAGGTCTGCCCCAAAAACTTGTCCAATTGTCTATGAAACCTATGTTATTCTGCGGGCACCACTTAGACATCCAGCCATTTAGTGACGACAGTCTGCTATGTATCTCGTCACCACGATACGCAGGTATCAGTCCCATTTATGTGTTTGTCATAAAGTCAATTCTCATGTGCTTTGTTTGGATTTGTTATTGCAATGCATTGTTATACCATACAGTTACATACAACTATAATAATTTGCTCTATGAATTTTGCTTTTTTTTTTTTTTTTTTCTTTAAAGAGAATAATGGTCTTGAAGCTGAAGGGGCACATCACAATAAATTAATTTATGTGGAAAGTGAGGAGACGCCAGAGGAACATTTGTTGGGCAGAGGGTCACTGTTGCAGTGCCAGGTCAGAGGTGTGCCAATGTATTCTGCTTTAAAAAAAAAAAAAAAAAAAAATAAACCTTTTTATAAATGATGGTCTTGCATTAAAATCTTAAGTAAAAGTATTATCCTTCATACTGTAATGTACTTAATGTATGTATACATTAAGTACATTACAGTATGAAGGATAATACTTTTACTTCAGATTTTAATGCATGCATTAAATTTATATTTAATGTAATGCATACATTACATTTGTATGTTTTTTATTATTTAGAGGCAAACAAAAATGTAATTACAACTTGCTTTGCAAAAATAAACAATTCCCAGAACTAATTCTTGTTTTTTATTTACAAGTTTCAATGTATAATGCAAAAAAAAAAACAATGCAATCTTGGTTAGGAAACATGACACAGCAAGACTTGCATACAAAATACTCCAGAAATCATATTTCTGGATCATCAAGTTTGCCTAAAACAATTGTGGACTATCTTGCATGATAGCACTACAAAATAAATCTAAATTTATAAATAAAATAAAATAGAAATACAAGTGAAAAACATATCTACTTACTTATCCACTTTTTAACATTTGTTTCACTAGTTATTTGAGTACATTGAAACACAGTATCGCCACAGAACCATCACCCGCTATTTTGTTAGAAGAAAAGTCCCATCGTCACCGGCGCACACATGAATTCTGGGATATAGTAGGCTCGTTCGAATTGCGGCAGCGTTTGTCACATCGCGGTGACGCAATCGCCCTTCGAAAGCAGCCTTCAGAGGATGCATCGTGAATTGGGACAGTCTTCATCATGCCGCCGTGACACAATCAGCCTTCAAATCCAGCCTTTGTAGGACCCGGCCTCTAAATCGGGACAGCCCTTCGTTGCATTGCCGTTACGCAATCGGCCTTTAATACTCACTTTGAAGGATTTACATTAGCCTATGAACTGGGACGCAGCTATTGTCTCTTCTCGTGTATTAATGTTGTAAGCTGCTGTTGGTGAGTTGGTTATATCAAGTCTGTTTATGTCAAGTCATTGTTAGATCAAGCCTGTTTCATAGCAAGCCAAGTCTGTTTGAATTAAGTCTGTGTCAAGTCTTGGTTTGTTTGGATTTTGGATTGCTTTGGATTTCACTGTGGATTTAATAAACTGCACTTGGGTTCATCAACATCTCGTTTTTTGGTTGTGGGACAGCCGTTTGGACCAATTCTGTAGAATGGCCTCTATATAAAACATTATTATAATAATGTAATAATGTAAAACATTACAATTAATATTGTCCATTACTCATGCCAGGCCATTTCCAAACAACCACAACTTATTTTCAACATAAAAATGTATCAAAAAAAATGTATCAATGACTCTGAAAATGATGCTTAATGTGTGATTGAGTTCATATAATCCTAAACCGTATATTTTTCTAGCCGATAATAGTAGAAATTGTAAGATTTAAGGTGTATTCCTTTAAAGAAATAGACTTTATAATCAATTTCTTAACTATTTTTATTGCTGTAAAAGAAGTGACAACAAGCCCCAGTCTCTCCAATACTCCTGATATTACACTGTGAAACAATTACTTGATATTAAGCACAATATAAACCATAATCCATATTTTAAGGACATGTTTTATAGTCACACATAACACACGTTGGCTTAATAAATATTTTTATGCAGCTCAAAAAGTCAGTGTCAGCACACTGAAAACAATATTGAGGAAACACCATGATTATGCAGACTTAAAGTAATGAATGTTCGTTATGATTTTAATCATTTCATATCATTTACCAGAATGGTTTTAGCCTTGAAGCTGATATGTAACTCGTGTCTGCAAGACACTCCACGAGTACTTTGCCTATACACATGACAGAATGGTTAGCATGTCTAAATGATAAGAAATTGGTCGGTGCTGTTTTAATAGACTGTATTGTAGCTTTCGATGTTATTGACCATGATATTCTTATTGCTAAACTAAAATGTTATGCTTTTTCACTTATAGTTCTTGATTGGATTGGAAGTTATCTTTCTAATAGAAAACAGATAGTGTTTTATAATGGATCTTTCTCGGAGGCTGAAAATACATATTGCGGTGTTCCACAAAGTAGTTGTTTAGGTCCATTATTGTTCTCTGTCTTTATAAATGATTTACTATACGTTGTCGATAAGGCAAATATAGATATGCTGATGATTCTACAATGTTTTTTTGCAGCACATACATTAACTTCAGGAAAATTTTAGTGACGAGTTGTTAACAATTACAAAGTGGGTTCAAATTAACAAACTGAATTTAAATATAGAAAATGTATTGTTTTTAGTTATAAAAATAGTATGACTAAGGCTGATGATTTGAATGTATTTATTAATGGGGTGCCAGTGGAACAAGTAACGCATGTTAGGTTGCTGGGTGTGATACTTAACAATATGTTGTCCTGGTCCAAACATATAGGGAAAAGGTATAGCAGTGGATAG